>CM037855.1:182196063-182215569 GCA_021234595.1 Delia radicum | reverse complement strand
CTTTTCGTCAATTTCACGGTATTTTCCCTATTTATTAGTATTTGTATATAACTTATTGTGTGTATTTGTGTTAGGCTGCTTCTTAAACAAAAAATTCGTAAAATTTTAAAATGTTCTAATTTTTTCAAAAATTCTCTAATATTTTTAATGTTTTATTCATAACACGGCATGACATCGAAAAAAAAATGAATATCTCGATAAAGAATATGTATATGGTGCTTTATATAATCATTAGTGTCCGACCGAACAGTTCGGCCAGAAAATGCATTTGGTCTGTATTCGGTATTTTAAAGCATTATGGTCAAATTTGGCGGATGGAAAAATGTTTATTGGGCTGATTAGATGCTATTTTGAGTGTCAAATTTGAAGAAAAGTCTGTAGTTAAGCAATGAATTCACTGTTCGGCCTCAGAAAGTTCGGCCAAATCGAAAATGGTTCGGCGGCCGAACTTTGAACTTTATAGCTAAACTTCGGCTTTTCTCTTAAATTTTATACACAAAATCGAATTAAATCGGCTCAACAAACATGTTTCCAATACCAAAATTTGTCATCATTGCCTCTAGATATCAAAAAACCGACAAAATATAGGTTTTTGGCCGAACTGTTAACATTAATAATCATATGTAATTTAATATGCGGATTAATACAGTTTTATCCGAGAAATGGGCCCATATAATTATATATGTTTTGGATTCGTTTAGTTCTAATTTGATACTAAACGCACAAAAAACACATGGTTGGCGCAACCATATTCGAAGGGCATCATACATTTTTGGATTTATGATTGTGACAACCATGTTACTATGGTTGCGGCAACTCGTGACTAAGCTAGTTGCTTTTGGTGTCGGTAATGTCTTCTCTCGATTTAAAACGAGTTTTCTCAGAGACCGCACTATACTTGTTGTTTTAGATTGGGTCTCATCAATCGAGTTTCAGCTAAATTCAGGGGTACCGCAAGGTTCTGTTCTTTCTCCTACCCTTTTTCTTATTTTTATTAATGACCTTCTTGGATACCTTCAATCCTATCTACTCTTTTGCAGATGACAGCAACATTTGTCATTCATTTTCATTCAATCACAGGCAAACAGTGTTACCATATTGCCAGTTTTAACTGTTTTTTAGAGTTTTTTAGGATTCGTTACAGTTTTCCAGTTTTTCATGAAAAAAAACAGTTTTTGTTTAATTTCACCCTTTTTGTTCCAGTTTTTTCCAGTTTTTAACAGTTTACCTGCTCGATTTACTTTCTTTTATTTGAATTTGTAAATTTAATATAAAAGTTGCACAAAATGTTTCAATAAAAAATAATACTACACATTGAATGCAATGCATTTTAATTCCCTTTTTAGCATTTGTTTGTGTTAAAATTTTGTGTGGAATCAAACTAAATGAAAATCAAATTTAATCAAAAAATGTATAACTGATATTTTTATGTAATTAAGTAAGATCTCAAAATGTGATGAATTATTTTGTTTTTTATGATTTTGTAGTTATTTTTTGCTATATGTTAAATAATTAATATAAATATAAATATGTTTTTTTATATTATATTTTTTTTTTTTTTACTTTAAACAAGTACACATAAAAAAAACATATTATTCCTATTGTTAATTAAAATGTAGTTTTATAACAGAGCACAACTTGTGATCTGTAACAACATAAATTTGAAAATATTTTTTTTTTTTTTTTAGTATAATTAAAAGTTAGTCCACAAAAAAAATATTTTTTTCTGTGTATATAAATATGTTATGTGTTTAATGTTTTTTATGTTGTTTTATGTTTAAATTAAATGCAATTGAATTCAAAATGCACATATTAACTGTTTTTCCTACTGTTTTTTATTAAAAGAAAAAAAACAGTTTTTTCTTAAAAAACAGTTTTTTCTTACAGTTTTTTGAAAAAAATACATGGCAACACTGCAGGCAAATCTCTTTGGATAGTATTGGTGAGAGTGACGAAATAACACTGGAAGAAAACAATTTGCTATTCATTTTATTTAGTCGTCAACGAGATTGCGACGAAAGCACATGTGTGGCGGGTGTGATATATTTCGAAATAAAAAGATTCTTCGAAGTGTTTATAAATTTTCCCTCAATTAATCATTGTTCAATTTGCAATTAAAAAGTAATGAAATCTTCTATGTTGATACTCTTATTGCAGTTACGCAATAAAAGCATATTTCTCAAACTAGAAGAATTCAGCTTATTGTGTTTTTTTGAGCAAATATAATTCAAATCTGAAAATATTTGTTCGCAAAGATACGTTGAGGGAAATAAAGATAAACACTTCAACGAAATCTTCTTTATTTCAGGATATATTGTACCATCCAGATTTTTACAGAATTGTATATTGTTAAAATTATCCGGCAAATCTATTTCATTTCGAAGTATAATTAGTTCTGTTTGGATTGGAAATTCGTACTTTAATATATCGCATTTAAAAGGGTTTTTAAAAATATCCAGTAAATGCTTAAATTAAATTAATTTAATTTAAATTTTAAAATGTAAAATAAAAGTCTTATTATAAGACACAGAAATTCTGCAAGTGTAGTTTATCTCTCCCACTCAACATGCTGATTTCCTATTGGTTGATTGACGATCAAACAAAAGAGCGTAAGTATACGTGTGAGTTTAATTTGCTGATTTCAGCTACTACTGGGCATCTATGTTTCAAAGCAATTTTAAAACACAAAAAAAAATATATTTGTAATTAAACTTTCACTATTTTTTATAGCTAATTTTTCTGATTGGCAATTTTTGCCTACATTTTACTTTTACTTTGCACTCACTAACACTAACAAGATTTTCTATTAGCTCAACAACAATATCACTTCTTTATGCTCACGCAACGAATGAAAGAAAAAGCACTAGAAATCAAACGACACGAGAGGAATGAAAGAAAAAAAAAGAAAAAACGAATGACACGCAATTATCAATTGAATTTTTAACACTATTTTAGGCTTTCACTTTTAACATTTTCTTTTAGAATTTTTTTCAAAAAATATTAAGACGGACCTGGATTACATTTTTATGTAAAAATATTTCAATGTTTTGTATTACTTTTAACAGTTTTGTTTAAACAAAGACAAATTCAACTACCGAAGCTCCGTTTCTTGTAAAATTTTTCCGAAAACTAAAAAGTCCAATAACAGGAGAGGATAATATAATTTTGTACTAAAAATAAGAAGAACGGTGATGTCTGTGCTGCCAGATGAATTTTGCAAAGAAATCGTAATTTTATCGGAATTTAAAAACAAAAATCGTTTCTTAACTATTGTTTTTTTTTGGCTTTAATATATTAGAAACTGTAAATTTACATAATTCCTTGTTAAAACGGAATGTTTTGAAAATTAATTGTTTTAATTTATACATTTTTTTTATAAAGTGGTTTATGCAAGATAGTTCTTTTTGACTTAAAAATAATATAAAAAGTATATGCTCGAAAATTATTCTTTTTCTGAGTCATTTTAGAATTGAAGGGCTTAGTGCAATAACTTGATAAGAAACAAAATTAAAATCATGAAATAATCGCCTTCAAAGTTAAAAAAAAAAAATGTAGAAAATAAGGCATTAACTAAACCGGACTGTAAGCATACATAATAGGTGCTTAAGGAAGGCTCCCATTACATACCCATTCATGGATGATAGAAATCCATCGGAAACTGCTTTTTTACAAAAAAAAAAGTGTGGCTTATCAAGTTATTGCATAAAGATAAGTAAAGGAGTTCATAGTCTGGAAAATGGTAGCAAATTAGATTAGGTTCTTGATACTTGTATAAAGTGCCAAAATGTGTCTTCTATTACATGTCCTTCTTCGGAAGACTATAAGACAGTAAAAACCATTTTATTAAGTCAACGTGGCTTATCAAGTTTTTGCAGAAATTTTATTTAGAACTTTTTAATTTTGAAGAAATTATATCTGTATTTCAGGCATTTCAAAATAAAAAGAATCCTAAAGAGAATTCCTGCAATAACTTGATAAGCCACGTTGATTTGAAAAAAAAAAATGAGTATCACTGCCATATAGTCTTAAAGCGATGGACATGTTATGGAAGACACATATTGGCACTTATTCCAAAAAGCTAGAGTATAAGAGTCGTACAAAATAGCACTGTTTGTTTTAATAAGAAAATCTTAAATAAAATTTCTGCAAAAACATGATAAGCCACATTAATTTTAAAGAAATGGTTTTCACTGTCTTCTAGGCAACTGTTAAGCAAGATGTTCGAGCTCTAAATGCTTGTAATAACACTGTATGTAATTTTTTAAGTCATGGCAAAATAACCATATACGGACACCACTACGTGATAAAAGACTAAAAAAAAAGACCCGTGTCTCCCAATTTTTCCCAAAGTCATCTCCTCTTTTGTTTATGGGCCGCCAAAGATTTGGGGCCTCGGTATCATTTTCGCAAAAACGTGATAATTTTCTCAGGTTCATATCTTGCAAACCGTTCAGAATTTCGATTTACTCTCTATGGCAAAGTTTGTAGCTCTTGTCATAAAGAACAAAAATTGCGAACATATAAAATCAAAAAAACTTCACCTTCCAGATCAAAATCGCAAAAAACTTAAAAAAATTCGATTTTTTTTTACCTTTTTTCCCGTGTTCAGGTCCATAGGTAGCAAACCGTTCAAAATTCAAGGAAACAAACAACTACAAAAATTTTCCTAAGATCTTTATAAACAAATTTCTAGAACATATAAACTTCCTAGAGATGATTCTTAATACTGTTTAGGTAGCGCGCAAAAGTGAAAAATTTTTTAATTTCATATTTTTTCCTTTTTTCTCCTGTTCAGGTGCATAGGTAGCAAACCCAATTCGTAGGAAGTTTATATGTTCTAGAAGTTTATATGTTCTTTGAAGTTTTGTTTGTGTGGTCATGCGGAGATGTTGTGGCGTGAAAGAAACAAATGTATTTAAAAAATGCTTTTTTACAAAAGTAGTAAAATCATCTCAATCTTTTTGTTAAATATTAGTCAAATAAAAACAGCAAAAAAAACTTTAAAATCCACTAAATTTTAGTTAAATTTTAAATTGATTGCATGAAAACTGGATTGCAGATAACTAAGCGCCATCTGTTAGTGAAAAATGTTTTATAAATAATAAGACGAATAAAATGCACCTCTAAATTTATAAGATAAATAAAATACAGAGTTTTATCTGTTCTTCTATCTTTATTCCTCTTAATTTTGTCCTTTATTGTGTACATACAAAAAAAGTCAGTAAGACGAATAAAATGCACCTCTAAATTTATAAGATAAATAAAATACAGAGTTTTATCTGTTCTTCTATCTTTATTCGTATTAATTTTGTCCTTTATTGTGTACACTCAAAAAAAGTCAGTAAAGTCAGCTACAATTTTGCTGTGAGGATCCTTGCAGAAAAATTGCTAATATTAGAAAAAAAATTACTAAATTTAGCAACATTTTAGCTGAATTTGCTAACGTTTTTGCTGATATTAACAATTCTTCTGCAAGGATCATCCCAGCGAAAATGTTGACTTTACCGACTTTTTTTTAAGTGTATGTACATCGAAATGGTATCTGTCATAGACAGGAGCGTAATCTAAAAAAAAATTAAAGTAATATAACAATAAGGAAAAATGTAAAATTTAATTAAATAAACACTGCTTTTTCTAACGCTTTCAATATTTATTCATTGTTAAAATTGAAACATTATTTAAATTCAAGTTTGTTATAATTTTTATTAAAAATAAAAATTATGTTTTTTTCGACCTTTATTTGTGCAATGAAAATGAAAATTATTCAAGTTCGAGGCCATACTCTATATTTCTTCATTAGGATATTGTCCTAACAAATAATCTATAGAGTTTTTTGTTTTCAAATTTATTATTTGACCCCTTCAGGAATGTGTTAATATTTCGGGAATTTTCTAGATTCCCATCATCAGAACACGTTTTGAAAGAGGGTAACAATCCCATGCCAAACATTAAACATTCATATGAACTAGTTTACTCACTACATGAGAACTAATATACATATGAGTTTGAAGTTAAAGATTATAACCATTGATCAAAAAATAAATTGAAAACTTGTTTGATGTACAAGGTCCACCTCTGGTGGATATTCAATACACGTTTTTTGTTTTTCTCTCCTTTTTATATTTTGTTTAGTTTGTAAACAAAACAGGGGAAGTAAACTAGGCGGTACTTTGCCTTTTATACAAGTTTGTTATAATTTTTATTAAAAATAAAAATTATGTTTTTTTCGACCTTTAATTGTGCAATGAAAATGAAATTATTCAAGTTCGAGGCCATACTTGGGACAATATCCTAATGAAGAAATATAGAGTATGGCCTCGAACTTGAATAATTTTCATTTTCATTATTATTTAAATTATTAAAAAAATTATGCAACTTACATAAAACGACATTTATTTTATATAAAGATCCTTAAATACACACACTTTTGAATATGTTTGCTGGTAATTAAAACAAAGATATTTTTGCAATTATATACTTATCGTCATTATGTTTTGGACTAATAATAAACACATACAGTAGTCAAATTTAACATTCAATTTCAACTTTAATCGCCTAGATTAACTTCCTATGGTGAAAATTAAAAAAACCACTTCAGTTCAAAGTTATAATTTTGTACACACAAGTCTTTAAAAAAATCTATAAACACACAAAATTTGTTAAATATTTCCCAAAATGAAAAAAAAAAAACAGTTTAAACTTCTCATTTGAAATCTTGTTCTTTGACGCGAAAGATCGATCGCCACCCACAAATTTCCAATATAGGTCAATAATAAAAGACAACCAGCAACTCCCACACTTTTTTAAGTTTGTTCTTTATTTTTTAATCAATTAAACAAACTTTATTTGTTCATATTTTTGCAATGAATACTTTTCACGTAATTTGAGTTTAAATTCCGAAACTTAAAATCGTAAGTTAACTCAGCCTTTGCCTTTATGTAGGGAATTTTTCGAACGGTTTGGTGGGTTTTTAACAAATCATCTGGCAGCACTGTTTTCAGTGCATTATTATGATTTTGAGAAATGATTTGAAGTAAAGCTTTAATTGCAACCACACCGTACTTCTTATTTTTAGTACAGAATTCTATCGATTCTTTCTTTTAGTGCACTTTTTAGTTTTCGCAAAATTCTCATAGGATACGGTGTTACGGCAGTTGAGTTCGTCTTTGTTTAATCAAAATTGTTAAAAATAATAAAGAAAATTTAAATATTATTACATAAAAATGTAATCCAGCTCTACCTTAATATTTTTTGATAAATATTTAATAAAAAATCTATAAAATAAATGCCTAAAATAGTGTTAAAAATTCAATTGTAAATTGCGTCAGCGTGTCGTTCGATTTTTAGAATTTTTCTTTCATTTGTTTCGTGAGCACAAAGAAGTGATATTGTTGTTGCTCTCATAGAAAATCTTCTTAGTGTTAGTGAATGCAAAATAAAAGTAAAATGTTGGTTAAAATTGCCAATAAGAAATAAAATGAAAAGCCATTTAAATTGGTAAAATATCAAAATTCGCTATCAATTATGTCAATCAAAAATAGTGAAAGTGTAATAAAAAATATTTTTTTTTGTGTTTTAAAATTGCTTTAAATAATATCCATGCAAAAAAAAGTTTGCTTCTCTTTATTAAATTGTTTAACAAGAAAAAAAAATTTTGGAAAAATTTAATTAGTAATTTAAAGTAGCTGTCCGTCCAGATGTAAATAAAATCAATTTAATAAAAACGAATAAAATGGAAAAGGAAATTTTTTAAAAGGTAAATTAAAACTCTATTTTATATAAATTTATTCGCTCAAAAGCTTTTTTTGAGAGTATAAAGCTCCTCTTATAAATATCATTTTTTCACCACGCCCATTTGCAACATTTCAACAGGTTAACCAAAGTTTGAAAACTCTCTTATTCTATTTTAATTATATAGGTAGTGCTGCCAACCAGGGTTGTCAGATTATTTTGAGCTCTGTCGCCAAATGCAATGTCAAAAATCGCCAAAACCATTATATTCTTAGGTTTTGTACTTTTTTTTTTAGATCATCAAAAAAAAATTTTTTTTTTAGAAAATTAAATAAAAATTACAAATAGCCAAAAGTAGCCAAAAATTAAAAAAAGTCGCCAAAATATATTTGTATTGGACCACTTGTGGATTGGTAACTCAATGGAGCGGCGCGAAATTGGTTTCAGCCAACCTTTTAATTAAAGATTTCAACAAATTAATAAAAAAAAAAACACAGGAAAGTTATGCACTATATTAACCTTTTGCCCAGTTTTGTGTCTCCCATTCTTTTTTATGACGACGATCCATTTTTGCATTTTTTGGTGAAGATGCCATAACAAGAAAATTAATAATTTATAAGAAAAAAACTAACAAACTTCATAAGAAAATATTTTCTGTTTACCGTTAGTTTTTTCAAGCTTTGCAACAGAGTAAAAACATAGTTTTGACGTTTGTGTGGCATTCATTTCAAATGATAACAAAAAATTAAAAAGGTTGCCAGATTTATAAAAATACACTCTAAAATAATTAAAAACGTTAAACTAAAAAAAAAAATCGCAAAATTTATAAAAAAAATCGGATTTTGTTCAAAAATAGCCAACAAAATCGCCAACCATTTCATAAACCGCCAAAAAAATCGCCATGTCGCCAAATCAAAAATTAAGACGCCAAACAAGTTAGAAAATCGCCACGTTTGGCGAGAAATCGCCATATCTGACAACCCTGCTGCCAACCCATTTTGTTCAATTACATTTTTGTTGAAAAATCGTCAATCCCAAAACTGATTATATTTTAATAAAAAAATGAGGTAAATCTTACTCAAAATTTCGTTTTAATCAATTTTTGTTTCATCTTTTTGTTGCCCTTCGTCATAAGCTATACAAGCGTCGCCGATTAGTATTATCAACTTATTTTCTATGAAATTCCATGACGAAACTGATTCTTATAGCGTTTTTTTGCTATTTGATTTCTCAAAATTTGGGCATGTAAAAATGGTGAATATGATTTTTGAAGTAATTTTTTAATAAAAAAATAAAGCTCTTTTGGAAGAACGACCTTCATATAAAAATTTAAATTTTTAAGCCAAATGAAAGTTTTTTAATTTCGTTCGGTAACTCTAGTACAATTGAAATCAATTCGCAACATTTTAAAATGTATTGATATTATGGAATTATTATTTAAATTAATTTACAATGAATGAAATCATTGACGTACTATTGTATTTATAGTTGAGATCAGATGATATCTATTCATCTGAAAAATTTAACCTACCATTAGGTTATACTATTGCTGCTTTAATTGAACACTCATAATAATCCATGCATAAAAATACGAAAAAATATGTCAAAACTACGAAATATTTTGTAAAATGAACAAATATTCGTTTATATTACAAAAGTTTTTGTTGCTTTGACATTATTTTCATATTTTTATGCATGGATTATTATCAGTGAAGCTTTCTTTAAAATAAAAAACAATTTGGTTCAAAAATTTAATTTTTACACATAAGATATCTTTAGTCTTCCTTGATTGTCGAGATTTTTTCGAATAAATATAATTTTTTTGGTTAAGTATAGAAAAAATAAAACAATTTAAACAGTTTTGCAAAATCTATAAAATAACCAAAAACGTCACAATTTTCTAAGTTTGTTCTTTATTTTTAAATTAATTAAACAAAACATACTTTATTTAAGTTTGATATAATTTTTATTAAAAATAAAATTATGTTTTTTTTTTCGACCTTTAATTTTGCAATGAAAATGAAAATTATTCCAGTTCGAGGCCATACTCTATATTTCTTTATTAGGATATTATCCTAACAAACACAATTTTTATTTTTAATAAAAATTATATCAAACTTGTATAAAAGACAAAGTACAGTCTAGTTTACTCCCCCTGTTTTGTTTATAAACGAAACAAAAAATAAAAAGGAGGAAAAAACAAAAAACGTGTATTGAATATCCACCAGAGGTTTACCTTGCACATAACAAACAAGTTTTCAATTTATTTTTTGATCAATGGTGATAATCTCGAACTCATATATTTATTAGTTCTCATGTAGTGAGTCAGCTCGTTTATATGAAAGATTGCTGTTTGGCATGGGATTGTTACCTCTTTCAAAACGTGTTCTGATGATGGGAACCTAGAAAATTTCCGAAATAGATCTATCAACACATTCCTGAAAGGGTCAAATAATACATTTGAAAACAAAAAACTTTATTTGTTCACATTTTTTACACTCAAGAATTCTCAAAAAATTTGAATTTGAATCAGGAAACTTAAAATCGTAAGTAAACTTAATATTGCCAAATCAAATTAAAAAATCTCAAATAAATAGCTATATTATAAAAGTATTCAAAAATTTGGCGATACATCGCTAAATTAATCAAATTTTTCAAATCTGTACAAAAATTATTTAAAAAATAGCTACATTTTTCGAACTTTTTTCTTAAAAATCTAGCCATTAATCGCCAAATTTTTCAGTCTTTTCAAGTTTTGGTTAAAATAAATATATATAAATATGTAAATTGAAGAATAGTTATAACTTATCAATACCGACAAGGAAATAAACGATAAGAAAACGTAAAGACTGACTTGTAAAAATCACTGGACTTCCCGCTAATGTTTATAGCGCTAAATGCGGCTAAAAACGGCTAGATTTGACAAAAGAATAGCTAAATTGGCAACAATGATTTAAAGCTGTGAAGGGCATAACATCGGTGAGTTTCTATCCACCTCAGTGTTTCTCAATCTGCCCTATTTTTATTAGTTCGCACCGAGCAAATTAAAACATGCTGCAGAAATTTAAAAGTGTAAATTAATTTTTATCATGTTTTTAAATAATAATTTAATAAAGTTTTTATTTATTTCAAATATTAATGATAAAATTAGCAAGATAAAATTAAAAAATATGAAATTTTAATAGACAATAACAAAATACAGTGAACTCTCAAAAACGTGAACTTATTTTTGCAAGGGGTGTTCGCTTTTCTGATTTTGTTCACGATTGTGATTGGATTTTTTCTAAACTATTTAACTATAGAATTGATCCACTTAGAATAAATTCTATTCCAAGTACTTCAGAACCAATCATTATAATAATCAATATAATGATATTTTAACAAAAAATAAAATATGAAAAGATTTTGAATATTTTTCTTTTGAAAAATTCTTAAATTCAAACATACATTCTTAGACAACATTTTTAAATATTCAGACACTTGCCTATAGAAAAATATTAACATTTTAAGAAATTTTTCTTATTAGAAAACTTTCTGATTCTGGGACTTTTTAAATAGACCAAATTCAGAATCTTAAGCCAATTTTTGCATACCCAAATTATTGATTTTAATACGTTTTTGATATTTAACAGTTCTTAATTTCTAATACATTTACTATAAAAATAACTGCTAATTCTATTTTATTCTATACGTTTTAAAAAAATTTTGATATAAAAATTCTTATATTCGGAGATACAGTAAAAGAGTTTTTCTGTTCACGTTAGAAAAGGTGTTTATAGAACGTGGTGAAATTATTATTCGGGGATTCCCCAAATTACTAAAATATTGAAGAAAAAGAAACATTTCTTACAAAAAACACGTGTTCACGTTTTAGAGCTATTGAACTTTGTTCACGTTTTGGAATAGTCAATGTAAAAAAAAAGTGTTCATTTTTCTGCGACATTCATGTTACTGGATGTTCACGTTTCTGCGAGTCCACTGTATAAGCAAAATTAAAGTGAGTGTTTTAAGCAACAATTTTTTATCAACATGCTGCAACTATTTGTTTCCATTTGCTTGCGCGAGTTCGGTATTTGTTGCTGAGAGGTGTGAGAAGTGTTGTCTCTCTATTTGTATATACTCTTTGATAACACATACTATTATATTTAGGTTTTTGTGTGTTTAATAACAATTGCCTTAATTTTTTTAACACAATAAGCACAAAATAACAGCCGAACTTTTATATCGTGCTATTTTCCACGATGTGCCGACGTCGCGCAACAACATTTTCTTGACTAACCCCTAGGGGCTTGAAATTGAGTGGAAGCACCTCACTGAATTAGATACATATATGTTGATGACCCATTTTTCTTATCAATTTGTATGAATTTATATATGGGAACTTATCAAATGATATTGATTTTAATAATTTTCGACCTTTTTTATTTAAAATTAAGATTTGTAGAAAATTCCAACTCCATTACTTGACTCCATATTTAACTTTTTACACGGGAAGTTAAGATTTTGCCCTCCTCTGTAATTGTAGCTTTGAAAATAATGCAAAATTTTTAAAATTTTTTTGGGTCAAATCTTATTACAAGTGAATATATTTCCTGAGTATTTACCCTATGGGGAATGGAACCGATTCTGCGTGTGTCACATGTTGGGACCCTTCGTGCCAGATACCAGTCCTCTGCTAAACCCTACCCTATGTAAACAACTGGCAACGTTAACATTGGCTTATCATAGGAGGGGGTTATTTGTCCTGCTTTTAAACCACATAGTGGCATGCCACAGGACTAACCAAAGATGGACATACCACAAGACTGTCGCAAAAGGGTCATGTAGTATAAAATAAACGAACTCTAAACAGCTTCCAATGGGTAAAATTCTGGTCAACTGGCTTTTACTTGTTAATAAGCATTCTCGTTAGTGGTATGTCCTCCCTTTACCAGTCACAGGATTGGTAAGTTTAGGACAATTGACACTGCTTAACCCACTTCAGTATTAAATTATACCAGTCCTGTGATAAGTCTTTCTTTAACCAGTCACTTTTAGGACAATTGATTCCTCATTTCCCATATTGTAGTAGTTTATGCAAAATACTCGGTTTTGGTTTTGTTCGAGTAAACGAGTAACTACACACAGAAAATAGATTCGTTGCTACAACCGAATTTTTTGCCAACCGAATTCTTGTTGTTACATGTACCAATATAATATTTTTTATAGATTTAGTTGGAACGACTAATATTTGGTAATGATCATCAACATATGTAATTATCCCAGCCGAATTAGATAAAAATTATTTAGTAAACCCAATCGAATTTATAATAGAAGTACACCATATCCATAAATTTTTTTTTTTTAATTTTTTATATTTTATGTTATTTGAAGAAAATATTACAATACAGTTTATTTAATAAAATATTAAAATAAAAAAATTAAAATTAAAATTATAAAAAATTCAAGATTTTTGAAAACTATTTTCTATTTCCAAAACTTGTATTTATTTAGAATAATTTTTTTAGATAGAGAAAATCCTTTGAATCTCATTTTTATTTGTACAACAAATCGTCAGAAATTTAAAAACTTCTATAGAAAAAAAATTGCCGCATCTTGTTTTTTTGCAATAATCTTTTATTTGGATTTGCAATAGAAAAAGTTTTACTTAAAAAACACAGATCATAGAATTGTTATAAGAAATTCCTACAATTTTTTTTCTATAAAATGAGAATTTAAAATCCGTGAAAATTCTGAATCTGCGTTTTTTTTATATAAAAAAAAAACAATAAAATCTAATGCGTTTTTAATGGGATTTTAACATAAAAAGTTCTTGTTAATTTAATGATTTCATTTAAGATTTTTTTTTTTTTAATTTTTGTTTTTTGTTGCTAAAATACCTTGAAACTGAACTTTTATTTAATCTTACATTCTGGAGATAAAACTTTCTCTTTTAAAAACGTTTTTCTTACAAAAACTTGTTTTTTGGGACCTTTCCTAGATAAGATTCTGAAAATATTTTTTACATAAATGGACCACAAATTCTGAGTTCAATTATCTTGATTTTTTTCTTTTAATATTAAGCTTCTGAACTCTTTTAAGAAAATCCAAATTAAAAGATCAAAGATGCTAAGCTGTTTATCCTTAAGATTAACTCTGACTCTTGCATTCATACACTTAAAAACACAGATTGTTTTTCCATTTATAAAATTTTGAATTCTTCCACAATGAATTCTTACACAAAACTATTTTTACATAGGAAATCATTCCAAAGACCAATAAAAATGTATCCATAGAGAATACTTTAAAATTTGTATTTTATAACGAAAACATTTTCCATTGGCAGCACTTTACACCCTTTTTAGTTGATCTTGAATGGAAATTAAATTTAAGCAAATATTCCAAAAATATTAGATCTTTATGACTAAAAGCTTCCAATGAAAATGCTTTATCTTCGAGGAAGTCTTCTAAGTATTGTCCATAAAGGCTATGACGATATTATTCAGCTTTTTTAATTGTTTTTCATTATGATTAAATAACAATTTCATATTAAACTTTTCTGTACATTTTCCTGTAGTTTTGAAATATGTTTTTTTTTTTTTATTTTATTATTTTTTTTTGACAAATTATTCAAAACCAATTTACATTTGCTTTAGAAAAGAAAAACATTATGTGTTTATAAAAAAACTATATACCGACAGTTTATGTACTCAACCGATAAATCACAAAATTTAAGTTTTTAAAACAAACAAATTATTCTAACTGCATTTTGATGATTGTTGTCACTAAATAATAATAATATTTATTAATTATGATGTCTTTTTATGGTTGTGTCTCTGGAAACAAAATACCAAAAATCATTTCTACAAGTATTGGTTGGAAAAACAATCGCTTTTGCATGTTGAGCCAACTTTTCGTAATGTGTATTTTCTTTTTATAATTAAGATGTTTTGTTAGTTTGGATTATAACAATATTACGATAACAATTATATTTTAAGATAACCAATTGATTTTAAGTAACTATAAACCGACTTCCAACTGATTATTTCCCTGTGTGTAGATTTTGAGGTTTTTACTTACTCGATTTATCGAGTAAGATTTTTTAATTACTCGAGTAACTCGAATAATTTGAAAAATGTTATTTTCCTTAAAAATACACAATAAAACGCAAAATAAATACAAAATCACGAATTCCGAAATTAAAAATATACTTTAAGTTTAAAGAAACGGGGCATCTTCTGAATTAATATACAATTTTAGAATATATTAGGGATTGTAGCATTTTTGCAAATATCAAGAATAATATGGCATAGTTAGCAGTCCATGTCTTGGAAAAACAAAGAAAAATTATATTATTTTTTCGCCCTCGCTAAAAAATTGACACATCAAATGCTTTGAAGTTTGCAAGTTTTGCCCTGAAGATTTCCTTGGGCAGGAATGAAATCCGGATAGGGACACGCCTACATCAGATTGTTTTTTACAATTTGTTAAATAAGTTTTGGGACTTTAGCACATTTAATTACTATAAATGCAATTAATGTTTATCCCGATGAAAATAATTTAAAATAACAAATATGCAGGTGCTTGTGCAAATTTAAATGTAACTGACACTAATAGAAAACATATGATTTTCTATTGTTGATTTACTTGAATAAACGTCACTACATTGCTAGGTCTGTCAAAAAAACAGAGTAGTAGTATTGGAAGATGACAAAGCCAATTGTGACAATATTTTGTTGTTGTTTTTTCTTTGATATTCTAAATTTTGAATCTCGCTCCTAGTCGAGGACAAGAAATTCTCATTGAGTTTGTGATTTAACATAACAAATATCTCTAGAAATTATAATAACAAAGTCCCCTGAATATTTCCTTGGGCAGGAATGAAATCCGGATAGGGACAACGCCTACATCAGATTGTTTTTCACAATTTGTTAAATAAGTTTTGGGACTTTTAGCACATTAATTACTATAAATGCTCGATTATATTTTTTTGCAAAATAGATAATTTTTAGTTTATGCGATAAAGTTGCGTATAGATCCGAATAAAAGGAAAAAGTAGAAGATCCGATATGAGCTGCAACACGAAAAAAATTATGAATTAAGTACATTTCGAATCTTGCAAAAAAGTTTTACCACAATATAATAATAATAGTTTTGCGATTGTTGCGATTTTTTTTATTGAATATTTAAATATTTAAAAGTTTCGGCTTTTAATAGTTTCGACCTTCATTTGAGTAGAATAGTGTCTGTAATTGTTGAAAAAAATTTGCTATTTTTTGGCAAAAATGTGCTCAATGCCGAAAGTTTTTTCTTCAAAAGGAAAAAGAATATTTTCTTTTTTTAGTACAGTATGGTGCATATTTTTAAAAAGTGCTATAATTTTTTACGTGGCACTAAAAAGTTATAGCCCTTTTTAAAAATTCGCAACAATTTAAGCTTGTTTTATAAAATATAAACTGAAATAGAACATATTTTAATTTTCTCGATGAATCGACCAAAATTGTTAGAGTTATTTATTACTCGAAATTGGCCATTTTAATTTACTCGAACAATTGTTTGATTAAAATTCATCGATTATTCGAGTAACATTTAACCGAATGAATATAAAAATTATTAAGTGTTTTTTGATCTTCTTTTATTCAAGGATTTCCCTTTAAACGAGCTTAAGATCTTTTATTTATAAATTATAATTATTTATTTCCAATATTTCGTCTCCACACTGGGTGACTTCTTCAGGGAAATTATTATTATAATTTGATTGATAAAATTTTGTTTTAAGAATTAAAAACTTAGAAGGACTTAACAAAAATATGTATTATAATTTTTTTTAAAGTTTTGAAAAAAACAAATTAATTTTTTTTTGAAAATATGTCCGTTTTGAAAATTTAAAATTCTCAAATTTTTTTTTTCGAAGATTTTGAAAAAATTTAAGATTTTTTTTATGAATTTTAATCTTACCCAGGTTTGGTACCATTCAAATTTCATCAATTTGTTTTTTTACGAAGCAGCCTAATATGTGCGCTAAAGTACGTGGTATGTATTTGTATTTATGTGGCCCATTATTATTATTATTTGAGCTGTTGTTCAAAAGCGTTGTAATTTATTATTCGTTTTGTTAGCTGGATGTAAGTGCATCAACCATGCGGAAATAAATTCAAACTGACAATAATAATACGTACACAAAGTTCTATCTCTAAATATTTCCATTTAACAGTTTGTTTGTATTAAACAAAGAAAACAATATATTTGTAAGTTCGTCTATTAGGGCTTCCTTCCCTTCATTACTTAATTTGATAGATTGACTTTAAAAAATAAAAAATAACTTTTAATAAGAAAATAATATTCATAAAACTTTTCATAAACTTTCATTCAACTTTCATTTATAACATAATATAAAAAAAATTGTATTAATATTAGCAAATGCTTCAAATATAAATTTTAGTGAAATTTAATATTTTAAATTCTTTAATATTAGTACATATTTCAATTAATTACACTGCTCTACAAAATTGACCTCTAAAATCGATAACAAGAGTACCGACCATTGGAGCTAAATGCTTAGTTTTTTACACTTATGGGCCAGAGTTTTCGCAAATCTGCATTAAAAATATTTGATTTTTAAGTTTTTATGAAGTTTTAACACAGTTTTTCATTCATACTTTAAACATCAAATATTTTATCTTACATTTTTATGGTAAATACATAAAAGACCTTCATTAATATTCGGGTATTAAATTTGGTTAATAATTATGCAGCATTTTTTTTTTCAGTTTCACTATACTTTACCATTTTTTGCACAACCCGTTTAAAAAAAGTTTCTATATACTCAAATACAACTTGATTGCATTATATATGCTTATATGTGTGGCAATATAATACGATATATGTTCAGATTGTCTTGCTAATTGCGGGGCCCGAAGGCCCTTTTTTGGCCATTTGTGGTATAACCTTTGGGGGTATGTTCGGGAGAAGCTCGGGTCGTGGAGGGAATCAGAATTCTCTCTCTATTGGGAAAACTCTCTTGGACAACGACAGGCTAAAGAGATTAATTTCTTTTTCCAGTGCTGGATCGAGGAGACTCTTGTCCCTCGGGAGGGGTTACTTGAGAATCCTGGTGTCTTACCTGACTGGACACTGCAATCTCAGATACCACAATGCGCAAAAGGGTCTTTCGGACACGGATGAGTGTAGTTTTGCGAACTGGTAGCTGAGACAATCAGAGCATGTTCTTTGCGAATGTCCGAGGCTTTGTGAAAGGCGTGCCAAGTTCTTGGCAATCGCTTTGTCTCCCCTTCGGACATTATGAAGATTTTGCCTAATAGGATTATTGGCTTTATAGGTAGCTTCAATCTTTAGGGTAACTTTAGGCAGCACAAAAGACCTAAGTTGGTCGCGGTGCATAGTGCCCATATAATCTAATCTAAAATGTTCATATTTTATATTCAGTTTATGCAAATTTTTTGATATTGGCTTAGACAGAAAAAAAATATTTCCCTACTTTTTTCAATTTAATCGGTTTGTTGAAAATTAATCAATTAAAAAATAAATTAAATCAATTAAATATGTGCTAAAATTCGGAACTTGCTGACATTTTTTCATATTATCGCTTAAAAGCAAACATCAACACATTGTTGTTGTGTTTTTTTTTAATATTTATGTAGTGGTTTTTGTAAATGTTTATGTTTAGTGGTATTAGTATAAATATTTTAAATTAATTTCAGTTAGATTAAATATTAACTCTTATTAGGTTATTACTTTATTAAGTTAAATAATTTAGTTTCAGTTGTTAAAATCTGAATATTTATTTATTCTAAAACATTATTATAAAATTGATAATGTAATTTTTAAAGTTTAATTTCGTTTACTAAAAATTGTTTAAACAACAAGAAAATGCAAAAAAATAAATTAAAGATTATTTTAAACAAAATACTCTGATTTCAACAAAAGGGTAAATTTCTGCGAAGAAAAAATTCAAAGAAATGGTGCCATAGTCCCTACGCTTCAATAGAAAGAAAAATCGAAATTTCTGTGTGTATTTGTTTACATAAGTAAAAATAAATCTGATAACTAAATGAGAATTTCATGCCGGTTTTAAATCAATGTTATAAACCTTCAAGCTATAGAAAACAACATGGCACAACACGTCTATAAAAAAAAAAACAATTGATATGGCAAGAACAATTTTTTTTTTTGGTGTTTGGTGAAGGTAACGATATTGATCACTTTTTAATCAATTAGTTATTATTAAATTGAAAAATAATTCAACTAAAGAGCTATCAGTTTTTAATTGAAGGAGCAATTTTCTTTATTGGCGGAATTTTCAACATTTAAAGTTTTTGAATCGGTGGTTGTCGTGATTAAAATGGGTTTTTATTTTTTGTGTGTGTAATATCTGATCATATGAAATATATATTGATCTATATATGACCATATATTCTTCCATATCATGATCATATGTAAGTGTATATGGTACAATTAATCAAAAATATTCCTATAACTTTTATATATAATTGTATATGCCAAAACATTTTTTAATATAAATATATATGATCATATAAAATAGCATATGTCACAATATGTATTTATATTTAATAATATTTTTAAAATGTTTTTTCAAAAAGTTCATGTATAAGCACATCCAATCATTTACAGATAAATTTGTTGACATTTTTATAGAATTAGATATAACCCAATACATAATTATATCTATATACATAATATCAAAACGTCTTCTGTCATTTTGACACATATATAATCACAAAATGAAAAAATTTCCTAAGTCAGTTTCTATGTAAA
>CM037855.1:182162169-182195963 GCA_021234595.1 Delia radicum | reverse complement strand
AAATGAAAATTTATTCAAGTTCAAGGTCATACTCTATATATTATTTGTTAGGACAATATCCTAATAAAGAAATATAGAGTATGACCTTGAACTTGAATAAATTTTCATTTTCATAAAAAAATGATAATTTTAATTCGTCTGATTTTAACGTTTATGACTTTTGCGTTCATGTTGTGAAAACCAAATAACCCAACGAATCATTACGTTTTTATTCATTATTGCTGACATTCGCTTTACAAAGATAAAAATGACTGTTCCTTCGTTATTTTGACGAAAGGAATAAGGCATGCTATGATAAATCTGACCCTGGGTCGTCCCGTGCAAAATTCGACGTTTTTAAAAATAAGAAGCAGTCTACTCTATATATCCGAAAAGTTTTTTTTGAACAATGCCCAACGGGGCTATGGTGTGCCATTAATAAGTTAAAACAATTTTATTTGCTTTATATTTTATTATTGTATAGAAATTGTTAAAAAAGTTTAAAATATTTTATTTAAATTAGTTTGTGTAGACAGGATCACATCAATTGAAAACTTAAATTTAATAAATCGTATTAGAAATTAAAACAAATAAATGTATTAAATTACTTATTTTATTATCACTATTACTAACCTAAAATGTTCTTAAACACCCATACAAAATATTATTTTTATTATTATCCTTAGATTCTGAAAAGCTCTTAGTATATGTAGTAAAATATGCACAGAATTTAAAGAGTTTTGGTTAGAAAATGTTTATTAATAAATTTGTTGTGCGCCCCGGAAGGCTAGTTGGTAGCGTGCTGGCTTATCAGTGCGGGGGTCGTGGGTTCGATTCCCACCAGAGGCACTGGTCTGTTTTCGCTACAGCGCTCCGAAGGCCATACTAACTAGTACTCGGTTAGGGTAATAGTATATAATTTGTAATTATATGATTATTGATTAATAAAATAAATAAAAAATAAATTTGTTGTTTTTGTAACATTAAAACATTTAATTTTTTTTTTTTATCATTAAAAAATCTAAAATAAATTTTTTCTTAAAAATAACTTTATGGTTTTTAGTAAATATAAGAAGCAAAGTTAATTTTTAAGAAAAAATTTGTTTTAGATTTTTTAAGATAAAACTTTAAGGGAAGGAAACCTACCTTTGGCACTTTTGTAATGGGAAGTTTTGGTTTGTCGATTTTAGATGGTTTTAGCAAAAAGTGTTGATGGAACTCTGTTAACTACGTGTATTCTCAAGCAATAACAATACCAAATACATGTTAGTAACCTAAGAATACGCGTGGCCATTAAAGTTCCTTTACTTTTAATATTAGAGGATATAGAGTTTAACGATTGCACTTGTTTTCATAATAAATTAAATGTTAAATGATTAAATATAAAGGAATTTAGGGGATTTTAAAACTTTTATAGAAATTAAAGCTTAGACAAAGTTTTACGATAATGATTTAAATAAACATGCAAAAATTAAATGGCATACAATTGTATGTATGTATATGTGAATACAAATATAGAGACAGGCATATGAGTACATACACACACACACACACACAGACACTTTATTAACATTGAGCATCATTCTGTATACCATTACTGTAATTACAACAACCACTACAACTAAACATTGTATCAATTAATTACATTTAAATTGTGATTAAGTAATTTAACACAATTCACGCTGTGTATTGCAATTACACTTTTTTTGTATTTCTTCATTTTCCTCTTTATTTTGTAAATTCTATGAGAGGTAAACATAAGGATGTTAAAATATACACATACAATGATAAGGTACCAACAACAAATACAACAATACACTAAAACACATATAAATAAAATACACACCTTTGTACACATACTATTGCACACATATACGTTTTCCGTATGTAGATCTAGCACATACTTCCTCTTTGCCATGCATGTTTACTTTGTCATTGCACTATGGTCTATAATTTGCAAAATTCTTTATAATTTAAATATTTGAGCCAGAATAAAACTATTTTTTTATATGAAAAGATTATTTTCGGTCTTCAAAGTTTAGTAACGTCATGATGCTTGGTAGGAAAAGAAAATAGCCACGTGTTTGATTGCTTAGAAGACAAGAATGAAGCAATATTGATGATTAATACACTGAATAAAAAGTTAGTTTAAAATTTTGTTAAACGTCTATTTAAAATATTTAACTAACTTACAGCAAATTTTTTCCTTTACAAAAAAAATCAATAAAAATTACAACAGCCAGGAATTACAACACCAATCGAATTCTGGCGGTTACAACAACTATCTTCTTATTAAATTATATTTTTAGCAGTGAAAGCTAATATTTAGTTGTCTGATTCAATATTATATTCCACTTAAATATTATTATGTTCCACAAAATTTTATTGTAATTGAAAAACTTTTTTGATTTTTCATGTATTGAACCGTGGCCTTCAGATTAATAGCCCACTGTCCTATTCATTGTAGCACAATTGCTTTAAAATTTCTTTAAATTTATGGCTGCTTGAACATTTTAGTATTTTATTTTAAATAATAAAAAAATGTTTTGCGTTTGTCTTTTCCGGGATTTGAACCCGGAAACATTACACCACAAACACTTTTAGATGTTGCGTGCTAAATATGAATTTAAATGTCTTGTTAGGAAAACAAACATAGTCTAAAATTCGTTTGCCAATACCAATCATTAGTTGCGTCTATAATCAATGGAATCTAAACTAATGTAGACTCATAAGTATAACATTATTATGCCCGAAACCCGACTAAAAATGTGCACTTTTAAAGTAAACCCATTTGTGAATTGTGCCCCACGATGTGGGGCAGTTTAGCCGCTTTAGGTTGCTCTGAAAAATATTAAAAATATTATATAAGGCATAGAAATAATGAGAATTTTATGAATTCAAATGAAAGCCAGAATGTGTAAATTTAAGATTAAAAATAATTTTTCGAAAAAATTTATTGGTTTGGTAATGCCAGCGCTTCCAACAAAAAAAGTGGCGAATGGTACTCAGTCTACCCTACATCAGTTTGTAAATCTGTTTGTAACTTATCAAAAAACTAAATTCTGGAACCCCACACTTAGAGAATTTCTTGGACGAGTTTTAATGAAACTTTTTCACTAAACTGATTAAGTGTTCTTCACAATGTGAATAAAAAATTTCTTAAACTTTATGAAAAAGCTTCACAGTTTTAATGAATCTTTTTCATTAGTTGTATGGAGTTTTTATTAATTAAAATAAAATGTTTCATAAAATTTGATTAAAACTGCATTAATTTAATAAAAAGTTATAACGGCCGATTTCCAGTGACATTTCATAGATCTGATGCAAAAATTCATTGATATCATGCATATAATTCTGTTTGTTACTATTATAAGCAGTCTGAAAAATCGGTCGATTGGTTAAAAAGTTATGAGTAAAAACGTAAAGTCACCACGAAAATTTACATGCAAATAATTATGTATTACAGACTAAAAAACATTCTTTGTTATGATGTCATTATATACCGCTCAGAGAAATACAATGACATCTTTATTATGATGTCATTGTAAATATAACGCTCATTTTTTTGACTATCTCTCATTGTATAACGCTCTGATGACGATATTGTTTCATAAATCGTTTTTCATCAATTATTCATCATATTTATTCATCATATTTATTCATCATATTTCATCATAAATATGATGAACATTTTCATACAAATTTATGACAAATGTTTCATAGACCTTCATCATATCATAAAAAAGTTTCATACAATTTATGAAAGAAATGTTAGCTTTTTATTGAAAGTTTTATTCGAAATTTAGAAAATATCATTTGCAATTAAAGGCTAAAACATAATTTGCTTAAGTGACCTAATTCAGGTGTTGGCATGAATCGGAAATTTGGAAATACAATTATTTAAGTTCCCCCAAGATTTTTTTCATTTTCTCTTACATTTATTAACAATTAGTGTTTTCTATTTGTAATGGTAACATTTTAATTATGAGCTCAAAACTGCCAATTCCAAATGAAATGCAATATTAAACGATCAACAATACATGCAAAATTTTAGAAAAAACATACAGGTACCATTTTCGATCTTTTATCATAAATTATGATGTGAGCAAGATTATTCAATAAATAAACATTGCACGGTTTTTTGTTTAACAAAAAACAAATGTTCTTGAACGTGAATCATAATTCATTTCATAAAACTTTATAAAACTTTCATAAAAATATGTGAAACTGCTTCATCCTAATTATGAAATATTTAATAACATTTATGAATCATTTCATAAAAAGTTATGAAACTTCACCAGCATATTTATGAAACCTTTCATAAATATGAAGAATCCTGTCATCAATTTGTCCTCTTATGAAACAACTTCATAATATTTATGAACTGTTACATTAGACAAAAATCAATGAAGTTTTTCATCACATTTATGAAATTTTTCTAAGCTTTTTCTCTGAGTGAAGTAATAACTATTTACCATTTAAAAAAACGGCAAAAAAATATATTGATTAAATAAATTGCAAAAAAAAACTGTTCTTGAAACTTTTTCCCAAGTTTTCTTTTCCGATAATTTTTTTTTCGTGAATAGTTTTCCGCTAATTTTTTTTCGCAAAATATTGTTACCTAGAATATGTTTCTAAATTCGTTGGTTAAATTCCATAGTTATGGCCAACTGTGTTCAACAGTGTGTCCACAATTTTCACTAAATTAACACAAAAACGTGTTGTGCCAACCGTAGGGTAATACGCGTGTTATTACAGTCAAAAATATATATTTATTGAAGTGTCAGACCTATATCTTTATAAGTTTGTTATAGCACTGCCTTCTCCATAGTGTTGAAGTATTTTATGAGCTTTCTTTACATTCACCTTTACCTTTTACTACATAAATTAAATTGCATTTAAATATGGGTTGTTCCATTTCAAATATCATTATACCAATGAATGTATTCATAAAATAAAAGATTTAAAAAATTCAGCAAACACCTAAAAATTAATGAAATTTTTGTATTACATGGAATTAAAAAGTTTTATAAATAAACAACATTTTCTAAAATTTGCATAACTATTCATTAATGCTATGAAAGATATGAAAGTCTACCTATATATGATGAAAGTTTGATTGTATAAAATATGCTCTTTGAAAACACATGAGTACCGACTACTGATCCTAAATATTTCTCGCTGATTTAAATGTCGTACCCAGTTTTTTCACTTATGATCAGATTTTTCACAAAATTACATTAAAGTTTTGCAGTTTTTTATACATAAAATTTTAAAAATAATATATTTCACTTAATTTTTTTATGGTATATACTGATTAGACCTTCAACAACATTTGGGTATCAAATTTGTTTCATAAATATGCATCATTGACAAATAACTCCTTGGTTTTTCTTAGATTTTGCTATATATTATTATTTTAGCACAATTTATCATCCCATTTCGCAAATGCTCAAAGCATTTTGGTGTTAAGCAAAAAAAAGCATATCTCAACAATTATTTCGTGTAAAAAAAATGGGTTTCATGAGAAAACCAAAGCTTATCAAAAAAGTATTACCTATGAGTTCATCATTTAGTATAATATCGCGCATTTACTTCAATAACGTCATAACTCAAAAATTTTGATTTTGTAGAAATCGAGTTTAAAGTTTTCAATTTACTCCACCTTGAAGAAAAAAATAACGACATAATTTCTCTCAAGAGGTGAGTATACAAGATATCAGTACGAATTTTATACACGATATGATACGTGATATAACGAATAATTCTGCGTCATTAACTCAAAAATCAGGTTTTTTGAGTTGTGACATTCTTGAAGTAAATGAGCGATATGTAAACACCTTAAAAAGTTATGTGCACTAAAATGCAGACAAAAAGTTAATATTTGCAAAAGTTAGTTTAACAAAAATTTTCATTACAGTAGGACAAAATATTTTCAAATTTATTTTAAAAATTTTTTGTAGACATTCACTGTAGTGAAAGTTTTTGTAAACAAGTGCAAGCATTAAAATCAACTATTAAGATAACAATAAATTTTGGAAACAAATTAAAGAAGAGAAAAATTTGGGGGAAAACATTCCGCCAAAAAATGTTTAGCGGAAACATTTTTTCAGGGATTTTTTTTGTGAAAAATAATGTCCGAGTTGTTTGCGTAGTTTAAATGGTAAATTGTCATTTCTTTTACAATGACGTCATAATTTAGAAACTATGAATTATAAAATGTGTATTACGGTTGTGCTTAATAGCTCATAGTTCATTTCGTTCATTGAACTAGTTCAGTTTTAACCATTCTTTTGTGATTTGCTCTCATATTATGCAAAATTGTCAAACTGATTTGACTTGACTTTAACAATATAATCTTATGAATAATTAAAAAAAAAGAATTGTCGAACAAACATATAAGCTAAACAAGCGAACTAGTTCAATAAATGGAAATGAACGAAATGAACTATGAAATATTAACTCATTAATGTCACGCTGAATATTTTTCTCCCAAATTTTGAAGAAGATATATAGAACCATGCTTTATTAAGATTTTTTTTTGCCTTAAAGCGCCCTCTTGTGAAAATATTAGCAACCACAGTTGAAATTTTAAAGGCATATAATTTCTAGATGGTTAAATTTTGTATAATTTTGTAAACATATCTTTATACAAAATATAAAAAATATTTTTTTTTTCAAGTTACCGATTTTTAAATTTTTTTTTTTGGAAAAATATCGTGGTTTTTGCACATTTTTCTAAATTTCCGGTATAATTTTTAGAAGTTAAGTATTATTTCAATAAGAACCATATTTGAGCGAAAAAGTGATATATTTTAGAATATTTTAGACTTTATGTATTTGAAAAATTAATCGTCTGATGGGTTAGATTCTCAGAAATTATTTACAATCGATGAACTAATTTCTAACAGAGAAATACATTTTCATATTTTTGCATCAACATAACAATCAAAAATATAAAAGATTAGGGGTTTTTAAATTTTTAAATAATTTCTGAAAAAGTTAACTCAAAATAATCAAGAATGGATTTTTTTCAAATAATAATTTGTCAACTCTGAAGAACAATTTCCCACAATTTTTTTATTCACGATGTCAAGGTGTTGAATTATTTTATGATTTAATTTTCTTTACCAAATAAAAAATATATCTGTTCAAATGTTCTGAGGCGAAAAAGGAACACTGTGTCAATCACAACTATAATGTGTATGTAGTAGGTGACTTTACACTTTCACTCATAACTATTAAACCCATTAACCGATTTTGATTATTATCTATAGCATACCACTTACGAGTTCAACAAATAATTTCACCAAATACCAGCAACCACGCTTCTATAATGGCGGAGTATTTTACATTTCAACAGATAGACTAATATCGTTACATCGAGTTGGCTTTTAGGCTGATTAATAAAACATTTAGTTTAATTTTTTTTTAGATACGTTACAAACGGAATGCTTTTTTTTCACGAAATAGCTCATATATTTACAACACTGATTTACAATCTTCATCTCCGCTGTGTCTCTTGCATTCCATTTTATATGACACGAGTGCTGTATGTGTACTCACATTTCGCTCCAAGCACCCATATCTGATGCTGCTGGTGGGCGGCCGTATGGTGTTGTTTAAGTTAAGTTGGAGACAAATTTCGTTATGTTCGTGTTGGCTTAATTAATTAAATTATATTAAGCATTGCTTTTATTATACACCATTAAATTATTTCTAATCTTTTGTTAAGGTTAATCCTTAGCCTTAGCTAAGGAGTGGTTGGGGGGCTATGACTATGGGAGACGAAGTGAGTGAAAACAGTGGCATTTATAGCATTTACAGACATGAATTTCATTAGAGGTTTTATAAAATATAAAGAGAAGAAAAATTAAAATAATATAACATTACAAAAACATTAAACCTGATTCTTGGTTTTAAATATCAGTGTATATTTGTGTAGAAGCGTAATTAAAAAATAAATTCTACACCATGGGGTCTGCATATTTTACTTAAAGTGACTTTATTTAACTTCTCTTACTTCTACTTAATAACACTCATCATGAACACACAGGATACGATATTAAAGCAAATAATGTTGTTGTAGAGGCTGTAAGAAGGACAATAGCTTTTTATAGTCAAACAATTGGTTGGGTCATTAGTTAGACTTTAGTTTAACAATTCAATAGAATACATGCATTTCAATTGATTGATAAGTGAAATTAATGTTGGACATGCTAAAGTTTTTCTTGTTGTAAATTGAGGGTTTAAATACACAGATAAAATACACAATTGTAAATACAAACACATTTTTTTTAAATACAAACAAATTTCGTAATATTTCTAAAAATAATTATTTTTGAAAAACATAGTTTTCAAAAATCTAAAAAACCAATTTAAGTTGACTAAAAACTCTTTACTCGTATAAAAAATATAAGTAAAATTGAAGCTTTATCTTTAATAATAAGTCCTTACTTTGGTCCAAGGACTCACAGGATTTTATTATGATTCCTATAAAGGACATCATCTTAACTTATAAACTAATAGACGGATTTTTTATGAAATTTTGCAGAAAGAAGACATTTAGTATTAATAGCAAAGCGTTGAAGTTTAAACAATATAAATTGAAGTTTAGATACTTTTTCGCCTAATTTCGCTTTTTCCAAAAAGCGAAAATCGTGATATCTATTTAAACAGGAGCAGAAAAAAAATAGTTTTTGGTGTGTGTGGTTATATCTTGGTAAGAGAAATAATTTTTGTTCAAAACTTCTCTTTTATATGCTTTAGTTTTCGAAATGTAGCCAAAAATATTTTGGCTCATATCGCCTAAATTAGGCAACGATAAACAATTTTCTTGAAGAACTTATTATTTATTTTTCGAGTGGAGCACATATTATGAATTTCGTTGCAAAACATCGTTTGCCAGTAAGAGGGTTAAGCAGAAAAATATAATCGGCACAGTGTTGGCAAAGAGTCGGCGACGGTCGGTTATGCGTTGGCAGCACATAGGATGAACAATCTTAACAGTATTGCCTTGTTACCCGATTGATAACAGTGGCCAACCGTTGGTTTGAGCTCCAGTTCACACCGTTGGCATAACGTTGGAAGTTCAAAAATTTGGTGCTTTTAAAATGCCCCAAATTTAATTAGCTTTGAGAAAAATGTATAATAAAACACAAACAGCAATACAGTTTCGTCTTACAAGTGTGGTATCCCGACCCGAACTCGCAAATTTTGATGATCTTTGGATATGTCGTAAAGGAACAAAAAAAAAAAAAGAAACATGTTATTTTTAAGCTGCCCAATCTAACGCTTAAGGGTTAAAAATTAATTTGTTTTTATATGAAAACTTGAGTTTAAATTACGAAACCAAAATCTATTTGTACACATGGTTAAAGCACTCAAGAAAACAAAAATTTTGATACCCATATTGCCTATGTAATGGAACCAGAGCTGCCAGACTTTTGAATTATTTGAAAAATAGAGGAAAACGGCTCTTCGGGAAAAGTTGCATAAAAAGCAAACAATTTCAAATATCGGAAAATATTAAATTAAACAACAACTACAATTCCTTAATAAAACGCCGGATTTTATTGCTCAAAACACTTTTTGTTTATAACAAAATACTTGAAAGTCTTTAGACATAATTTTTACACCATTTAATGTGTCTTCCAAAAACATTTGATTTGATACAAATTTCTCAATTTTTTACTTTGAATAGAACGAAATAAATAAAAAAAAAAGTAAAATGGGGTCATTGTTGACCCCACTTAACAAAGCCTAAACAAGAGATTGGGTATCAAAAAATTGGCAAAAATACACGGGTCCCTTAAATTTGTATTCTCCACAACTTATTCGAAGTTCTTTAAGATCTGCCGTTCTGGGTCGGCATAACTCTCTTGTTAGTCATGTACAAAATATTTAAATGTGAGAAGTATAATAAAATACAATATAAAACAAATGTTCCTAATTGTTTGTTATATAAAAAATAGTGCTTTTTTTTCATTTCATTTTTATTATTAATTCAAAAACCAAGCCCATAGGGCCAAATATGGTTCGTATTCTACAATAAATTTTTACAAAAAATAAAAAAATAAATTTATATTTAAAGAAATGCCTAAAATAAATAAAATTATAACTAAGTTTAACGGTCCAAATGTAGCAATAAGATTATCAAATAAGTAGACGATTAAAAAATAAAACAAAATATATAAAAAAATATGAAAAATTATCGTAAATTATCAAAGTTATAGTGAGTGATTAAAAACTGGCAGTTTGCGTTTAAACGTAGCACTTGCAACAACAAAGCTTTTAAGAAATCTAGGTAATGAATTCCAGACTCTAGTTATCCTCACATTAAAGGATCTCTCGAAAATGAAAGAGTTTATACGTTGAAAAACTATCTATTTTTAGTACAATATTAGTTGTAGTATTGTTAATTTTAAGTACGTTTTGTTTTGCAAAACTAACAGTGGTTTGCCAGTACTAATTTGTTTGTACGGTTGGCAATTTGTACCTGGTAGTCATATTAATAAACGAGATTGTTGAAATTCAAGAAAAAAATTTTTTTAATAACAAGTAATTTATAAAAAAATATAAAGCAATAAAATAATCACTTAATATTAAATAATTCATGACATAAAATTCAAAAATACACTGTAATTATAAAATTTATTATTGAACCAGAAAAAATGTTGAATAAACAAATGGTGAATAAAAAAGTGTTGAATAATAAAGGTCTGGAATAAATTAAACGCTTTGTATATTAGAACAATTATTTTTTAGAAGAATATTACTTTTTAAAATGTAATATTTTATGCTAAAACTTTTTATTATATATTTTCATATTTTTTTTATAATTTTTCACTTCACTGATTTTTTTTAACATGTTGTTTTCTCTTTCTTGTGTGTGTAAATAATGCCAGGCTTGAGTGTAACGTATTATATATCTAGTGCCCACATATTATGCCAAAAGTATTACTCTGCGGTCAACTTCGAAAGCTATGCTGCCATATAAAATTTGTGAAAAATGGCGCAAATGTAGTATAAACCGCTATATGCAAATACATTTTTCTTTCAAAATATTTCCCATTAATTGCCTCTTTTTAAAAACTAACACTTAGTTGACTAAAATTTCGGTTGCCTCAACGAAAATTCAGTGGTCACATCTGAAAGGGTCGGTTACAACAACCGAATCATTCAATTGGCACCAAATTCGGTTCTCAACCTCAAATCTCTTTTCTGGGTGTATGAACACAGGACTTGTTATTTAATGCCGTCAAAACAAAATCAAATTGATTGCTTTCGAAAAGTTTTAAATGCAAAACCGCCAAACTTTAAAGCATTATTCTCAAAATCTGTACACAGAGAGAAGTTCTTGGACTAGTGTTAATGCAATTTTTTCACTAAACTTATGAAGGTTTCTTCTTAATGTGAATGAAAAATTTCTTTAACTTTATGACAAAGCTTCATAATTTTAATGAAACTAATTTTAATGAAACTAATTTTAATGATACTTTTTCATTAGTCGTATGAAGTTTTTAATAAATAACATGACATTTGTTCATTATATTCTATGGAAAACTGCATTAACTAAATGAAAAGTTTTAATGGACATGTTCCAGTGACATATCTCTTAGTACTCCATTGAAATCAGCTTGTCCGATATATATATATATATATATATATAATTAATGGTCATATCTCTATTATTTTTTTCTATGTCATGTCGTGTTATTAATTTATTAAATACAAATTAAGGTTAGTTAGTTAGTTAGTTAATTGTTCTTTATTTGAATTCATTTCAGTATAACAATTGATTTAATGTACATACATAAAAGATGGAACATACGACTTTGACTTAAGGGGGACATTACATTCGCGGCAGAGAAAACAGACATTTTTTTAAAAATTCATAACTCAGTCAAAAACAAACATTTTTCCAAAATTTGAACAATTGAACAAATTACAAGAAAAAAATTCAAAAAAATATATTTTTCACTCCAACATGTTTTTATAGAGCTCCAAACTGGCGGCAGAGAAAAAAACGGGGCCTCGTGGTTGCAGCGCTGGGAGTAGCAAAAATTGTCCGATCTGGAAAAAAATGACTTTTTTAAATCTTAACAAAATTGGTTATCGTATGACACGAGCTTTTTTAAATTTTTTTTCAATTTTTGGTGATGTTCCAAATTTAAAAGTGTGTTTTTTCAAAAAAAAAAATTTTGACTTTAAAAATTCATAAAAAATTTAAAAAAAGCTCGTGTCATACGATAGCGAATCAAGTTTAAAAAAATACAAAAAAAAAAAAATTTCGTCAAAAAATGAACCCGCTAGTGCCGCAACCAGTACGAAAAACATAGTTTCGAGATAAACGCGTTCACGCTGCAAAAGATGCCAAATAACTGAGCATATAAAATAAAAATTCCACTATATGAAGTATAAAGATTGCTTTTTTCAAGAAATTCAAAAAACACAAAAAAACCCACCCTTCAAATAGGTACGAAATAACAACCACCCAAAAGCCAGGTAGCAAGTAAAACAAGTATATACCAGCTAAACAAGTATATTCGTTGGCAGCGCGAAAATTAAAAATGCGCTCTCCTAATCCGGCTGTAACTTTTGAACCCGTGGGAATTTTTGATTTAAAAAACGGCCAATGTCATGTCCCCCCTTAATGTCGTTAATCTACAAGGTCTTTTCTGTAACCTAGCGCATCTATAATATATTTATATATAATTAGAACTGGCATTGTTTAAAATAACTCATTTTCGGTTAAGGTATATTGTTTAAAATATTGAAATCTTATTTGGCGAAGGATTGGGCATATGGCTAGGAAATGCTGTATGTTTCCATTTTGGCGAAGGTTGCACAGTGAGCTAAAGAGTGTTCTTTTTTGTTGAAACCTGGTTGCATTTAGCTCGATTAAGTCACATCTGTCTTTGAATATATAGCTTACTGCGGTGGGATCGTTTGTAATTCCAAAATATGATTGTGGTTGTCTGTAGTTAAGATTCGCGTAGAAATGGTTTGTGGAAGATGCCTTCTCAAAGTAATTAAGCATTTCTTTTGATTTTAAGCCAGTCAAAATATCAATACGTAAACTATACCAGTTTTCTTTTGTTGTGCATTCGGTGATTCTCGATGTGTTTATAGTTCTAGCTAGCGAATCAATATGTTCATACCAATATGCTTTTTTCTCAATAGTAGTTTTTGTAAGCATGTTTGGCAATCTTTTTTCATTATATTCATACAACGTTTTAGTGAAATATCTAAGATGTAAATCCAATGTATATGTTATATTATTTTCCATTCCAGTTTCAAGCATTAAATTATATGTAGGTGTAAATGGAGGTAGTTTCAAAATCTTTTTTAGAAAATATCGCTGAAGTTTATCCACTTCATCAAATAAAGTATATCCCCATATTTGGGCAGCGTATGCTTGTATTGTACGACATACTGATTTAAACAGATTCCATTTTGCATTTAAACTAATCTCTTTTTTAACCAAAAATTCTTTCCAGGTAGCGTTTATGCTATATTTAGAAGACCCATTTCTGTTTTCGACGTGTTTTTTAAATGACATTGTTGGTGATAACGTGACTCCCAAAATTAAGGTTTTACTTGAGATTGATGATTAGCATGTAGGTTTCACCCATAAACATATTACTTATACGTTGTGCAGTACAATTTAAAAAAAATTTTATACATAATTGGTTATAACTTTGAAATTTACACAGAAAAATGATCAACCTAAAAGATCTAATTAAAGATTTGAATTAAATTTGTTTCTAAACAAATACTTAATTGAATCAATTAATATTTTAATTGACTTTTAAATATATTTTACATATTTTATTTTAGACGTGATTTTCAAATTATTTTTTTCATATACTGTTTATTAAATATAAAATGTTCAGTATAAAACACTAAATGCATTTAAAGTTTACAAACAAAACAAGTACACACACAAACATACAAACAGAAACATGCGCAGAAAAAATTATCAACCTAAAATATCTAATTAAAGATTTGATTTGAATTTAATTTAATTTAATTTGTTCCTCAACAAATATGTAATTGAATCAGTTTATATTTTAATTGACTTTTAAATATACTATAAATACATACTTTATTTTAGACGCAATTATCATATTAATTTTTCATACACTGTATGCAGAAAATTTTCAGTATAAAATACCAAATACATTTGAAGTTAACAAACAAAACAAGCACACACACAAACAGACTCAGCAAAAAAACACACATACCAACGTATAGATCACACACTTTTTTTGTGAGTATCAAATTTTTTTTTTTTTTGTAGAAGTTATTTATAACATTTTTTTCCTTCTTAATTTTAATAAAGGTTTAATTGATAGTATCATTACCGTGATAGGTGCAAAATCAATTAAAATATTAATTGATTCAATCAATTTTTTTTAATTGAAACCCGTTTTTAGTTTTCTCTGTGTACCAATGTATCGTTCACAAATTTTTTCTTTTGTGAGTATCATATTTTTTTGTGTAGAAGTTATTTATAAAATTTGCTCCGTTCTATACTGCAATAAAAGTTTTAATTGATATTATCATTGCCGTGATAGATGCAAAATTAATTAAAATGTTAATTGATTCATTAAATTTTTAAATTGAAACCAGTTTTTAGTCTTTTCTGTGTATATATTTATCTTTGGATAAATCTTTGGATGAGTTGTTAATGCAGTTGTGTTTATACGAACGAAATTTCAAGAAAGTTGAACATGGTGGTGCTGCTATTAATAGTCAAGAAGCCTTAGTTTTGAACCAAAAGAAAGTTGTAAAAGGTAAACATAATAAATCAAATAAGAAATATGACACATGCAATTATTGCAAAAAGCAAGGGCATTGGTTTAAAGAATGTCGAAAGTGGATCGCTGATGGTAAGGCTAATAAATCAAAACCGTCAAATACAAAACATTCCAACGTGGCTCTTTATTCAGCGTCGAGTGAAGTAAATGTAGTTATGTCTCGTGAAGATTTGTTTCTTTGTTAAAATACACAAACTTTACCAACTAGAAAAAATAAATTTTTGTTTTCCATTTTTTATATATATCACGCATTTGGAAAACTATAAATTTGTTCGAAAATTTAATATGAGTTAGTTTATATTTTCACAATTTGTCTTAATTTGTCTACGACTAAATCATAGTGTTTTTCAAGCAAATTAATTTTACAAATTTTAAATTCCCACAGTTTGATATCGTGCAATATTAACATGTTGCTAATCTAGTTAAACACTAATTTTATAAAATACACAAACGTCCAGTGAAATTATACGTGGATAGAATTATTATGTTATTAGCGGGAAATACTTTTTAAAGTATTTATTGTACATTAGGGTGGCAATGAAATGTATGGCGAAAATTTTCTCATTTTTAACGAAAATCGAACGTGTTAATTTGTCACTTTATTAAAAACCCATACGGCAAAAACTTTTGCCAAATCAAAGGCAACAATTTGGAAAAAATTGCTTTTTTTTTAATTATATTTTGTGACACATAATTTATAGGAATACTTATTATGCTGAACACGACTATAAAAACATTTTTAGAATCACTCAAACAGTTTTAGAGATATTGTGTAAACGTAATTTTTTTTTCCCAAATTCAACAACACTCACAATATTTTATCGTTAAAATCAAAGGAATATGTACTTTACAACTATTAAAAATATAGTTAGAAACCGGTGTACTCACATTTCTTTTAAATCAAATGATTTTGTCATTGATTTTTAAAAATTACCTTAAAATCCGTAAAAATAAAAGATTTTCTTTTTGAAATAGAGACGGATGAGATTAGAAAAATAAACAAAAATCTAAAAGATTTTTGTGACAATTGTGACAATATTTTGTTGTTGTTTTTGTTTTTCTTTGATATTTTAAATTTTGAATCTCGCTCCTAGACGAGGACAAGAAATTCTCATTGAGTTTGTGATTTAACATAACAAATATCTCTAGAAATTCTAATAACAAAGTCCCCTGAAGATTTCCTTGGGCAGGAATGAAATCCGGATAGGGACACGCCTACATCAGATTGTTTTTCACAATTTGTTAAATAAGTTTTGGGACTTTAGCACATTTAATTTCTATAAATAGAATATTTTGTTGTTAGTGTTGTCACTTCTGAGTATAATATACAATAACAGAAAAAGCTAATAGGAAAGAAAACTGCAAGTTGGCTGCATTAGATTCGAAGCCATACTTGGGTGTGATCGCTAAACGGTCATGACTTGGTATTGTTATGTTTGTAATGTAAGAAGAGCGCAGGTTTGATTCTTACAGCCGCAGGTTGTTGAAAAATTTATCATATAGAGACAATCTGACAATTATAAATGCACAAATAATAATACAATTTAAAAAAATGGTAAATCACTACTGACGCCTGTCCATAAAAATGTCAGAAACTAGTCTAGTCTGATTTAAAACTTAATAGTGTTTATAATTTTTAGAGAAAAACGTTTATTCTTCTTCTTAACCTCAACATTTCTAGATTTTCTTTTATTTTTACTATCAAAAATAAAATAAAAAATTTAAAAAAACTTCCAAATCCATAAAAATAAACGATTTATTTTAATTTTACTAACAAAAATTAACTCCAGAGTTATTAAAAACAACAGTTATTCTTTAATGTTGACTATCATTAACTTTTTGATTCAAGTAAAGTAGTTTTTGTAAAAAGAAAATTTTAAATAAAAATAATAACTGGTACAGAAAAACAGTATTTATATGCAGTTCGTTTTTTAATAAATGGTAAAATAAGTTAAAACAAATATTGCTTTGGAGCAATTCCATATGAAAGCGTTCACCTTTTGGACGACCCCTCTCCGATTTTAAAATAAATAGTCTCAATCGATTGCCCAGCAAAAAAAAATGTACCTATATATTTTTTTTTTTTATAGTGACTGGTTTAGTGGTGGTGTGCACCACTGTCATGTGACAAAATTGAAGAATTCTTCATAAGGGACCTCATTGAAAGTTGTTTTAAAAAAAAACTATTAAAGCGATCGCAACGAGTGATAGCTCGTTGGAAATTTATTGAATCAGGCTTTAATTGAAAAATAAAATTTTTCTAATTTTTCTCAGAAATTTACCTTTTTTCCCATGAAAATTAAATTTTCCCATGAAAATTAAATTTTCCGATTTTCCACAGAAGCTCCTAAATTTTCCGGCTAATTTTATTTTTTTTGGATTCCTCATAATTTTTGCTTTAAGAATCAGCAATAAAAAAATGGGCCCGACTCGTTGTTTGGACAGGAGAAGAGCATTTAAGAGACCACCTTGTTCTCATTGTTTTCATATTTTTTATAATTGAATTATTTTTAATTATTTAACAAGAAAAATTAGGAAAATTTTATTTTTCAATTAAAGCCTGATTCAATACCTTTCCAACGAGCTATCACTCGTTGCGATCGCTTTAGTAGTTGTTTTTTTAAACAACTTTCAATGAGGTCCCTTATGAAGAATTCTTCAATTTTGTCACATGACAGTGGTGCACACCACCACTAAACCAGTCACTATAGAGCAATTCCATATGACATGTGACAAAATTGAAGAATTCTTCATAAGGGACCTCATTGAAAGTTGTTTTAAAAAAAACTACTAAAGCGATCGCAACGAGTGATAGCTCGTTGGAAAGGTATTGAATCAGGCTTTAATTGAAAAATAAAATTTTCCTAATTTAAATCAACTTTCAATGAGGTCCCTTATGAAGAATTCTTCAGTTTTGTCACATGACAGTGGTGCACACCACCACTAAACCAGTCACTATAAAAAAAAAAATATATGTAGGTACATTATTTTTTGCTGTGCAATCGATTGAGACTATTTATTTTAAAATCGGAGAGGGGTCGTCCAAAATTTTCCAATTTTGATCGTTTTCATATGGAATTGCTCTTTGTAGTTTAAATGTATATAAAAGTTCACTTATCACTTTTCAAATAAACTACAATCAGTTACTGTTTGTTTTTTTTTAAATGCAATATCTCGAAAACTGTTTGAGTGATTTACAAATTGCTGATTTAATATTCGTGTTCACCTGAATTAAATTTTAATAGAAAATATGTGTTAATATTTATAAAAAATATACATATTTGTTTTAAGTCCGAAGTTTTGAAGTGACTGGGTAAACAAAATTTTCAACGTTGGGAAAATGGTGGAAAACCATAATGGTCTAAAAATAGTTTCTCTAAAATAAAATATCAAAAAAGTTCATTTATAATTTTTTTCCCTGCCGTAACTCGAACATTGGCCGCCAGATTGGCAGCCGACAGCTAAATATATTCTAAATTGAAATACATAAAAAATTCATAAAAATAAATAATTAAATAGATTATTTCAATACGCGGTTAAATGGAACCACTTAAGAAAAATTCAATTTTTGCGACTTTTGATAATTTTTTAGACTTACGGTCTGTTTTTACAATACGTGTATAATTCAGACGAACGTGTGGCACCCGAACGAATACGTAAGGAAATGAGTTTTTATAATTCGTTCGCCTGCGTTACGAGTACGTTAAGCTTTATGTTATGTCAAACAGCAGAGATTGCCATGACATTGCTTTTCGGTTTTTGTTAGTTATTTCATATACAAATAACTCATTTTTCGTTGCTAGATGGCAACCCAACACTATAATTGAAATATAAACAAAACAGCTGATTTTTGCTTAAAAAAAAAATTTATTTATTTTGTTTAGAAAACAATAAAAGTGGATATAAAAATATAATTTGTATATAAAAAAAAAACAAAAACATTTACAACTAAAAATGTAAATAAATATAAATATAAATATAAATGAAAATAAAATAAAAATCATTATTCTTTTTTTTATTACAATTTTTTGTTAAAAAGTATTACAGTAAAACCCGGTTAAGATGAACTCCGAAGGACCAAATAAATTAGTTCGTCTTAAGCGAGTTTCGTATTAAGCGGGTATTTTTAACGATAAAAAATATGTATTTATTAAAACAAAAACAAGATTTTTTACATAAATAAAAAATAATATTAGCATTTCATGCATCCACAATTAAAAATTCAATTAAAATTCTTCATTTAAAAAAAAATCTGTTATTTTTTTCTGAATGACTGAATTAACGATTTCATTCGTTATAAGTTTTTCTATTACCAAAATATGATTGTCAGCTTCTTCGGCACACGATTTTGTTCGAATATATCACTTGACAAATTTTCAACATCGGCAGGATTAACAATTTCCAATATTTCTTCACCTGATAAAGTATGTGACGTTAAAACATTAGCATCTATATCTAGAAAGTCATCCACGGATATGAAATTCATATTAGGTCTATCCCATTAAACGGATAAAGAGTGTACTAAACAAGGTAATTTGTATGAAAACGAGTTTTTGGGACTGCTTAAAACAGTTCGTAATAACCGAGGGTTCGAATTAACCGAGTTCGTATTATAAGATGTATTTTATATGTAAATTTTGCCAAAACGTTTGGACTTTTAAATTAGTTCGTATTAACCTAGGGTGCGTCTTAACCGAGTTTTACTGTATTTTTTTTTTTTAATATTAAATTGTGTTGACAAATACTTTTTTGTGAACGTCTGTTTTTGACGCTTGTGACGTTTCAAATCGCATTGTGGAAACCAAAAAAAGAGCCGAAAACGACAACTCATACGTTTTCACTCAATTCAAAGTGACATTTGCATTACAAAACCCCAAAATGAAGTTCTTCACTCATTTACACGAATTTTTTGAGTGACACGTCTTACAAAAACAGACCTTTAAATTGACTTTTAAGTCAACAATGTAAAACTTTTGTTCAAGTTTATGATTTGCTGTAAGCAATCCCACAATTCCCAAAATAAAAAAAACCCAAAAATGGGATTTTTTACATATTATGCTTTCACGGCTGCACTCAGGGAACTTCTGCTTTAAAAATATGTAGTTGTTTGGGTTGTAATACAGTTTCATTATTTTTAATGTAAATGTAAGTCATTTGTAGAACAAATAAAATTTTTAACTAACCTTGTAGTTCATTTAAAAAACAACTAACATCAAATGACTGTTTTATGATTTTACATTCATTTTTTACAGTTGTTTTTTGTTATTTAAAAAATAAAAAAAAAAAAATTTGGTTTATTTTTTACTACCATGTGGTTCATTTTTACTACAATTGTTAGTCATTTTTGAACATAAAAAAAACAAATGACAATGTTAGTTGAATTTAATGAAATGTAAGTCGTCCTTTTTTTAACTGAAATTTCATTTGTTTTTGACTACAATTGCTGTCATCTTTACCAACATAATTTCCTAAGTGTACATTTAAAGCGAAGATTGGAAGAGACTTACCCAATAAATTAGATATATTTTGGAGTATCTGCAACCGCTTCCGGTACCTGATTGGAGGGTGCACAATTTGTAACAGTAATTACAAATTATGTTAATTTTTTGAAAATGGTTTAGAAAACGAAAAATCACGAGCACTTAAAATTTTATGTGCATTACGTTTGGATGGTTATATTGCTTTAAATCAAAGCCAAGGCTCGATATTACGTCACTTATTTCTGTTCTAAATTTCATAGCAATCGGGCGGTCCACTAAGTAAGAAATGACCGAATTATTTCCAAAAAAATTTGTAATATATCCCACTGTGCAGTGGTACAAACAATCAAGTACTGACATATCACTGGCTAACAGAGGAATTGTAAATAAACTACTGGCAGAACATTTGTTTAAGACACTTTAAAAGCGTTTTCAAAAAGCGTCTTTGCAGTATTTGTTTCACAAAAATTTCAGTAGTCTACATGAAAAATCATTGGCAAAAAATTGGCTGAGACCACTGAGGCCAAAGTTGCGAAAAAGTGTTTTCCCAGTGCTATCCAGTCAGAAATTACCAACGGTTTAAAAGTCTAAAGCATTTGTTTTATAATAATGATGATGATTTGTTTGAAAAATGTTATAGTCGGAAGGTTAAAAGTTCGAGCCCGGTTTCAGCCAACATTTTTTTTGTGATTATTTTATACTATTTAATATTTTTTTCATATAAAATTTATTTTTTAGTTTTCGGAAAAGCTCTTTCATGAACAAATTAATTTTTTATTTTCCCAAAGTTGGCAAGTTGTTGCCATTATAACTTACTGAAATGCTGACTTATTTGAGCAGCCAGCAGTTATCATTAGAGCTGTCTTCTGCTAATCTGGCTGCCAGGGTTCGAATGCCGAACTTTTTTTAAATTTTAATTGTAAAGTTGTATTTATTCGACCTTTCAATATTTAATAATTAAAATCTTCGAGCTCGAGGTCTAGTTTTTTATAATGATAAATTTATTTTTCAATATTTCGACATTCCTCGAATGTCATCTTCTGGAAAATATTTAATGTTTACATAAAAAACAAAAACTCAAAAAATCGTCAGTATAATAGTATATGACGTGGTGATAACAACGATTTTTTGAGGTTTTTTGTTTTCGGTTTTTATGTAAACATTAAATATTTTCCAGAAGATGACATTCGAGGAATGTCGAAATATTGAAAAATAAACTAATCATTATAAAAAACTAGACCTCGAGTTCGAAGATTTTATTTATTTTAAATTTTATTTTGGAAAATCTATTTTAAGACTACCTATTTCATGGTTTTTAACAACATTTTGCCAACGCTGGAAATTTTTTAGTAGAAACTATGGAAAACTAAAATTTTGTACAGTTTTAAGGACATTACAATCAAATGTAGCATTTTCGCTGCATTCTAAAAGGTCTTGTGTGTTAAATTGACATTGAAAAACCCTTTTTGTGGTTTGATGTTTATCAGATATTTTCTCAAAAGTACGAACAAACTGTACTGTCCAAATCGCCGATATTGTCGGTGAAGAAATGTGGTTACTTTATTTTAGCATGAAATCCAATTATTAAACTGTTTTATGGCCAAGTTAAGTTCATTTCTTTAATTTTGTAAACAAATTAGGAAAAAATGTGTACGGTGCTTTTTCACGATTTATTAAGCAAAGAATACCACTTTTTACAGTTTTTGTTGACCTTTTTGCTCTCGAAAACACTCGTTACGACTGGTTTATACTACGTTTCCACTGAACGTTTTTTGGACGTGCTTTGTAACAAAACATGTTTTGTACATGTTTCCCATATATTTTTGTTCGCCAAAATGCAGGTTTTGCTCAAATCACGTAAGTGGAAACATAGTATTACGTCGAGTGCTCAGTTCTATTTGTTTCTTAATGCACATGCTGAATCAGCTGACAAGTCAGGTTACATTCACGTTCGTGTAATTCTAGAGCATTCCCTATTGCGTTTTTCTGCAATGGTCGTTTCAACAGACAGACGGACATAGCTAAATCATCTTACAATTTAATAAGGATCAACAATACTTTATGGGGCCTAAGACCGATATTTCGAAACATTACAAACGGAATGACCCAAATCACAGTGTGTGGAGGGTATAATAATCTAAATTTGCTCAAACTAAGATTTTTAAAATTAAAAAAGAATCACGTTAGCCTCAAATTCAAGCGAAAAAAGTCAAGGTATATTTCAAGAAATCCATGGATACATTCCAGAATTATGGCCGATTATGTTCAACAAAATATAAGAATTTTTTAAATTAATGTAAACTAGACGTATGAGTGTTTCCTTATATTAGGTACTTATACGCATAACTCATACGCCCACTTTACATTAGTTTAGTAAAAATTTCGGAATTCTGAAATAAAATTTGTTTAACCACTTACATATTTTTGAGATTTTTCAAAAATTTAAAAAACAATTTTTTATATTTATATGTAATTATATTTTTGCCAATTGTATTTTCTTTCAAACGTTCCAGAAACCCATGTTATTAAATCTTTGACTTTATGCAAAAAGGTATTAAGTCAAAAAATGCATTTTGAGTTTTTGATTGGGTTTAACTCAATTTGTTCTTTCTTTTGTTTGGTATCAATAACCGAAATCTTGCACAACTGTTTTCCATCGTAATCATTTGCTCTATATGCAATAAAATGCAAATTTTGTTTGGTATTAAAGAACAATTCCGGTTTCTGACCCTTTTGCCAAACTTCAAAGAAATAACCTATCAACTGCATCAGAGCAATGTCAATACTCTAAAGAGTTTTAAATAATAACATCACATTTATTAACTTTCAGCCAATCAACACTCAATTTACACACCAGAGTGGCACTATATAACATTGCTTTTTATGTATATTTTAATCTAGTTATACCCTACAACACTGCAATGACAGGTTTGAGCTTATGTTTGTAACAATTATAAATATGGGACATAAATATAACACAGAAAAAATATATTTCCCTACTTTTTTCAATTAAATCAATTTGTTGTTCAATTAAATATGTGCTCAAATTCGGAACTTGCTTGACATTTTTTTATACTATCACTCAAAACATATTGTTGTTGTTTTTTGTTTTTTAGAAATGTTAATGTAGTAGTAATAATTATTTGAGATCCAGTTTAATAAGATTTTATTAATTCTCATTAGGTTTATTACTTTATTAAGTTAAATAATTAAATTTCTGTGGTTTAAATGTGAATATCAATTTTTCTAAAACAGTATCATAAAATTAATAATGTCATTTTTGAAGTTAAATTTTATTTAATAAAAATGTAACCATTGCTAAAAACAAATTAAAAATTATTAAAAAAAAAACACTCTGGTTTTAACAAAAGAGCTAATTTTTGCAAAAGAAATCCTAAAAAAATTTTGCCATACTCCCACGTTTTAATAGAAAGAAAAACTCTAAGTTCTGTGTGAATTTGTTCACATAAGCAGGCACGTAGCTAGGAATTTGTTTCGGGAGGGGGGGGGGGTTGGCTTTTCGATTTTTTTTTTTGATTATATATTTTTTTTTTTGCACACTAAAGTAACAGCTTTTTTCTTTTGTTTGCTAAATTTTTACCTATACGTAATGGGCAATCATGTATTAATAATAGAAATAGCTTTCTGATTTCATTTTGAAACAAAAACCTCCCGCATAAAGTGCATATCCTTAAAATGCATTTTTTCATTTATTACTTATTGTGTTCATTATTTTGCGAATTTTGATGTCTATATTGCGAAACAACGCTTTAATCTGTTTGATCACAAATTTGAAAATGTTTGTGTACTTTAAGTTGGATATGCATCGTTATTGTCTAATTACGTTAAATTTTTAGCTAAATATTAATTTTTAGTTTAATTAAATAAAAAAAGGATTATGCAGAAAACTTTTTGAAAACCACGAAAAATAAAATTGCGTTACTTTATATTTTTATGTGCTAATATACGTCTAGGGTAGCTAAAACTTGATAAATGTAAAAAAAGTAAAAAGTTTCAACTTCTAATAACCCGATTAAAATAAATATGATGCTTTATATAATCATATGAAATTTAATATGAGTCTTAATAAAGTTTTATCCGAGAAATGGGCATAATAATTATATTTGCATTAGTTTAGTTTTAATTTGATAATATCAGATTAAATAACATCCGAATAATGACACGATACAATTTAATACGATTTTATACAGCGGTATAACTTTATATGTGAACTGATACTGAAATATACAAAATAAGCTATAGTTGTGTCCGGTTTTTGATTTTAAAACTTCATGAAAATCCAAAATATCTATTAATCTTTTTAGACTTTAGCCACTTGCAAAAGGTTTACAACTTTATAATTTGTAACAAATTCCATAGCATTTGGAAATTTTATTATATTCAAAAATAAAAAATATAAATGAAGATTTTTGTGGTATTTATTAACTTACACCATTGAATAACAAAGACGGAAAAAACGTTGAAACTAAATTTAGAGTTTAGATTGAAAAAATCTTAGACTAAATTAAAAACTCATAATGTTACAAATGAAACAAATTCTTTTTTTAGGGTTAGGAACCAGAAAGAAATCAATTCAAAAGACAAAAATTGGGGTAAATTTTGTGTATAAAATTATACACAAAATGATGCAATTAATTGTATTGTATTGATGTAATACACATTTACATCCAAAATATAATTGACAAATTTTCTAGTGTGACTCTGCATGGGGTAATATACAATTTTATCTAAAATAAAATTGTGTTTTTTAAAATATGATATAATATCAAAATATATATTATTTTGCAATGTCTAGATATATAAATATAACGTAATTATTAATTAGATTAGTTTTAGCGTATTCTAAATGCAATATATAATTATACGCAACTATATATGACATCATATTAAATTTTTTCTACGAAATTAATTTTATATATGAATTTATATAATTATGTCCGGTTAAATGCACTGGCAGACAAAACCTTATAAGTGCATATAAAATAATGTATTATTTTATGCAAACGTTTTAACTCGGGAAATTAAAGAATTATAACCGTCCAAAAAAAACAAATTAAAAGCAAATACCCTATATAATTTGCCTGCCACTTATAAGGAAGCTTTTCCGATGGGTTTCCTTTGAAATTAAATTCGGATAGGTGATAAAGCAGCAAAGATATATGAAAAACGTATCTATTTTTAAAATTGGTGGTGAAAATTAACACGTTTTTGTATGAAAATATGTTTAAAGTTTAGGAAATTTAGACTTATTTCAAAACAGCGTTCAAATCCTCGAGAAAACACACATTTTGAAAACCATTTTGACACTATGTCGTGGACCCCGGCTGCCACTTATTTGAATTATTTTAACAAATTATTCACTATTTTTCCCCTTTTTCATATATCCGACTTCATGTATTGTATTAAAAAAAATCGTAAATTTTACAAGCAAGCGTGATTGTAGTCTGAAAGAATAATAAAGAAAAAATATAAAATTGGAAAATTTAAAAATATACCTGACATCGCCTAGGTCTTATTTCCATCGCCTAGGTCTTATTTATTTCGTATTTCCAATTCACTTTGATTTATATTTTGGACAATTTCAAACGCTTTTCAAATTGTCTTTAATCAATTTTTTAAATAAAAACCCTTTAAAATGTCTAAAAAAAACTACATCGTTATTACTGGTTTAGCTGCTTGATTTTAAAATGTCGCATTTCAAGGAGCGCCGATAGAAATTTGTTTACATTTAGTCTAAAAAGAAATTGAGAAAATTTGAGTCCCATTGGACCACGTTAACATGTTATGCAAATTTACCAAAAAGATTGAACTGTAAGTAAAGTAACGACTTTTACGGCACAAGTAAACTTAATTTTGAGTCTTAGTGGTAGCTCCATTTTAAAAGATTATGTCAAAATACACAGAAAAAATCATTGTCAAAAAAAAAATTCAATTTAACTTTTGTTCGATTTCAAACTTACTTTCAATTAACTGTTTAATTGAAAATGAATTTGGTATAAAAAAAAAATTCTCAGTTTTTATAACGTTGAACAACATTGAAACAATGCAAAAATTTTAAAAAGTCGCCAAAATTAAAAAAATCGTTTAAAGTTGAAAATTCGCGTTTCTTTAATTCTGGTCATTTTTTTTTTTTTAATTTTTTTTTTGAATTTTGGCGTTTATTTTGGGAGTTTTTTAAATTTCTGCAATTTTGAGGATTGTTTTGGCAATTTTTTTTTCAAATTTTGAGATTTTTCAAATGGTCTAATTTTTCCCAATAGTAAACAATATTCAATTAATTTTTAATAGATGTGAATAAAACTATATGTAATTGAAAATAATATTAATTAAATAGATACAAATTATTTTAGTTGTTACTACAATTGCATCAACACGACCGAATTTAGTTAAACTTTTGCTGATTCAACAAATATTTAATTAAAACTCAATTTTAGTTTTTTCTGTTTGAATTGTCTCAAACAATTTTTGATTATATTTTAAATCAAAGACTTCGAAATCTCTTATGAAAAGATTTTATTTTTTGCTTTTGTCGAAAATCAACTCTAACAATGATAGCCGCCCATTTGCAGGCGATGTTTTCTAACGAAATTTTAAGATTCGAATCATATAAAACTATTTCCTATTTGATCCAAGTCAAAAATAATTATTTTCATATTAAATTTATCAATAACATTGTTACTTGCTAACGAATTGTATTAAGTTTTTAAATTTGTCAAATCATTTGGGGGGGGGGGGGGGGGGGGGGGCTCTAGTGTTTTCGTGTTTCGGTGGTTTTCGTGATTGGTTTTTATTTATTTTTTGTGTGTAATAAACATCTTATAGTATACCGATTGACTTGCAATGGGAGTTTTTTGTGGATTCCCCTTAAAATTCGACGAAACTTGGACACGTGAGAAACTTAACTTAAGGTAACAAACATATTGATCTAAGTTAACATTTAGGCATACATTTTATAGTAGGGGAAGACTTTTTAACATTTTTAGCAATTCAATAAATAGATTTTAAAATATCTATCATTTGATACCCAACTTGTAGATATTTATTTGGAACTTATATAAAAAAAAACACAAAAAAACCGAAATTCGGCGTAGACTTTGGCCACATTTTTAACCTTAACCCTTAAATGCATAATATACCATATTTGGTACATGCATTTAATCCTACGACATCCCGATAATTAAACTAAATAGTGATACCGTTACTTTTAAATTGTACAAAACAATATTACTCTTCATAAAAATACCGCTTCAGCTCATTTTTTGCACAAATTCCAAAAGTGAATTTCAAAAGTGAAAAAAAAACTTATAAAATATATTATTAAAGTATTGGTAAGTAAACTGGACTTAGGTTTTAGCTAATTATAATGAATTTGGATCGAATTTGGTATATTGTACTAGTTATATGTATAGAATGCATAGTGTACCATATATGGTACCCATCAAAAATCGATGTTTTTCCTCTTTCCGGGAAACGCTTCATTTCCCAGGAAAATGAATGCCCAATTCCGAGTTCTGCGAGCAAATTTACATAAGGGTAGCTTGGTCTCCATACCGGGTGCTGACCTCATGCATTTAAGGATTAAATATTAGATTATACCACTGAAAAGGTACTCACACAGAAAAAAATTATAGTTAACAAAATTTCAATTAAACTTTTATTTTATTTCAAACTCACTTTCAATTAAAAGTTTAATATTATGTGTTCAATATTTAAAAAATATATAAAATTTGCAGTTAAACCATAATGAATTAAAACAAAGAACGTAAAAAAATCATTATCAATTCAAAAATTCTTAAAATTTAAACAAATCGAATAAATTTAAAAAATTCGCTACGATTAAAAGTTCTGAATAATTAAAAAAAAACCTCAAATACTAAATAAAGCTAAAATTTAAAAAAAAATCTCTAATATTAAAAAATTCCCAAAATTTAAAAAAATCGGCCAAAATTTAAAAAAAATAGCCAAATTGATAATAAAAAATAATCGAATATTAAAAAAAATCCAAGATTAAAAATATTTTTTTTTTTTTTCATAATAAAGACTTTTTAAATTTGAGTTAGGTGATTTGTTCAACTTTCACTTTTTTTTTTGAAACTTTCCGCGATTTCTTTAAAGTTTAACGATTTTTCTCAGATTCTGTTGATTTTTTAAATATTGGCGATTTTTTCCAATTTGAATAATTTTTAAATTCTAACGATGTTTTTAATTATGATAATTGTTTTCCATTTTTTGAGTTTTTTTTGGTATTTTTTTTAATTTTTGATAATGGTAGTGATTCTTATCAAATTTTGCGGTTTTTTAATTTTGGCAATTTTTTACAATGTTTTTTAAATATTAGGTCTTTTTTTTAAATTTTGTAGATTTTTTTCAAATTTAGCGATTTTGTTTTTTAATTTTAGCTATTTTTTTCCCTTGATTTTTTGACGAGTTTTTAAAATTTTTAATTACATTTTTAATTGCATCTACTAAAAATTTGTTCGAAATAAAAAACAATGTTCAATTCAATTTTTAATATGATTAAAACCTTAATTGAAAATAAATCAATCAAATAAAAATTCTAAAATTTCTTTAATAGGACCGATTTCAATTAAACTTTTAATTGAATCAACAATTATTTTAATTGAAACTTTATTTTAATTTTCTCTGTGTATGCTTTTTCTGTTCACTTTGGTTCTTTTAGATGTAGTTCCCCTAAAAATATCCACCTAAAAACGGAAGTTTAATTATTCGTTAAATAAAATTTCTTAAACAGGGTTTATATTGATCCAGTGGCAAATCCTACTGATATTGCATTAAATTGCTAAATTGCTAAATTTTTGAATTGATTTTTGTCACAAATATATTTCAAACTAGAAACACATTTTTTATTTTGCAAAGAGTCGATCCATTAAAGTTTCGGAAACAAAATGTTGTGAAAGTTTACCCAGACTGTAATAGGGTATCGTAATGACCAATCTTGACCGACTATATTTTAACTTGTAATTATTAAATAATATTATATATGGGACATTTCCTGATGTTGCAAAATGTGTTTGCCTTAGCGAGTATTGTTCAAACTTAAAGTTAATGTTCAGGTCTCTTCTTATAAAAGCAGAGTGACGTATTCGACTAGAATTTGTTACTCAAATTTTTTGTTGAGGGTTCTCTGAAACGAATATGAAAATCACATTATGTATTAAAGTTTTAAATACCAAATCTAACATGGAGTATGATTTAAAAGCTTCGAAATTTGAATCAAACTCTAACATTAGATTTCCAAAAGTTAAAACGGCGTATTCAAAGTAGCAGTAGAAATTTTTTAAAATTGAATCTGATTTGTGTTTTTTCATTCACTGAATACAAATCTGATAGCAGATTTTGAAAAGTTAAAATTAATGATTTCAATTTAACGATTTAAGTTAAAATATGATCGAATACTTATTTTGTTTTAAATTGACTTAGGCCACTTTTCAAATAAACAGATTTATATATAACATATATATATTTTTGTGTAAACTAGTTCTTTTCAAATGGAATATCCTTTTACATCAAATATTTTTACACTTGTTCTGCGTTACCCACAGCATTTTACATATTTTTGTCACTATATCTAATTATGGTTTCCTTTTTCGTTATTGAGCATAAATGTTGAACATCCGGTTTAATGTTATTATTCAATATTTTTTATTTTTTTTGTTGCTGACTGGCTGGATGGTTGGCTGGCTTGCCAACTTGCCAACACTTGACAAATTAGTTACTGGTTATAGGTGGCCGTAATTGGTAATTTATTTAAATAAAAACTAACATGTTTTACGGAAATCAAAAAATAAATAATTAAGCATGGTGTTGTTTGTTAACACGTAGTGTTGTCAATTTAGCCATTTCATGGCTTGATTTAGCCATTTATGAGTACGCTTAACCGGGAAAAGTTTTGATTTAGCCATTAGCCATTTTTGCCAGTATTAGAAATGTTTAGCCATTTTTAGCCTTTCTTGCGTTTTTCTACAAATATAATTTTTGAGCGGAAAATTATAACAAAATTGGATGCCCTTTTGCATTCTGTTAAATAAGTGTCGGTACAATTTTAAAAGTTTTGTATGTTTTACCTAATGACGGTGCAAAAGTAATTACTACACTTAAAACGTCGCTAAAAAAATAGTATTAAATTTTTTTAATTGTAAAACATATTGAAATATAATTATCAGTGAAAGTAGTTTCATGCTAATGCTGGCAATATCGGTTACTTTTCAATACTCAATACTACTCAATATTTTTAATTTGAATACTCGATACTACTCGATACTTTTAACGGGTTTTAAATTTAAAATTCACTTTAATCTTTTACAAAAAATTTATAAAAATTTTAACTTTTATTGAAAATTTAAATTAAAAAAAAGTTTAAACTTTTTTTACAAATGTTTTTTTTTATAGTTTTTTAACTTTTTTCTTAAACTTTATACTTGTGATTTTTTCTTCTATGAGTGTTGTATTTGAATGCTAATAGCTTTAGCGGAGTCGCATTTTTTTATTGTTTTCCTGTCTAAAATACAACTCAGAAAATATCGAATAGTTACTTTTAAGTAAGAAAAATACTCGATACCCACTATTCATTCTTTAACCAGCACAATTTCATGCAACTAAAAAAGTGAAATATGAGCTTATTAGGGCGGGTCGATTTAAAATCGCTCAACGTACAAGGGATCAAAATAAGAAACTTTGCCGAAGGAACCATACCTCTAAAACGAATTCTGATGTCCCGACTTTTGACCCGTAGGGTGAAATTTTGAAAAATCACACTTTGACCCATTTAGAGTACCCCAATCAAATCCATCCCAATCGAATGTAATTTATACATAAATCTGCTAGAGCGTCTTCCGGAGAAGAAATAGAGACCCTAATCTTGGAAAGACTCCTCCTACTTTCTGAAATATCTCTATCCCGAGATTTGTACATTTTGCTATAAAAACACGGCTAAAAAGGCCCTCTTTCAACTTAAATTTTAACCCCTTAACGGTCACCTAGAATGATGATTTATGCATTAATCTGCTAGCATGTCTCCCGAAGAAGAAGTATCTCCCATAATCTTGTAGAGATTCCTCCTACTTTCTGAAATATCAAAGTGGAATTTTTTCAAAATTGACCCTACGGGTCAAAAGTCGGCACGTCAGAATTCGTTTTAGAGGTATGGTTCTTTCGGCAAAGTTTCTTATTTTAATCCCTAGAATACGAGTTTCCTTGAACGTTGAGCGATTTTTTTGCCTCTCTACAAATTGACCCGCCCTAGAGCTTAAAATATGCACCTAGAAATGAAAAATATGAACTAAAAATATGAAAAATATGCACTCAAAAGAACAGAACTCAAATTTTTAAAACACAAAGAAAAAAGTTGAATTTGGCATCTTTATTTTCAAGAGGAACACACTTTTACGGTTTTCTTAAGTTCGGCAAGATTAAATTAATTTAATGTAAAAATGATTTTGCTTAAATAAAAATATAAAAATGCATCCAAATTTATTTTTTTTAAACAAATAAAAAAATGCTTAAAATAAATGAAAAAATATGCACTAAAAAGCACAAAATATGCATAAAAAGCTAAAATATGCAACTACAAATCGATGCTATTTTAGATTATTGAGAAAAACATGCATTTGCATGAAATTCCTTGCCTAAAAGAAAGCGGCTCAAATTTGGTCGTCCCAAGGTGTTGCCCACTAATTAGAGGGAATAGAATTAAAATTGCAAATTTTTTATACACAAATTAAAAAATAATACAAGAATTAATTTTTGATACACAAATCAAAAAATAATACAAAATTTAAAAAGTGCGTGTTTAAGTGTCCGCGTTTGATTAACACATAATCCGTTATTGGAAGGTAATTTTACTCTAACAATTTGATTCAAAGAGCCGCTGCTCTAAAATGGAGCGTAAAATTGAGTTGCTGGCTAATCGGAGTGTCTGTTATTGGCACGCTTCACTATATCCAGTATTCAGTTTTTAGAACCCCGCCATTTTTGGAATAAAATTTTTCAGCAATTTCTAGCTTTATTTTAGCCATTTTGTGTGCTATTTTTTCTCACACTTTTAGCCATTTTGTATACAAGAGTTCTGGCAACTCTGGTTAACACAACCAAAAATTGGACTATACAGCTTCAGATAGAAATCGGACATAAGTAAACTTATAAATATATCCACGTTAAATATTTTTGCCCTACACTATTCTTTCTATAGTAATATAGAAATATCTGGGAAAAAATAAAATACTAGACCAAACTACTTAGAATTACACTGCGCAACTCGGAAAATAAAACTAGAGTACCTACCACGGATCCTAAATATTTCGGCCACTGTGGTGTTAGTATCGTACCTCGTTCATTACTTATGGGTCAGATTTTTCGCAAAATTTCATTAAAATTTTGCATGTTTTAACGAAGTTTGTATACATACATAAAATTTTAAAAATAAGATATTTTCTATTAAATTTTTATGGTAAATAATGATTAAAAAATTACGTGCCCGGGTAAAAGTTTGAATATGGAGTCTAATATAATTATATCTCATTTGATAAGTTCCCATATATAAACACATACAAATTGGTCCGACAAATGGGTTATTTAATAATATCGAAATCTAATTGTATCAAATTAGATATAATTTGATAGAATTTATCCGAGATTTGTATGTGTATATATCTCAGATGGTAGAGCGGATGACTGACAACAGGTTCGAATCCCGTTGTTTATATTAAATTTAGTTTTTTTTTTTTTTAAATAGTGTTAAGCATATAGGTCACAACAATTTTTGAATTTTCGTAAGGTGGTTAGTAATGTCCGACCGAAGACTTCTGCTCAAAAAGATATTTGGTCGGTTTTTTGGTATTTGGAGACAAATGTGGACAAATTTTGATATTGAAAACATATTTGTAGAGCCGTTTGAATTCGATTTTGAGTAAACAATTTAAGAAAAAAGCCAAAGTTACAGTAAAGTTAAATAATCGGTCGCCGAAGTTTTTCGATTTGGCCGATTATTATGAATTATTGCTTAACTACGGACAACTTTGACTCTCAAAAAACGCATCTAATAAACAATTTTCCAGTTGTCAAATTTGTCCATAATGCTTTAAAATACCGACAAACAACATTTTCTGGGAGAAGTCTTCGGTTGGACTCTAGTGGTTAATAATGATATGTCATTATTTTGCTCGACATTCCCATATAAAAGTAATGAGATATGTAATGAAAAATGAAGTACTTTTCATTATCAAATATGTACTTATATAACCACTTATAATTAATACTTTCTACACTGGGTATTAAGTATATAGTCTTTATTGGTCCTGAACCATTCTGTGGAATACCTGCGGGGTATGTTAGGGAAAGGCTCAGGGCATGGAGAGAGTCTGAATTCTCTGGTTACGGGAAAACTCTCCTGATAAGCGCCAGGCTAAGAGATTGATCTCTTTTTCCAGTAGGGGGTCGAGGCGACTCTTGTCGCTTAAAAGGGGGGGGGGGG
>CM037855.1:181896546-182162069 GCA_021234595.1 Delia radicum | reverse complement strand
GTTGGCATTTTATTTTTCTGTGTGTAGTAATATTAAGAATATTTTTTATATATTTTTTATCCCCATTAAAAAATGTATATAAAGCTTTGTATATTCATATTAATTTTATTTCACGCTATATATGATCTTATTAAATTTCATCCGAAATATGGGTCCATATAATTGTATCTATTTATATGGGTTTAAATATAATCTGATGGAATTAGATAAATATCCACTACAATGTTATCCGAATTATGGCCCGATAGAATTGCATTAGATTGTATCAGTTTTGTATCATTTGATATATATTTGTATCAGTTCAGATATATCTGAACTGATACAAATAGATATAATTATTGAAAACCAGATATTATTGTATCCGGATTTTCAATTTTAATTTTATTTATTCACAATCTATAAGCCCATTAGGCCAAAACGATTACATAGTTGTTCAAATGGCACATACAATTATTAAACAATACAATACAAGTATTTAAATTATTTTCTAAATAAAAAACTTATGTTAACTTAACCCTAACTATGGAATATGGAAATGTTTCCCTAATAATGTATTAAAATTTATTTTGTCTTTTGTCACACATCTTTTATAATATCCACTACCAACATAATGATTCAACGAATTCATAAATGTGAAGTTAATTTGCCCTTAAATTCCTTCACCGAGTGAGGCAAAATGCCTTTCACAATACGGTTATAACAGAGTTCCAAATACTACAAACTCTTAACTATACATGACTAACGAATAAACCTTAGAGAAAATAATGACTTGCATCTTGACGAATTTCCAAAACAAACCCTGGACACAATGTTAGTTTGGTGACCCGCACTTAAGCGCTTTATAAAAGAGTGTCATTAGTCTTACTTTTACAAAAGCCCTTAAACTAGCATCCCAAAAAACTCTATCACATGAGCAGTTACATGGTCTTGCTCTTTTAATCTATATACATATCGTATAATTCTATTAAAATATCTCTGCAGACGGAGCATATTAGATTCAGTTGTACCAGAATATATTTCTATCCCATATAAAACAATTGGCATTAGAGTAGCATCCCTATGGGGAATGAGACCGGTCCTGCGTGTGCCACAGGATCGGTCCCTTCGTGCCAGAGACCGGTGCTCTGCTGAACCCTACACTATGTAAACAACTGACAACTTTAACATAGGCTTGTCATAGGAGGGGGTCATTTGTCCTGCTTTAAACCACATAGTGGCATGACACAGGACTAACCAAAGATGGGCATACCACAAGACTGTCGCAAAAGGGCCATATCGGAGGACTAACCGTTTTTTTGCCATAATACTTTGGAGTTAAAAACTTTTAACTATTGCGAAATCCTCGATAGTTAAGGCGTATATTTGAGTATACAGAAATATTTATTAAAAATTTCCAACATGAATTGCAAAAGAAAACAGTTTAATAATTTTTAATGTAAAAATGATAGAAATTCAACAATAAATTCTAACTCATTGGCTTTTTCTAGTCAATATGTATACCAGTTAGGTGCTATGTCCTACTTCTACCAGTCACGGAACTAGTCTTTTTAGAACAATTTACACTACATAACTCACATAAATTGTAAATAATACTTGGTCTGTGATAAGTCCTTTTCCAGCAGTCCAGGTTCTTTTAGGTCAATTTTCGCATGCCGATAATTTTTTAATACACCCAAAAAAAAAAAAAAAAAATATCGACAAAAAAAAAAAAGAAATTAATAATTTTTAGTTTAAAAAATAAACGAAAACTAAACAGCTTCCAATGGGTAAAATTCTGGTCAACTGGCTTTTTCTTGTAAATAAGCATTCTGGTTAAGTGGTATGTCCTCCCTTTACCAGTCACAGGATTGGTAATTTTAGGACAATTGACACTGCTCAACCCACTGCAGTATTAAATTATACCAGTCCTGTGATAAGTCCTTCTTTAACCAGTCACTTTTAGGTCAATTAACTCCTCATTCCCCTTACGAATGAGCTACCAACTTTATGGTTTGCAAAGGTAAATATCAATCAATACTGCAATACTTAATGACAATCAATCCAAGTTTGTTATCACTATAAAACCAAGCGCCTTAAAATAACTAACATAGCTAACTTCCCACATTGTTTAAGAAGATTCTTGGCACAATAATCATTAAATATCATTGCCTTAGATTTTGATACGTTAACCACTATAAAATTATCCCTACACCAACTTTCAATCTGTTGTAAACTATTCTGAATGCTAGTCGATAAAAACACCAATATTCTCCTTTTTTGCTGAGAACAATAACTGAAGATCATCCGCATATACATAAGTGACTACAAATGCCAGGTATGCTATCAAAGGTATCGTTAACGTAAGCTCTAAAAAATAATGATCCTAATATAGACCCTTGTGGGATTTTAGAAAACTCGTGAATTAGGGTGGTAGAAATCGAGTTTCCAGAAGTCACTTCTAGAATTTGACGTCGGAGTCAAAAGTGATCAAAGTAGAAAATGTAGCCGTTGTCATTCCAAAAACAATGATATATCACACGTTACGATCGGACTATAAATGGAGCCACAGGAAATAAAAACCAAATGCCGGGGTAAAGGGGCGTGGCAAAAAAAAAAAAATTTTTTTTTCAAATCTTCTTCAAATTATCTTTAATTCTAGGGGGTGACCGGCACAACTTTTTTTATCGACCCGGCCTAATGTACATCATATAACAATACCCTCGTCTAAATATAGGACAGCTAATCGCGGATCTTAAAATATCTCATTTTAAAATATGACAGATATTCGAAAATTTTAAAATAGTAGTCGTACATAATATTCCATATATTTTTCAAGGCTTAAGCTATGATTGTCATTGATACATTATTTTAAAGCTACTTACACATTGGTTTTACTTCTCCACGGCAAAATGCATTGGTAGCGGTATAGAAGAATAATTTACAATCAATACATATTTTTTTAAAAATTTTAGAAAACCATTTTTTTAAACACAGCGGTTTGAACCACGGATTTGAAAAATATGCATTTTTCCGTCTAGAAGTAAATTATTTTTGTAAACCAGTGAAACCAAGATTTAACTACCTTTTAAAGCGATGTATCAATGACTCTTGTAGCTTAAACCGTGAAAGAGATATGGACAATTATCTGCAACTACTTTCACAAAACTTATTTTTTTCAATAAATTACTTTTTTTATGCAAATCTGTTTTTCTTCTATATTTACTATCTTGTTTTAGATTTGTATCCATAACTTTGAGTCCCGTAAGATCTTCACATATTAATTTGGCAACGGCATAGTGGAATAAATTATTATTAACATATATTTTTTTTTTAATTTAAAAAAACCAGTTTTTTGAAATACAGCGATTTTAAACCGCGGATTTTGAAAAAATGCATTTTACCTTCAAAAAACCTTTTTTCTATTATATTTAAAGCATGACAACGGTGGCAATGAATCTCTTATCTTTAACCGTTAAAACGATATAGAATTTTCGATTTTTTTTCATATTTTCAAAAGCCATATTTCTACAACCATTAGAGCTAAAAACCCAAAACTTGTGCACACAAAAAAATAAAATTCATAATTTTTTATGAAAAAGTTCATATTTTTAAAGGTTCAAACTATTTACGAAATTTACTTACTATTTATGAAGTGTTCCTAGTTTCCCTAGCATTTATGAAAACGTACATAAAGTTCCCAGTATTATTGCAATTTATGCAAGCTTTCTTAAATATTAGGATTTTGTACATTGGCAAATTTTTTAAGTACTTTTTCATAAATATTAAGTATGTCTACATATATTTTAAGAACCTTGTCATAATTTACGTGGCACAATCTTTCCCAGTATTTTTTATGAACTGTTCATAAATGTTATGAAAAAGTTCATAAATTAGTACATTGGCAAATTTTTCATAAATTATTCATAAATAGTATGAATTTTTTCTTGTGTGTAGAATTACCTTCCCTACCAAGTTTGGTTAAAATTGAAGGGGGTAGAGATCGAAAATTGGATGGTTTGATGGTTTTATATGGAATGAGTCTATAAGTATGTACCTTCAAATCATTTTTGGTTGTTACCAACGTTTGAGTACGTGACGAAATTCGCAACTTTTTTGAATTCGGAACATACGATTATATATTGGTCGATATGTAATAAGATGTAATTATATGTGGCATCGTAATAATTTAGAAATAAAATAATTTAGAATTAAGAAATGCTGAAATTTCATTTCGTTAATTCATTCACTAAGAATTCATTCACTGGCTTCATTCAAAAGCTTTAATTGGTATTAAATGAGTTCCTAACTTGATTGAATTCAATTATATGTTTATTCAATATTTTACTAAATGAATATAGAAATTTTAGCATCATTCATTTACTACAAAGAAGTTTGAGAATAACACACAAATAAAAACGTAATACACAACCCAAAATAAAACACGAAGCGAGTTTTTCTTTTGTTATAGAGTAATTAAAAGTAATTTTCTTTTGTTTTATGTAAATATTTCAGTTAAATTATGACAACTTTCGTTAATTATTTGACAAAATTATTGAAAGCAAACCGTTCTCCATTCATTATTTTACTAAATGAATTAAGAACAATTTGAATCATTCAAGAAAGAATTCATTAAAAATAAAATTAATTCATATTATTTAAAGCTTTTAAGAATTAAGCTGGAAATTAATTCCTTAGGAATGCCTCTTTCTTAATTCAATCATTTTACAAAATTGAATTAAGATTTAAGCCTTTTCAACCGCACTCAAAAAACTATATTTCTGCTCCTATTTAAGAAGATAACGCGATTTTCGCTTTTTGGAAATTAGGCGAAAAAGTATATAAACTTCAATTTATATTGTTCAAACTTCAAAGCTTTGCTATTAATACTTAATGTCTTCTTTCTGCAAAATTTCATAAAAATCCGTCTATTACACAGTGCAACACATAAATTGGTTCCTCTTTCGTACCCGGTTTTTTTTGAAGTGTATATCGAAACTAAAAAAAATCCGCAAAGGACTTGGCAAGATTACATCGAAATTTTTTTTTTTTGGACACCCTAAGTTTTTGCACCCAAACATGATTTTTTTAAAAAAGGAAAATTTTTATGGAATCCATATATCATAAACCGTTCGGAATTTTGTTTTTATGTCTTTGGCAAAGTTGTAGATCCAAACCAAAGCAAAAGAATTCTCATATGGACCGACCATATAGTCTTTCTTTGTCGAAACGACAAACATTGGATATGCAAAATAAGTGTGAGCAAAAAGATGTGCTTTCTAGGGTTAAGGAATGTTCGTATTAAGATGACATGTACTAGAGAGTTGTTTATATTGTTGTTAGATATAATTTAGCTGAAGAAAGATTTCTTAAATTCCCAGTATTTAAGCCATTTCAGGACAAAATCATGAAAAAATCATAAAAAAATATAATTTTTTCCCAATTTTTTTGCAATTTTGATGCAGTGGATGCAATTTTTTTGGGGTCGGTGCTTTGGTTTGGATCTACAACTTTGCCAAAGACATAAAAACAAAATTCCGAACGGTTTATGATATATGGATTCCATAAAATTTTCCTTTTTTAAAAAAATCATGTTTGGGTGCAAAAACTTAGGGTGTCCAAAAAAAAAAATTTCGATGTAATCTGGCCAAGTCCTTTGCGGATTTTTTTTAGTTTCGATATACACTTCAAAAAAAAACGGGTATGAAGGAGGAACCAAACGATGACCTTAAAAATGCTGCACTGTGTTAGTTTATAAGTTAAGACTATGTCCTTTAGAGGAATCCTGTGAGTCCTTGGACTAAAGTAAGGACTTATTGTTAAAGATAATTATTATTAAAGATATTATAAAGAGTTTTTGGTCAACTTAAATTGTTTTTTTACATTCTTGAAAACTATTTTTTTTTCAAAAATAATTAGTTTTTGAAATGTTACGAAATTTTGATTTTGAAGATTTCGCACTTCCAAACCGTGGACGGTGCAGTTAACCACCCTGAAAAATTTCTTCGCAAAACATTTAGCAAATTTAGTTTTCCATCGGAATATTTTAATTTCTAAGTATAAAACGCTCATTTGACGCATTTTTTGGTAAATTTTATGAAGACTGCCCTGAACCAGGCTAAAAATTTATTTTGAATAAAATGGGCTGGCAGCACTAACTATGTTATTAAAAAAAAAAGTATGAGAGTATTCAAACTTTGGTTAACCTGTTGAAATGTTGCAAAGGGGCGTGGTGAAAAAAAATTTTATTTATAAGAGGAGTTTTATACTCTCAAAAAAAGCTTTTGAGTGAATAAATTAATATTAAATAGAGTATTAATTTACCTTTTAAAAATTTCCTTTTCCCCATTTTATTCGTTTTTATTAAATTGATTTTATTTACTTCTGGACGGACAGCTACTTTAAATTACTAATTAAATTTTTCCAATTTTATTTTTTTCTTGTTAACAATTTAATAAAGAGAACCAAACTTTTTTTTTTGCATGGATATTATTTCAAAGCAATTTTAAAACACAAAAAAACATTTTTTTATTAAACTTTCACTATTTTTGGTTGACGTAATTGATAGCGAATTTTGATATTTTAACATTATAAATGGATTTTTTTTTTATTTCTGATTGGCAATTTATGTCAACATTTTACTTTTATTTTGCACTCACTAACACTAACAAGATTTTCTATGAGAGCACCAACAATATCACTTCTTAATGCTCACGCAACGAATGAAAGAAAAATACTAGAAATCAGTGATGCAAAACGCGGCACAATAGAGCCATTTGTGGCACTTTTGACTGCTTGATGGCCATGTGGTACTTTATTATCTATTTTGGCCCTTTCAGCTCAAAATTGAACTAACTACTTTAAACCATTTAGTTCAGACTTTTATGAAATTTGCCTGGTTTTTTTTTTTTATTCGATGAGAGCATATGCTAGTTCCTTAGAGAATGAAAAACGGAGAGTTGTTTAATTTTTTATAAAAATCGCATTCAAAATTATATATTTTCGTACCAGGAGGTCAGGTTTTAAAATTTTTGAATGCAGGACGATAACATTATTAAATCTTTTTATATTTGTCCAAATTTTTGCAAGAAGCGCCGCAATTAATTTTTTATTAAAAAAATCTGTTTTTGGAGGCTTTTTAAAAATGTTATGTTATAGCAAGGGCGGAAATAATTTATAATAATTCATAAACTTTATTGTCAGAGGGGTTTGTCTTGCATTTTTAAAAAAGCATTAAAATGACGAACTCTAATTAACAAATTAATAATATTTTTATTTTAGTAAAAATCTAATAATCGATTTTTTTAAAAAATATGGCCCTACAGGGATGATAAATGGGGTTTTCAAATAGTACCAACTAGCATAAAATATAGTACTTTTTCGACCCTCATAGTACTAAATACAAATTTTTATTGTGAATTAACGTTTTTAAATTTATTTGTATATAAAAACAAAATTTAGTTGATTTTAGTTACAGAATTTATAAATGTTATCAGACTATTTCTTAAATTCACCTTTTTTTGCAAGGAAATCTATTTCATTACTTATTCGATTTTATAATCACAATGCAAATTTGAAGATGTTGGCAATGGCCTTTTTTCAATTGTACTTTTTTAAGATATTTATTTTTCACTTTTCGAACACTTTTTTTTTAGTCGAATTCAAATAAAATCATCTTTAATCAATTCCATTTACAACGATTGTATCCAATTAAATACATTTGATAAATGTTAATTTATGACCGGGTAATTGAATTAAATGTTGAATCTTGAAGTTTCTCTGAAGTTTCTAAAAATGGAACTGTTGTGTTGTTGGAGTTGTACTTCTGAGATTTTGTATGCAAGATCAAAAACACCGTGTATTGAATAAAACTAGCTTTAATCACAACAAAACTCGACCTGACGATAGATCAGTGCGCTAAAGCGCTCTGTCTAACGTGTGGTTCGAGTGCATGTGGCATTAGAAATCAGTTTATCTATACCACGGTCAGTGATTGCACAGAAAAATTTATATAGACGCAATCGAACAAATAAAAACATAACAAATATTACATTATTCAAAAAACAGGGTCACTGAAGAAGGTTCAATACCAGAAACTGCGCAGTCTGATTCAGGAAAATTGAAAAATTTACAATGAAATTATGATTTTTAGAAAATACACTCATACTTCTCTACCACGTCTTTCACAATTAAAATTAAATAAAATTGCATATATAGAGTATGGCCTCGAACTTGAATAATTTTTATTTTCATTGCACAATTAAAGGTCGAAAAAAACATAATTTTTATTTTTAATAAAAATTATAACAAACTTGCATATTAATTATAGTATTAATTGCAATTGTGTAAAAATACGTTAAAATTCAAACTCAATCTTTAATTTTTATCTATATGTAAATAGTACTAAAAGAGTCAAAGGAGTACCATGGTACTTTTCCGGATCAAAAAGTACCAAAAATAGTACTATAGTACTAACTTTATCATTCCTGTGGCCCTATCAATGGTATTTTGACCCTTTTGTCAATTTGGCCCAAAACAAAAAAACTAAAAATGCATCACTGCTAGAAATCAAACGACACGAGAGGAATGAAAGAAAAAAAAAAAAACAAAAAACGAATGACACGCAATTTTCAATTGAATTTTTAACACTATTTTAGGCTTTCACTTTCCAAAAAGCTAGATAATAAGAGTCGTACAAAATAGCACTGTTTTTTTAAATAAGAAAATCTTAAATAAAATTTCTGCAAAAACATAATAAGCCACATTAATTTGATAATGTGGCTTATCATGTTTTTGTTCACATTTTTGCAATGAAGACTTTTCACGTAATTTGAGTTTAAATTACGAAACTTAAAATCGCAAATTAACTCAGCCTTTGCCTTTATTTAGGGAATTTTTCGAACGGTTAGATGGGTTTTTACCAAATCATCTGGCAGCACTGTTTTCTTTGCATTATTATGATTTTGAGAAATGATTTGAAGTAAAGCTTTAATTGCAACAACACAGTACTTCCTATTTTTAGTACAGAATTCTATCGATTCTTTCTTTTAGTGCACTTTTTAGTTTTCTCAAAATTCTCATAGGATACGGCGTTACGGCAGTTGAGTTCCTCTTTGTTTAATCAAAATTGTTAAAAATAATAAAGAAAATTTAAATATTATTACATAAAAATGTAATCCAGGGCCCTATTCCACAAAACAACTTATCAACTTTTCACTTTGCACTTATCAAATTCCATTTTTTGGCAAAGTGATAAGTGTTTCTGTTCCACAATATTCTTTGCAAATCTCACTTTGCACTTAGCAAATTTTAGTACTCTTTGCAAAGACTTTGCGTTCTCTTGCAAAGTCTTTGCGTTCTCTTGCAAAGTCTTTGCGCTCTTCTGCAAGGTGAATGTGCAAAGTGTTCCACAAAGCATTTAATCATCTTTGCATTTCTGTCTTATCACTTTTCACTTTGCATTGCTAATTAGATGTTGTTAAAATGAGCCGCCAAATAAAATGGAAAAAAACTTGCAGTGTTAAATGTGATTAAAGAAAAAAAAGATATTTTATTTGTTAGTTTTCAAAACAATAAAGTAAGTATTTTTATATAAAATTATTGTAAATATTAAAACATTTTTAAGTTTTACATTTCATTTTGAAGGTTAATAAATTAGATAAACAGGCTGCCTGGGAAGAAGTTTTGGAAAAAGCCCAATGCCTGCAACTGGCGTCGGCCAAAAAAACATGGACTGCGCTGTGTATTGTGCTCTAATTTTCCTCCAATTTTATTTAAAATGAAATCAACTTGGATTCGATTTAAACGAAAGCACTCTTTAAAATTAAAGTTTTGTAGTCCCGAAAAATTAATTCGGTCTCTATAATTTCTTGATATAACCGCGTCTTCACTATCGTCGAACAAAAACTAACGTCTTAACATTTTGAAAGCTTCACTAGTTATAACAATATGAATTTGCAAAGCGATTGCTTACCTTGCAAATTTTTGACAAACTTATCAAAATTTGCTTTGCAAAAATAGAATTTACAGTTTTTGTGGAACGAAACAGCATAATTATTTGAAAAGTCTTTGCAAATTACACTTTTCAATATTAACTTTGCACTTTGCATAAGAGAACGTACGTGGAACAGAAATTTTAAATAGAATAGAAAAATTGCAAAAACTTTGCAAATTACACTTATCAATTTCAACTTATCACTTATCAAATTTCATAGTTCTGAGGAACAGTAAGTTTTGCAAATTGACGAAAAATTTGATAAGTGCAAAGTGAAAAGTTGATAAGTTGTTTTGTGGAATAGGGCCCAGGTCTGCCTTAATAATTTTTGATAAATATTTCCTAAAAAATCTTTAAAATAAATGCCTAAAATAGTGTTAAAAACTCAATTGTAAATTGCGTCAACGTGTCGTTCGATTTGTAGTATTTTTCTTTCATTCGTTTCGTGAGCATAAAGAAGTTATATTGTTGTTGCTCTCATAGAAAATCTTGTTAGTGTTAGTGAGTGCAAAATAAAAGTTAAATCAGTGCTGCCAGGTATGTTGAGCATAAAATCGTCAAATTTTCCAATAAAAATCGTCAAAATCGTCATTTTGTTTTCAAAAATCGTCAAAAATCGTCAAAACAAAAAATATTTGTTACAAGTGTGATAAAGTTTTAATAAAAAAAAGAATAATAATGTAATTCACATTTCAAGTGCTCATGTACTATCGGTGTAATATAATACGATTTTTTACACTTTTCTGTAATTTAAACTTCGAAAATCATGATATTTTATAACGATAGCACTTTACCACTTTAACTGTTACTTCCTTCTACATAATTCTGTAAACCCCACTTCAGTAGCACAATTTTTAAATCTTAAATTATTTTACATAGTTTAGAAATTCTTTAACAATGTTATTTTCTTTAATTATTAAATTTGGACTTCCATTAACGAGTTAAAGTTTCAAATTGCATTACATGTGATGAAATAGTTTAATACAATAAATTGTGAAATTTTTAATTATTTCATATTTTTGGGTTGGTTTTAAATATTGCTAAAAATTATTTATTATTGTATTTATTATTTATATTATTATTTATTTTTATTTAAATATTGTTTATTACTGCATGTTTTTCCATTTTCAAATATAAATTGTGAATATCTGGAGTTTCACTTTGGATCACTTTATTTATATTATTATTAGGCCTGTTTTTTAAGCACCGGATTTATTTTTGGATTTATAAATCAGAATATTGGAACTCGATGTTTGTTTCGCAAAAACTTGGATGTTTTTTTTTTTTTAATTTAAAATATATTTTATTTTTCTTTCAATCTTAAGGCCTCATTGGTTGTTACTTTCTGTTGCCGTTCTGTGTCGTTCTGTTCTGTAGGTAATATTTTGTAATTACTTTTTCTGTAAAAGGAATCAGCTGTTTTACAAAGTAAAAGAAAATCCAAACAAAATCATTCAAATCAGCGATGATAAATGCGATTTTAAAATAGTACCATCCTGCATATAACATAATACTTTTTCGGCATCCAAAGTAAAAAAAAAATTTAGATATAAATTAACAAACAACAAGTGCATGCATAAATTTGGTTTTACCAATTTTTATCTTTGTACCCTCCAAAATGAACAACTAAACTATATTAAAAAAAATATGTTAAGAGGTGAAAAACTTTTTTGGATATAAAAAAATAAATTGTGTGGTTGAAAACCATTTTTGTGGTAACAAAACTATTTTTGAGGTAAAAAAAAATTTTTTGTGGAGAAAAATGAATTTGCGGTGAATTTAAAATATTATTCACCTCTTAGCGTCTGGTGGAAAAATATGACGTTATATTTATACACCAGACCATTATACACCAATTTGTATGGAAAATTTAGAGGTACTTTCACATTGTCACTCATTACTTTGAACCGCTGGACCGATTTTGCTCATTTTCAATACCAAACTTTTCGGAAAAATGTACATAAAGCTATGTAAAAATGAGCAGTGCGTACTAAGAAAATTAGCCGATATTAATATAAGAAATTATTAAAATTTTGAGATATTTTCTTAAATTCACCAAATTTTTAATATTTTTTGAATGTGCTATTAATATCTTGCTGTATTGAATTACGCTTCTCACAGTTTTTTGCGAATTTAATCCTTGTGATTGGTTTGCAAACAAATTTGTTCGTGAACTCATTCGATTATAAAAACACACTGCTAATAGTCAATTTCACATTTTTATAAGATTTTTATTATTTGCTTTTTTGAAAATCAAAATTAGTTAATAATTATAACCCTTAGTGATTGAATTCAATAATTGGTTTAATCGATTACTAAAACTCTAATATAATCATCTGTAATCAGTCGCACTCAGTGAATTCATGTGATTGAATTCACAGCGTTTGGTTCCAAAATAATTCATTGTTCATATGGGACTGCAAATCGAATTAATAATTATCGAATTTTAAAGGCACCAAGAAATTCATACATAGAAAAATTTGTACATCTGAGGTTCAAATAGTACCATAAAAGGTACTATCGTACCAACTTTATCATCCCTGATTCAAATATTGAGAAAAGATTTCACAACAAACCAATACATACGCACTTTAGGCTGTCACTTAACGTTGAATTCTATTTTCAATAACTTTCATAATAACGATTGGCTATCACAGTAACACTAATAGCGGAATGGAAATTTAAAAAAGCGATTCCATTAAAGACATGTTTCTTCTTATGTTAACGGTTTTAGTTTTCTATGTAACCTGTTTGATTTTGAAATATCTTGAACTAGTTAAAGTCAAACGCTAAAATACCGAAACGACGATTTATAACGTTATTTTGTTGATGTAACAAATTTAATGGGTCGAATTTTGAAATAAACTCTGTAAAGACACATGCCACTATTGGAATCATAGCTTTAAAACGTTCATAACGGCATTGGTGTGGCCGTGGCAGGCAACTGCTATTGTAATGAAGAGGTAGTGTTTGCCAACCATGAAAAAAGTAAGTACATACTCAGGGAACTTCTGCTGTAAATATTTGTCGTTGTTGCAGTTGTAATACAGTATATTTATTTTTAAGTGAAAAAAACAGTCATTTGTAGAAGAAATTTCATTTTTGACTACAATTGTAGTTCATTAAAAAACAAACCACATTAAATTACAGTATTATGATTTTACATTCATTTTATACAGTATTTTTTTTTTTGATTTAAAAAAATGAAACAAATTAATGTTTGTTTATTTTTTACTGCACTGACTGAACCGCTCATTAATAATACAGTTGTAGTTAATTTTTTGAACAGTAAAAAACAAATGAATATGTTAGTTGAATTTACTAAATGTAAGTCGTTCTTTTTTCAAGTGAAATTTCTTTTGTTTTTAGTTACATTTGCAGTGGTCTTTGCCTATATTAAGTGCAGAATATAAATTAAAATAAACCTAACATGAATCCATAAAATAACTTTTTTGCTAAACTTTCAATAAAAATAGTTTTTAATTTTAACGAAATAACAAAAATCCAAAAATAGATCCCGTGAATTTTTAAGAATAGCAAATAAACGTGTTTTGCTGACATATTAAACGCTTGTAAAAAAATCGTCATTTTGGAAGCATAAATCGTCAAATCGTCATTTAGTAATTTAGGTACTAAAAATCGTCAAAATGACGATAAATCGTCAAACCTGGCAACAGTGAGTTAAATGTTTGTTAAAAGTTCGCCAACTCTCCATCAGGTGGCGAGCAACAACTGTTCTAAGACTTATCATCTCGCGCAATTACAGTGTTGCCATGTCTGAAGCCCTTCATCTTTCCCCACCTTTCATCGCTATATTATCCCTTTCCAAAGAAAGCAACACACTAAATATAGGAAGTATTTCCTGAGTGTTGCCTCTCTTTAAAAAAAAAAAAAAATGATAAATAGTGAAAGTTTAATAAAAAATATGTTTTTTTGTGTTTTAAAATTGCTTTGAAATAATACCCATGCAAAAAAAAAAGTTTGCTTCTCTTTATTAAAATGTTTAACAAGAAGAAAATAAAATTGGAAAATTTTTATTAGTAATTTAAAGTAGCTGTCCGTCCAGAAGTAAATAAAATCAATTTAATAAAAACGAATAAAATGGAAAAAGGAAACTTTTAAAAGGTAAATTTAATATTAATTTATTCGCTCAAAATCCTTTTTTGAGAGTAAAAAGCTCCTCTTATAAATATCATTTTTTTCCACCACGCCCCTTTCCACCATTTCAACAGGTTAACCAAAGTTTGAAAACTCTCTCACACTTTTTTAATAATATAGTTAGTGCTGCCAACCCATTTTGTTCAAAAACCTTGAATTTTTGGTGAAAAAATCGTCAAAATCGTAATTTTTATACTGAGAAATGGCAATTTTTAAAGAAATTGTCAATCCCAAAACTCATTATATTTTAATAAAAAAATGAGGTAAATCTTACTCAAAACTTTGTTTTAATGAAGTTTTGTTTCAGCTTTTTGTTACCTATCCTTCGTCATAAGCTACCATACAAACGTAGCCGAGTAGTATTATCAACTTATTTTCTTTGAAATTCCATGACACAATATTGATTCTTATAGCGTTTTTTTTTTTTTGCTATTTGATTTCACAAAATTTGGGCATGTAAAAATGGTGTTCAAGAACAATATTTATTTAGCTGGAATCAAAATGCCAAAATGAATTAAATAATTCAAAGTTTTCCCAGCAAACGAATATGATTTTAAGAGTAATTTTGAAATCAAAAAAGAAAGCTCTTTTGGAAGAACGACTTTCATATACAAATTTAAATTTCATGTGGTAAATTTTGAGCTCATTTATTTTTAATAAATTTTTAAACCAACACGCAAAGAAAAAACATGGTTGAGGGAACCATATTCCAAGAGCATCAACCATGTTACTGTGGTTGTCACAACCATACTCTTATCTGCTTCTGTATCATAATATGATAATTAGATTGTTCCAAATATATCCAAATATTATCATATTATGGTTCTGGAAATTTGTATGAATTATCATAGTATGAGCCTTCTAGTATTCTCCCAGCATTCCGTTGAAGCTGAACTAAAAAGATAAGCGAGTTTTTTAATAGTATATTTATTTAATAATTAACATATATAAATAAACTTAGTTTTAAATAATTTAAGTAATCAAATTGTCTTTGCGCTGTGTCAGCTATGCAAGCGATACATGTGATTACAGAATAAAGCACGCATAAAAATATTGTTAAGAATACAATTTCACAATTATCAATTTCATAATTATCAAACTATGTTTGCAGCAATCATAATAATTGCATTATAACCATAGTTATAATCCGTCCCAGTTATCATATTATGATCATGGACACGAATTTCGTCATCATTTATTACCATGTTATGATTATTGCAAACATATTATAATTATTTCGTACTACACACCTAAAAGCACGTGCATTTTGTTTACATTTTTCTTTCACATTTTCGTCTTTAAACTATATTTTTTTGCGTAATTACAAACAATTAAAATAAAGCACTTTTTTATAATAAACAATAACTTTATTTAACGGGTGCGCGACAATTAAACTTTTGCCTAGACATCCAGGGCAGACCGAGTTGAGACTACAATTTATTCCTACTTCCACAAAACAAATCACACTTCCAGGGTAGAACGGGTTGAGACTACAAACTTATTCCTTCCTCCGCAAAACAGATCACCGTTAAAATTAACAAAACTACACTTTTTGTCCATTTTTAATGTTTTTTGTTTAATATCATTTAATTTGTTGTGGCCGGCTGTTTTTCACAATTTCGTTTAACAAAATCAAAAACAAAAATTAAACTAAAAAAGCGAAGACGCTCATTAAATAGCCGACTGATCATCTTATAGTTGGCGCAACTCTAATATGGCTGCAGTTAAATAGAGGAATATGATAATAAATACTATAGTATGATTGCAGACAATGATAACTGAAAAAAGAGAAATTTTTATTAGAACATGATAAAAGCAACCATATTATTGATAAAATATGATTGATACAGTAATAGTTTAATTGACACAACCATTTATTGCTGTAGGAAACATAGTTTTGTGGCGGCAATCATATTGCAACCATAAACGTGAATTGAATATCCACCAGAGGTGGACCTTGCACATAATAAACAAGTTTTCAATTTATTTTTTTATCAATGGTTATAATCTTTAACTTCAAGCTCATATATTAGTTCTCATGTAGTGAGTAAACTAGTTTATATGAATGTCTGATGTTTGGCATGGGATTGTTACCGCTTTCAAAACGTGTTCTGATGATGGGAACCTAGAAAATTCCCGTAATAGATCTATCAAAACATTCCTGAAAGGGTCAAATAATGAATTTGAAAACAAAAAACTTTATTTGTTCACTAAAGAATTCTCACAAAATTTGAATTTAAATCACGAAACTTAAATTCGTAAGTAAACTTAATATTGCCAAATCCAATTATAAAATTAAAAAATGCAGAAATTTAAAACTGTAAATTAGTTTTTATCATGTTTTTAAATAATAATTTAATAAAGTTTTTATTTATTTCAAATATTAATGATAAAATTAGCAAGATAAAATTAAAAAATATGAAATTTTAATAGACAATAACAAAATACAGTGAACTCTCAAAAACGCGAACTTATTTTTGCAAGGGGTGTTCGCTTTTCTGATTTTGTTCACGTTTGCGATTGGATTTTTTTTTAAAACTATTTTACTACATAATTGCTCCACTTAGAATAAATTCTATTCTAAGTACTTCAGAACCAATCATTATAATAATCAATATAATGATATTTTAACAAAAAAATAAAATATGAAAAGATTTTGAATATTTTTCTTTTGAAAAATTCTTAAATTCAAACATACATTCTTAGGCAACATTTTTAAATATTCAGACACTTGCCTATAGAAAAATATTAACATTTTAAGAAATTTTTCCTATTAGAAAACTTTCTGATTCTGGTACTTTTTAAATAGACCAAATTCAGAATCTTAAGCCAATTTTTGCATACCCAAATTATTGATTTTAATACGTTTTTGATATTTAACAGTTCTTAATTTCTAATACATTTACTATAAAAATAACTACTAATTCTATTTTATTCTATACGTTTTAAAAAAATTTTGATATAAAAATTCTTATATTCGGAGATACAGTAAAAGAGTTTTTCTGCTCACGTTAGATTACTAAAATTACTAAAATATTGAAGAAAAAGAAACATTTCTTACAAAAAAAATGTGTTCACGTTTTGGAATAGTCAATGTAAAAAAAAGTGTTCATTTTACTGGGACATTCATGTTACTGGATGTTCACGTTTCTGCGAGTCCACTCTATAAGCAAAATAAAAGTGAGGGTTTTTAAGCAACAATTTTATATCAACATGCTGCAACTATTTGTTTCCATTTGCTTGCGCGAGTTCGGTATTTGTTGCTGAGAGGTGTCTGAAGTGTTGTCTCTCTATTTGTAAATACTCTTTGATAACACATACTATTATATTAACGTTTTTGTGTGTTTAATAACAATTGCCTTAATTTTTTTTAACACAATAAGCTCAAAATAACAGCCGAACTTTTATATCGTGCTATTTTCCACGATGTGCCGACGTCGCGCAACAACATTTTCTTGACTAATCCCTAGGGGCTTGAAAATTGAGTGGAAGCACCTCACTGAATAAGATACATACATGTTGATGACCCATTTTTCTTATCAATTTGTATGAATTTATATATGGGAACTTATCAAATGATATTGATTTTAATAATTTTCGACCTTTTTTATTTAAAATTAAGATTTGTAGAAAATTCCAACTCCATTACTTGACTCCATATTTAACTTTTTACACGGGAAGTTAAGATTTTGCCCTCCTCTGTAATTGTAGCTTTGAAAATAATGCAAAATTTTTAAAATTTTTTTGGGTTAAATCTTATTACAAGTGAATATATTTCCTGAGTATTACCCTATGGGGAATGGAACCGATTTCTGCGTGTGTCACATGATGGGACCCTTCGTGCCAGATACCAGTCCTCTGCTAAACCCTACCCTATGTAAACAACTGGCAAAGTTAACATTGGCTTATCATAGGAGGGGGTTATTTGTCCTGCTTTAAACCACATAGCGGCATGCCACAGGACTAACCAAAGATGGACATACCACAAGACTGTCGCAAAAGGGTCATGTAGTATAAAATAAACGAACTCTAAACAGCTTCCAATGGGTAAAATTCTGGTCAACTGGCTTTTACTTGTTAATAAGCATTCTCGTTAGTGGTATGTCCTCCCTTTACCAGTCACAGGATTGGTAAGTTTAGGACAATTGACACTGCTTAATCCACTTCAGTATTAAATTATACCAGTCCTGTGATAAGTCCTTCTTTAACCAGTCACTTTTAGGACAATTGACTCCTCATTTCCCATATTGTAGTAGTTTATGCAAAATACTCGGTTTTTGTTCGAGTCAACGAGTAACTAGATTTTGAGGTTTTTAACTTACTCGATTTATCGAGTAAGATTTTTTTAATTACTCGAGTAACTCGAATAATTTGAAAACTGTTATTTTCCTTAAAAATACACAATAAAACGCAAAATAAATACAAAATCACGAATTCCGAAATTAAAAATATACGTTAAGTTTAAAGAAACGGGCATCTTCTGAATTAATATACAATTTTACTTTATTTTCTTTCGGTTTTATTAGCTCAACTTTAAGAAAATATTAGGAATATATCGTTAAGCATTTTTTTTGCAAATATCAAGAATAATATGGCATAGTTAGCAGTCCATGCCTTGGAAAAAGGCAGTCCATGCCTTGGAAAAAGGCAGTTAATGCCTTGGAAAAAGGCAGTTAATGCCTTGGAAAAAGGCATGGACAAAATGCTTTGAAATTTGGAAGACAGATTTTAGCTCGATTTTTTTTTTTGCTAAATAAATAATTTTTAATTTATGGCCGTAATTTCAAGCAATATATACCTACTTAGATACCTACCGTGTACACGAACAAAATCGGGTGGGTATCTAAGCACCGGTAGGTATCTATTGCTTGAAATTACGGGCATTAGTCCGAATAAAAGAAAAGAGTAAAAGATCAAATACGAGCTGTAACACGAAAAAATTACTATAATTTGAATCTTGCAAAAAATTTTACCACCATATAATAGTTTTGCTATTTTTTTTATTGAATATTTAGATATTTAGAAGTTTCGCTTAATTTCTGGAAATCGGACAATTTGTTGTTCATTTTTTATAGTTTCGATCCTTCATTTGAGTATAATAATGTCTGTAATTGTTGAAAAAAATGTGCTACTTTTGTTCAGAAATGTGCTATTTTAGCCATTGGTCTCTATGCCGAACGTTTTTTTTCTTCAAAATGAAAAAGAATATGTTATTTTCAATTTACAACGAGCTTTCAACCTCAGTATATTTACAAAATTAAAGCAAATCAAACATATTAGCTAGGTTGATACTAGTATTTCGATCTGGCTAAAGATCTCTTCAGAACCCGAACTTTTAGAAAAGTTAGAGCCTCCATAATAGGCAGAACTTTAACAAAAAACCTATTAATAATCAATTTTGCTCCATTCTTGTCTTCTTAGTAATCAAGCACGTGGTTAGGTCTTTTTCTAACAAGCATCATGACGTTACTAAACTTTGAAGACCAAAAATGTTCTGTAAAGTTATAGCCCTTTTTAAAAAATTCGCAACAATTTAAGCTTGTTTTATAAAATATAAACTGAAATAGAACATATTTTAATTTTCTCGATGAATCGAGCAAACTTGTTAAAGTTATTTATTACTCGAAATTGGCCATTTTAATTTACTCGAACAATTGTTTGATTAAAATTCATCGATTAATCGAGTAACATTAAACCGATTGAACAGAAAAATTATTAAGTTTTCTTTGATCTTCTTTTATTCAATGATTTTTCTTTAAACGAGCTTAAGATCTTTTATTTATAAATTATAATTATTTATTTCCAATATTTCGTCTTCACATTGGGTGACTTCTTCAGGGAAATTATTATTATAATTTGATTGATAAAATTTTGTTTTAAGAATTAAAAACTTAGAAGGACTTAACAAAAATATGTATTATAATTTTTTTTTAAAGTTTTGAAAAAACAAATTAATTTTTTTTTGAAAATATGTCCGTTTTGAAAATTTAAAATTCTCAAATTTTTTTTTCGAAGATTTTGAAAAAATTCAAGATTTTTTTATGAATTTTAATCTTACCCAGGTTTGTACCATTCAAATTTCATCAGTTTGTTTTTTTACGAAGCAGCCTAATATGTGCGCTAAAGTACGTGGTATGTACATATTTGTATTTATGTGGCCCATTATTATTATTATTATTTGAGCTGTTGTTCAAAAGCGTTGTAATTTATTATTCGTTTTGTTAGCTGGATGTAAGTGCATCAACCATGCGGAAATAAATTCAAACTGACAATAATAATACGTACACAAAGTTCTATCTCTAAATATTTCCATTTAACAGTTTGTTTGTATTAAACAAAGAAAACAATATATTTGTAAGTTCGTCTATTAGGGCTTCCTTTCCTTCATTACTTAATTTGATAGATTGACTTTAAAAAATAAAAAATAACTTTTAATAAGAAAATAATATTCATAAAACTTTTCATAAACTTTCATTCAACTTTCATTTATAAAATAATATAAAAAAAATTGTGCTAATATTAGCAAATGTTTCAAAATATAAATTTTAGTGAAATTTAATATTTTAAATTCTTTAATATTAGTACATATTTCAATTAATTACACTGCTCTACAAAATTGACCTCTAAAATCGATAACAAGAGTACCGACCATTGGAGCTAAATGCTTAGTTTTTTTACACTCATGGGCCAGAGTTTTCGCAAATCTGCATTAAAAATATTTGATTTTTAAGTTTTTATGAAGTTTTAACACAGTTTTTCATTCATACTTTAAACATCAAATATTTTATCTTACATTTTTATGGTAAATACATAAAAGACCTTCATTAATATTCGGGTATTAAATTTGGTTAATAATTATGCAGCATTTTTTTTTTCAGTTTTCACTATACTTTACCATTTTTTGCACAACCCGTTTAAAAAGTTTCTATACTCAAATGCAACTTGATTGCATTATATATGCTTATATGTGTGGCAATATAATACGATATATGTTCAGATTGTCTTGCTAATTGCGGGGCCCGAAGGCCCTTTATTGGCCCTGAACCATTCTGTGGTATACCTTTGGGGTATGTTCGGAAGAAGCTCGGGTCGTGCAGGGAATCAGAATTCTCTCTCTATTGGGAAAACTCTCTTGGCCAACGACAGGCTAAGAGATTAATTTCTTTTTCCAGTGCAGGATCGAGGAGACTCTTGTCCCTCGGGAAGGGTGACTTGAGAACCCTGGTGTCTTACCTGACTGGACACTGCAATCTCAGATACCACATGCGCAAAAGGGTCTTTCGGACACGGATGAGTGTAGGTTTTGCGAACTGGTAGCTGAGACATCAGAGCATGTTCTTTGCGAATGTCCGAGGCTTTGTGAAAGGCGTGCCAAGTTTCTTGGCAATCGCTTTGTCTCCCCTTCGGACATTATGAAGATTTTGCCTAATAGGATTATTGGCTTTATAGGTAGCTTCAATCTTTAGGGTAACTTTAGGCAGCACAAAAGACCTAAGTTGGTCGCGGTGCATAGTGCCATATAATCTAATCTAAAATGTTCATATCTTATATTCAGTTTATGCAAATTTTTTGATATTGGCTTAGACAGAAAAAAATATTTCCCTACTTTTTTCAATTTAATCGGTTTGTTGAAAATTAATCAATTAAAAAATAATTAAATCAATTAAATATTTGCTCAAATTCGGAACGTGCTGACGTTTTTTCATATTATCGCTTAAAAGCAAACATCAACACATTGTTGTTGTTTTTTTTTTTTAATATTTATGTAGTGGTTTTTTGTAAATGTTTATGTTTAGTGGTATTAGTAATAAATATTTTAAATTAATTTCAGTTAGATTAAATATTAACTCTTATTAGGTTTATTACTTTATTAAGTTAAATAATTTAGTTTCAGTTGTTAAAATCTGAATATTTATTTATTCTAAAACATTATTATAAAATTGATAATGTAATTTTTAGAGTTTAATTTCGTTTACTAAAAATTTGTTTAAACAACAAGAAAATGCAAAAATGAATTAAAGGTTATTTTAAACAAAATACTCTGATTTCGACAAAAGGGTAAATTTCTGCAAAGAAAAAATTCAAAGAAATGGTTGCCATAGTCCCTACGCTTCAATAGAAAGAAAAATCGAATTTCTGTGTGTATTTGTTTACATAAGTAAAATAAATCTGATAACTAAATGAGAATTTCATGCCGGTTTAAATTCAATGTTATAAAATTCAAGCTATAGAAAACAACATGGCAACAACACGTCTATAAAAAAAAAAAACAATTGATATGGCAAGAACAATTTTTTTTTTTGGTGTTTGTGAAGGTAACGATATTGATCACTTTTTAATCAAATTAGTTATTATTTAATTGAAAAATAATTCAACTAAAGAGCTATCAGTTTTTAATTGAAGTAGCAATTTTCTTTATTGGCGGAATTTCAACATTTAAAGTTTTTGAATCGGTGGTTTTCGTGATTAAAATGGGTTTTTATTTTTTGTGTGTTAATATCTGATCATATGAAATATATATTGATCTATATATGACCATATATTCTTCCATATCATGATCATATGTAAGTGTATATGGTACAATTAATCAAAAATATTCCTATAACTTTTATATATAATTGTATATGCCAAAACATTTTTTAATATAAATATATATGATCATATAAAATAGCATATGTCACAATATGTATTTATATTTAATAATATTTTTAAAATGTTTTTCAAAAAGTTCATGTATAAGCACATCCAATCATTTACAGATAAATTTGTTGACATTTTTATAGAATTAGATATAACCCAATACATAATTATATCTGATACATAATATCAAAAACGTCTTCTGTCATTTTAGACACATATATAATCCAAAATTGAAAAAATTTCCTAAGTCAGTTTCTATGTAAATATATATAATTCAAAAATCGCAAAATATTTTACGAAAACAGTATACAATTTTCCAAATGGATTTCCATTACAAATAACAACTCCTACAGCAATTTTTTAGAACAGATTACCTATAAACCTGTTCTAGAACAGATTATTTTACCACCTGTTATATGGACACGTTTCCAGAACAGGTTCCTGGGTGTCAAATTGAAAGGATTCACTGTCCAAGAACCACTCCTATGATTGGTTCTAGAACCGGTTCTAAAGCAACTTGTTCTAGTTTGGATGTAAAGAACTTAAAATTGGACAAACTTCATATAACAAACTCCATATGAAATTTTAGGCTATTCTAATACAGTATGAGTTGTTATGCAACTTGTTTTTTGGATTTTACTGTGCCATTTTAATATTGACAAACATTTTTTTTTTCAATGAAAATTATTCAAGTTCGAGGCTATACCCTATATTTCTTTATTAGGATATTGTCCTAACAAATAATCTCTAGAGTTTTTTGTTTTCAAATTTATTATTTGACCCTTTCAGGTTTCCATCATCAGAACACGTTTTGAAAGAGGTACCAATCCATTGCCAAACAGCAATCATTCATATAAACGAGCTGACTCACTACATGAGAACTAATATATGAGCTCGAAGTTAAAGATTATCACCATTGATAAAAAACAAATTGAAAACTTGTTTGTTATGTGCAAGGTCCACTTTTGGTGGATATTCAATACACGCTTCTTTTTTTTTCCTCCTTTTTATTTTTTGTTTTGTTTTTAAACAAAAACAGGGGGAGTAAACTAGACTGTACTTTGTCTTTTATACAAGTTTGATACAATTTTTATTAAAAATAAAAATTATGTTTTTTTTCGACCTTTAATTGGGCAAATAAAATTATTCAAGTTCGAGGCCATACTCCATATTTATTTATTAAGATATTTTTTTTTCATTAAATAAAAATTAACAAATTTCGTTTAAACGAAAATTTGATGCCCCAAAAAAAATATAAATAAAATTTAAGTTATTTTCAAGTTTCAATCATACATTTTGTGTTTTGAACCCGATTTATGGAAGTCAAATATATTTAATTTAATTTCTTTTAATATAAATATATTTGAATTATTATGAATCTGTTTGTATCTAATTATCAAATATAATAAAATTAGCTATAATTATAGCGGGACAAAACTCGGATAGAATTGGCTAGCTTTTTCATTAAATTGTTTCTATTTAAATATAATTAGATCCAAAGTGCTGCAATTTAATAGAAACATTTTCCGAATCAAATTATATCCTCTTATATTTGGGGAAAATATCTCATCATATATACTTTTATCCTCGGGTATATATAATCAAATGTAATGGAAAAACATCGATCACTTTTTTATATTTAGAACCTTTTATAATTAGAATATAAATGAGATTACAAATTTAATGCAAAAAAAATGAAAAATTCCGGTTTTTGTTTTGTAATGTTTACAATGTCCTACAGGTAAAAAAAAACTTGAAAAACGACCTAGAGCGGGTTATAGGTCTTGTTGAGTACATTACAAATTGTTTCAAAAAAAATCAGAAAAACCCTCAAATTCAGAAGTTATTCGAAAAAACCTTTTTAAGTAATGTTCGTCAACTTATCGACCTGTAACTCAGTCAGTTTTTGTCCGATTTAAATTTTTTTAACGGGTTTGGAAAGAAAACTGATTACACTTTAATTGCATTGATACATTTGTAAGTTATAAGTATTGTTTTTCTTAAGAATATCTACAAAAAAAAAACGAAAATTATAACCTCTTTTGGTTTTAGTAGCTTTCATTGCTTATTTTAATATGAAAGCTTATAAAAATTTATACCAACGTATAAAGAAAATTTAGTTCTTAACAAAACATGGTTTTCAGTTCTCAAATCGGATGAAAATTGTAAGAGATATTCAACTTTTCATTAACACCTATTTTTAACTATACATGTTAACTTAGGTTAAGCTATTTGTACAGTTTTTAATTTACGTTTGTAAATCAAGTAGTTTACCAAAGAAAAGTCTGCAATCTCAAAATTTTTAATTTAGAAAAAGTTTAGTTACTTCTACAAATATAAACAGATTTTAACAAACAATATCTCATTTTTTTTCTAAAATTGTCTTTAAAATACAATGTAAAAAAGATTGGTTTTCAAAGCAAAAATTAAAATAACTCTTGTTGAATTTGAAAAATTAGGAAAAAAAAATAAAAAAAAATGAGAAACTTTTGATAAACACTTACCTAATTTCTTGGAATATACATTTTATGAATACATTTCATGAAAGCTTAATTCTTTGCCTTTCCAAAATTGTTTAAAATTTTAAAATCGGTCAAAAATGTGTGAGTTAGAGGTACTAAAGTGCTACGACCTACCCTAAAACAGTTTTTTGAAAATAACTGAAATTTTTGAGGATGTTTTAAAATTTTTGAAAACGGTTTTTGTTTGTCCAGCCTTAGGCCTACAGCCACCACTAGGTCGGTTTTCAAGTTCTGACAAAAGGTTTTTTTGTAGCAGTGTGTTATTAATCATTTTTATTAAAGTACTAAAAAACAATGTTATAATTATTAGATTTTAAGCAGGGTTGGCATCCAATATCGTTTCATAATAACGGTAGTTGGCTACCACAGTTACATCAAAATCGAAATGAAATTAAAAAAAAAAAGCGAAATGTGTGCTCTTGTATAACTGGTACTATTTTGCTATTTTATCGGTTTAAGTTTGCAATATCTTGAACTAAAGTTAAAATAACGCTAAAATACCGAAACACCGATTTATAAAGATATTTTGTAGATACACACAAAAAAATAAAAACCCATTTCAACTACGAAAACCACCGATTCAATAACTTTAATTGCTGAAATTCTGCCAACAAAGAAAATTGTTTATTCAATTAGAAATTTATAGCTCTTTACTTGAATTCTTTTTCAATTAAATAATAACTCATTTGATTAAAAGTATTCAATATCGTATACCTTCCCAAAAACCAAAAAAAAATTGTTGTTGCCATACCAAAATGCTGTTTTATAGACGTCTTGTTGCCATACCAAATGTTTTTTAACAGCTTGAATATAATAACATTTAATTTAAACCGGCATGAAATTCTCACTTAGTTAGCAGATTTATTTGTACTTATGTGAACAAATTCACACAGAAATTTGTGTGTTATGGCAAATGCTTTTGAGCGATAATATAAAAAAAATGTTAAGCATTCCAAATTTGAGCAAATATTTGATTGATTCAATTAATTTTTAATTGACAGCTATTAAAATTACCAACAAACCGATTTAATTGAAAAAAGTAGGGACATATTTGTTTCTGTATAAGTGACAACTCACACGCTATCCAACTCTGTCCATCCATATCTGCTAATTGTCAAATTATTGTAAATTCTCTTTTGAAATAGGAAAATAGTAGATAGGTGGACAGGGGTGGATAGCGTGTAAATCACGCTTTAACTTTAACAAGCTTTAAAGTTTATTAACCGAAAATTCTCTCTGTACATGGTGCATTTTTGTTCGACATATGTTTACGTTTTCCAATTATTAAAACAATATGCACTTAAAGATCTGCATGGTTATAAACTAAGCAAATGATAAGGGAGTGTTCACTATTGTGGCCTGTTATTTTTCTTGTAGTTTCATAAATATGTCCAAACTGTCATTTAGTTAAATTTCCGCTATCACTATTTTAAAACAGACGTTTTCCTTGGGTTTATTGTGTAATTTCAAAAACCGCAATACAAAGTATAATTTTTAGTAAACATAAAAAGTAAATAACAAGCAAGTTCTAAATAGTTTTGTAAGTCGGATTTATGTAAACGGTAAGAGTTTTATTCACAATTGTATTAAAACAAATTGATTTAATAAACAAATATATTAACTAAAACAAAAATGTGAAAAAGAATTTTGTATGTATTGGTGATCTTTTAAAATTGAATTTCATTTTTAATTGTCAGGTTTGAGATCATAATTAAAATCTTACTGTTACAAATAGAAAACACTAATTGTTAATAAATGTAAGAGAAGCTGAAAAAATCTTATCTGGATCAGCGCTATAGGGATTGCGCGCACTTTCGACATAAACGACCAGGTCATATTCAGCCTAATTCTAATCCACCACCCAAAAGAAACTCAAAAGAAACTCAAGCTATAACATTTTAAGTTTTAACAGTTAATATTTTCTAAAGTGGACCTTTGACGTATTTTCTTAATTTCATGATTTTTTTGCAAGTTTTAATCTTTTTAAATGGTCTACTTCACTTTAACTGTTCTTGTCTGTTTTGGACAATTTTTCAACATGTTTCACAACAACAAAAATATCGTTTGTTTAGCGCAATAAAAAAAAGTTAGCATTACTTATCGCTCATTTACTAAAAGACTGACATAGCTCAAAAACTATGCTTTTGCAGAAAACGCGTTTAAAGTTTTCAATAAATATCTGAATTGCTCGACCTTATCTCTATTTATTTGGTCCCGTTTTTTACAAATAGGTTTTTTTAATGCATTTGTCTCTTAGTGAGAGTTGTGTGCGAACTCGCTTATAATCCAGAGACCCGTGAGTATCACAGTTTCTCTATGAAGTATGTATATACTCTTTGTACCCACTTTAAAGAAAAAATAACATATATCCTCTATCTCGAAAAGTATACATGATATTAATAAGAAATTTTTATACAATATAAAGCATGATATAACTAATAAATCTGGGCTAAACAGTAGAGGTCTGCTCAAATGTATTTGGTAGCCAAATGATTGTTGTGTGTGTTTTTGATATGCATATCAAATGTGTAAAAAAATGAGAGCTAGTCATACACGCTCAATCATTTTAAATGAGAGATCAACACAACACCGTTCATGTAAAGTGAGCCACATACACTAACACTAATTGTGTGTGTGACCCAATTATGTTTCATTCTTTGACAAACTCAAATTCATACATCTTACAATAAAAAAAAACAGAGTAAAGTTAAAATCACACTAATCATTCGTGTGTTTGTTGTGTTTGTTGTTTTGTTAAAATCGGTGTTTCCCCTATTTTGCGATTTTCCCTAGCGCTCTTTGTTTTTGTAAGCGCGTTTATTAAATTGGTTGGTTTCTGTTGCCCAGCAGTCTTGTTTTTTTTTCTAGTTGGCATTTACCTTCAGTTGATATTGAAATCAGAAGAAATAAATTGGTGGAAAAAGTTAACATAGTAAAAGTCAAGTGAAAATTTTAACAAAAAAGTACGAAAATAAAATGGTTATAAAAAATATATTTTTCATATGCAAAAACAATAACAGTAATAAAATTATGAATAAAAAAATGATTTTAAAATTTGATAGAACCAGTATACAAAAGCAATTATACAAAAGCAATAATTCTTACGAAAATCTTTGAGTTGCTAAGAATAGACTTGCGCTTCATGCTATGAAGCGTCTTACGGAGAATTCAGGTTCTATTTTTAACAGAATTTCGCACACGCATGTGCTCAACGCAAAAAAAAAAGGAAAATACACTCAAAATATTATTAAAGTAACTGACTGTAGTTTGTTTAAAATGTAATTTATTTTCAAATGATTAAATTAAATTACATAAAAATATGAATTTTATATTACAGTTTATATTTTTATTTAAAACGTTTTGCTTAAAAAGATTTTTCTAAAAAAAAAAAATGATTAAAGCTACGATTCCAAACCAAGTGAATCTATTAACGTTTAAAAATAAGTTATAAGTTCTTTTGATTTAAATAAAAAGTTAGAAGATCGCGTTTTAAATAATATAATTTATTTAAACTACAAACTATTTCGAGTGGACCTTAGTTGTTATTCTGTCTTTACTTATTTAATTATCCATAAGTGAGTGTTTTTGTGTTAATTTGCCTTCTTTAGAGCTAATTTCCGAATTTTATGCCACAAGCGCAATTAAACAGCAGTATGGATGTTGTGGAAACAGAAATGTTTAAATACGAAGCTTTAACCATAAATTTTTATGACGACTTCAACATTCTGCAATGGTGGGAATCTAACAAACAACAATTTCCATTGTTACATAAATTACGCCTGCAAGCAGTGCAGCTTCTGAAAGGGTTTTTTTCGGCAGCACGTTATTTAATTACAGAAAAAAGATACAGTATTGCATGACACTGTAAATGTAATTATGTTTTTGCATTATAATATTCCAAAGCATGAATTAGAAACTGAAATAATGCACAAACGGATTAATTGTTTATTTTCATGAGTGTATATTTTACCAAAATATTTTCGATGTTTTCCTCATAAATATTTACTTCATTAAATATTTTCTTTTTCTGTCTTATTTAAAAAAATGTCTGATACTGTTCCTTATTTCTATTATCAATATATTGAATTTATTTATATATTAATTTTATTTATTGAAAATACATTTAATTTGTTTAAATAACAATTATTTTATTTAAAAACTATAAATCGGTTTTTGAGTGTGTATTATCGTAAAGATTGGCCTGCCAAGGTATACAAAAGTAGCCAGTTGTAAAATTGTTTAACTTATTTACGATTAAATTCGGTAGATATAGTGATTATTGTCAAATGTGTGACCTAATTAAAACAAAAAAAACTTAAAAAAAATTATTAAAAATTTCATTTGTTAAAACATATACTTAAACCAACCACTTTTTGCTTCTAAAAAGTTGGTATCACTTTTTAATGCAATATCTTTTTACTAATATTTTGTTTTCAATACAATAAAAAAAATTCGAAAACACAAAACACATGTTGTGTTGCTAAAACACAATATGTACATCGCTATACAAGAGTATTTACTCGTATAAAAGAGCATATTTTTTCTTTATACCTGTATCAAATATTTTTCTCACAACACTCACATAAATAATTGAACGCGTTTCACACATAGGTTATTTCTCACACACAATAAGTTGTGTATGATTCTCAAATCACTTACAGCACACTATTGGCTAGGCTGATATGTGAATTGATGTGTCATTTAACCACACATATGCAGACCTCTACTAAACAGTTGTTTTACTTCGTTAGCACTTTGGCGTATGATTGTTGTAATGATAATTGCTATTACTCATACGCTGTGTAGGTTTTATTTAAATACACATTTTTATCGATATTACTTCATTTTCTAACATTCTTATTATAGCTGGTAAAAGAATGAGTATTTGTCTTGTTTTGGGTACTCGATACCTAAAAGCAACTACTCAATATTTCAAGAGTTTTATTCTGGACAGAAAAACAAACAATTAGCATTAAAATTCAACTCTGCTAGATGAAAAATCATAGATGAAAAAATAGAAGAAAAAGTTGAAAAACTATAACAAAAAGTTTAAAAGTTCGTACAAAAGATTTAAAACATTTTTTTTTTAATATTCAATAAAAGTGAAATTATTTAAAAAAAAATTTGTAAAAGATTAAAGCGGATTTCAACTTTAAAACCCGTATACTAAAATGTACAACTTTGACAAATAATCAACTATGAAAGATTTTTGTATCTGTTTTTCATATATTGTAAAACAAAAGGACGCCAACAATGTGTATCGTTTACATATAAATTGCTGATTAAAAATACTTAAATTTTGTGCTGTCACCGGCTTGTCAAAATAATTGTCTATTAATTAAATTAAAGACAAAATTAAATATTTAAATTTAAGAAATATTAAATGTTTATTGGTAAACTAAATGATTTTTGTCACTATCAAGTTGCAAACAAATATACGTTCAGGTAGACAGACTTTGGTAATTGGTGCTTTAAAGGAGTGCATTACTTTGCAATAAAACAAATTAAAAATGTAAAATTAGTTTATTTCACCAAAATTATATTTTTGAAATATTTTTTTATCAAAAATATTGACTTTCCTATAAAATCCACCAAAATTAAATCGGTCCACATGCTTAGTGAATACAGCATCACTTCAGTATTTGTTTTTTTCAAATCGCCATGATGTGTGTAAAGAAAAGCGACCAACATTATTTTAATATTTGCAATCTTAACATTTTTTAAAGTTATTTATTTCTTTTTTTTGTCCTAACAAACTTAAAAAAAATAAATAGTTTTTTCCTGAGTTGTCACCGTTAAATATAATTCAAAAACAATTTTTGTGTTAATTTTTTTGAAGTTTTTTTTTTAAGAATTATTTTTATGAAAATATCAAATTTTTGAAAATCGGGAAAATTTTCAAAGCCTGCTATCGACCCCTAAATATTTTTCGAAAATTTTGAAAAAATTAGAGAATTTTTTTTATCATAAGTCTTACAGCATGTTTTTGAAAGAACGATGTAATTCTACACTAATGAATCCTCTGTAGACGAATACGTTAGAAAATGGGGTTTTCTAAGGCACACGAATTCATTCTTTTAGGACTTACGTTTTTTGCTCTAAAAAACAGCTGCTTTTTGTTTACATCAAAATAAATTCTGTCTGAAAAACAAAATAAAATTATAAAAGCACAAACAACAAAAATGTGCGGAACTATTGCTCTTGGTTTCGATATTACGAGGAGACCCATGTCATGGTATACACGTTTAATATTATTGATCAAGTTTAGGTTGTTTACAAAAACGAAACGAATGATAATTTTAAGTGCGCCCCGGTAGGCTAGTTGGTAGCGTGCTGGCTTATCTGTGCGGGGGTCGTGGGTTCGATTCCCACCAGAGGTCTGTTTTCGCTACAACGAAGGCCATAGTAGCTAGTGCTCGGTTAGGTTGTAATTAGATGATTATTAATTAATAAAAAAAAAAATAAAAAATGGTAATAAGTTTGTTTTAATTATTATTTAAAAAAAATAAAAATTATGTTTTTTTCGACCTATAATTCTGTTATGAAAATGAAAATTTATTCAAGTTCAAGGTCATACTCTATATATTATTTGTTAGGACAATATCCTAATAAAGAAATATAGAGTATGACCTTGAACTTGAATAAATTTTCATTTTCATAAAAAATGATAATTTTAATTCGTCTGATTTTAACGTTTATGACTTTTGCGTTCATGTTGTGAAAACCAAATAACCCAACGAATCATTACGTTTTTATTCATTATTGCTGACATTCGCTTTACAAAGATAAAAATTACTGTTCCTTCGTTATTTTGACGAAAGGAATAAGGCATGCTATGATAAATCTGACCCTGGGTCGTCCCGTGCAAAATTCGACGTTTTTAAAAATAAGAAGCAGTCTACTCTATATATCCGAAAAGTTTTTTTTGAACAATGCCCAACGGGGCTATGGTGTGCCATTAATAAGTTAAAACACTTTTATTTGTTTTATATTTTATTATTGTATAGAAATTGTTAAAAAAGTTTAAAAATATTTTATTTAAATTAGTTTGTGTAGACAGGATCACATCAATTGAAAACTTAAATTTAATAAATCGTATTAGAAATTAAAACAAATAAATGTATTAAATTACTTATTTTATTATCACTATTACTAACCTAAAATGTTCTTAAACACCCATAAACGTTGTAAAACTTCAGTAAAAATTAAATACAAAATATTATTTTTATTATTATCCTTAGATTCTGAAAAGCTCTTAGTATGTGTAGTAAAATATGTACAGAATTTAAACAATTTTGTTTAGGAAATATTTATTAATAAATTTGTTGTGCGCCCCGGAAGGCTAGTTGGTAGCGTGCTGGCTTATCAGTGCGGGGGTCGTGGGTTCGATTCCCACCAGAGGCACTGGTCTGTTTTCACAACAACTCGCCGAAGGCCATAGTAGCTAGTGCTCGGTTAGGCTAATAGTATATAATTTGTAATTATATTATTATTGATTAATAAAATAAATAAAAAAATAAATTTGTTGTTTTTGTAACATTAAAACATTAAATTTTTTTTTTATCATTAAAAAATCTAAAATAAATTTTTTCTTAAAAATAACTTTATGGTTTTTAGTAAATATAAGAAGCAAAGTTAATTTTTAAGAAAAAATTTGTTTTAGATTTTTTAAAGATAAAAACTTTAAGGGAAGGAAACCTACCTTTGGCACTTTTGTAATGGGAAGTTTTGGTTTGTCGATTTTAGATGGTTTTAGCAAAAAGTGTTGATGGAACTCTGTTAACTACGTGTATTCTCAAGCAATAACAATACCAAATACATGTTAGTAACCTAAGAATACGCGTGGCCATTAAAGTTCCTTTACTTTTAATATTAGGGGATATAGAGTTTAACGATTGCACTTGTTTTCATAATAAATTAAATGTTAAATGATTAAATATAAAGGAATTTAGGGGATTTTTAAACTTTTATAGAAATTAAAGCTTATACAAAGTTTTACGATAATGATTTAAATAAACATGCAAAAATTAAATGGCATACAATTGTATGTATGTATATGTGAATACAAATACAGAGACAGGCATACGAGTACATATACACACACACACACAGACACTTTATTAACATTGAGCATCATTCTGTATACCATTACTGTAATTACAACAACCACTACAACTAAACATTGTATCAATTAATTACATTTAAATTGTGATTAAGTAATTTAACACAATTCACGCTGTGTATTGCAATTACATTTTTTTTTTGTATTTCTTCATTTTCCTCTTTATTTTGTAAATTCTATGAGAGGTAAACATAAGGATGTTAAAATATACACATACAATGATAAGGTACCAACAACAAATAAAACAATACACTAAAACACATATAAATAAAATACACACCTTTGTACACATACTATTGCGCACACAAATACACGTTTTCTGTATTTAGAATCTACATTGTGGTTCTAGCACATACTTCTTCTTTTCCATGCATGTTTACTCTGCCATTGCACTATGGTCCATCATTTGCTAAAATTCTCTATAATTTAAACATTTGAGCCAGAGTAAAACTAATTTTTTTATATAAATACACTCAAAAAAATAAGTTAGAAGAAAAATTAGTAAAACATCTTGTAAATCAGGTATACTATTTTTCAGCAAATTTTTTGCTAAAATTATGTTTTAAACTAAAATTTTAGTTATACTTAGTCAGCACTTAACTGTTTTGAACTAATGTTTTACTAGTATTTTACTAATGTTATACTAATTTATTTTGCTAAAAAATTGTGCTGATTAGCGCATCAATAGTGGGAACGACAACCAGATTAAAAGTTATACGCAGAATGAATTAGATGTCAAGATGTAGTAAGGACGAGGAAAATTATACTAAAAAGCACAAGTCTAGTAAGACACAGAAAAAAAATCAACCATGGAAGATTTTTGTATCTGTTTTTCATACATAAAACAAAATTGTGGATGGGAACAACCTAAATTTTGCGTTTTCATCGGCTTGTGAAAGTAATTGTCTATTAATTAAATACAAGACATATTTAAAAAAGATTAAATGTGTATTTGTAGTCAAATTGAGTGGTCAAGTTGATAACAAATATACAGCAGGTAGACAGACTAAAGCGAAAGACAAAGACATACATCTACATGAATTTTTATGTTTCTTTTTTCTTATTGCAAAAAAAAACGGGTTGTATATGTTAAATTCTGTTATTTTTTCGTTTCGTTTCTATAATTATCTGCGCCATTAGTGTTCCTTTAAAAGATAGCATCATTGAGACAACCATTGATGTAAGTAGTTGAAAGATAATTTTGCTTACGTTATATATAATTATTTCTATATATGTGCAGATATTACATTAATTCATGTCGTCAATGTGGGAGTATGAAAATGTTTATATTTTGTAAAGTATTGTAAATTATTTTAAAAAGAATCATAAAAAAATGTTTTATGATTTTCAGCAAAATAAATTCACTAAAGTAAAAATTTTCTACAAATTTTTTTAATTTTTTTCAGTCTTCTAATATTCAACAAAAATTTTATTAATGTTAGCAAGGGGTTTTTTTAATTTCTAATCCACTAAGTTTTAGCAAAACTTATGCTGAATCTACTAATATTGTTTGTCAGCTCGCTGATTTTCAGCAAAAGATTTTGCTGACATTAGCAATTTTTTTGCAAGAACCCTCCTGACTAAAAGTTTGTTGACTCAGTAAAATTTTTTGCTGACTTTACTAACCCTTTTATTTGAGTGTAGAACATTTTTAGTCTTCAAAGTTTAGTAACGTCATGATGCTTGTTAAGAAAAGAAACTAGAAGACAAGAATGAAGCAATACTGATGATTAATACACTGAAGAAAAAGTTAGTATCAAATTTTGTTAAACGTCTATTTAAAATATTTAACTAACATACAGCAAATTTTTTCCCTGAAATTAAGTTTTCAGAAAAAATTTTCGTTTAACGATTTTACTAAAAAAAACTAATTTTGAACTAATATTTAACTAGTTTCTGTTGCTACCAAATTTGTGCTAATAAACACATTCATAGCACGGGGAACAAATATAAAGACAATGTATAGATGTCGCTGCTTATCTAGACGAAGTAGAGAGAAAAGAAGGGATACAAATTTCTTTTTTGTAATTTGGAAGTATCGTGTGAAAAATAAGTTATTCCATATCAAACCGAACGATTTTTGACATCACGATTTTCGTTAACTTTGAAATAAGTTCAAAAATATTTGACCCGTATTTCTGTAAAAAAAATTAAAACATTTTTTGGTTGTTTTTTTTTAATGGCCTTGTACTCTTATTTTTCTGAATGTATGAAACATCAATGTTGTCATTTTCAATATTTTTTACATTAGATTTCAACTTTCGTTTGTATTTTTAAATACTTTCTACCCCACCTACAAATAATATATCAGTATCTTCTACTAACAAGGGGAGTCTTCAGATGGGTTCTTTCCAATCTTAATAAAATTTAGATATGTAATAAGTGATTTAACTATTATGAAAGATCGTACACTCAGGGAACTTTTTCTGTAAATATTTGTAGTTGTTTGAGTTGCAATACAGTATCTTTACTTTTAAGTGAAAAACAGTAATTTGTAGAAGATATTTAATTTTTGACTACATATGTAGTTCATTTAAAAAACAAACCACATCAAATTACTGTATTATGATTTTCATTACAATTGTATTTACTTTTTTGAACAGTAAAAACAAATGACAATGTTAGCTGAATTTACCGAAATGTAAGTCGTCATTTTTCATTTCATTTGTTTTTAACTACATTTAAAGTGAATATATTCATAACATTTTATGAAAGTTCAATTAGGAAAAGGTTCCAGTAGCGTCTATGCAAAAATTCATTAATATCATGCAAATAATTCTCTCAGTTATCCGACCTAACAGTTTGATGATATCAATTCTCCTGTATTATCACAAAATACATTGTTGCCTCTACCGTATACAATTACTAACCGAATTTTATTTGAAAAATTGATTAGAAATACCAATAATTGGATAAATGTATTGTTTTTTTAGTTACTTTCGCACTCTTTTTAAATTTCCAGTACAGTATTTTTGGTTTATTAATCGATTATTGGAAGTTCCAAATAAAATAGCGTCATATAAAATAAATTTTAATGGTTTCTACGAATTCCGACTAATACATTTTTTGGGTGTACTTTTACTACAGCTGAAAAAATTTAATACAAAAAGTAGACAAAACTTTTCAATTGAGAAAATAACACGGGTTTGCAATAGAAAAAAGTGTTCAATTATTGCAATAATTCTAATAAATTACACTATTCTACAGCTATATTCTGCGTTGAATACAAATAAATCGAAATAAATTTATTGCATTATTAAGGTTATTTAATATTCTTTATACTCAATATATAGACAAAAGTTTACTTAAAGTCTGAATTCGTCAAAACTAAAATTTTGGAAAAAAAATTGTAGAAAAGAAGTGGCTCGAAAAAAGTTTTTATATCCTCCACACCACTAAGCATTAAGCTGTAGGGTTGAAGGGGTAGCTTAGCCGGTGGGGCACACACACCACCCCCCTATTTTTAAGAGAGATAATAAAAAGCTTTAATAAAATTTTGTTTAGTTTTTCATCATGTTTAAAATATATGACAGTAAGTATATCAATTGGTGTTTTAAAAAATATTTTAGTATGATGTTCTGTTTACTTCAATAAAACAAATGCTGATGGGATTTTTGCAACAAGTCTTTGGAAAGTGTAAACAAGTTATGGTTATGTGGGATTGGTTGCACCTGAGGAACATTCACCATCCTGCAGCCATAGCAGTTTCTTTGGAAATATTTCCAATAATGAAAATGAAAATTATTCAAGTTCGAGGCCATACTCTATATTTCTTTATTAGGATATTGTCTTAACAAATAATCTATAGAGTTTTTGTTTTCAAATTTATTCTTTGACCCTTTCAGGAATGTGTTGATAGATCCATTTCGGGAATTTTCTAGGTTCCCATCATCAGAACACGTTTTGAAAGCGGTAACAATCCTATGCCAAACATCAAACATTCATATAAACTAGTTTACTCACTACATGAGAACTAATATATATTATATGAGCGCGAAGTAAAAAAGATTATTACCATTGATCAAAAAATAAATTAAAATTATTACCATTGATCAAAAAATAAATTGAAAACTTGTTTTTCAATTTATTTTTGATCAATGGTAATAATCTTTTTTACTTCGAGCTCATATAATATATATTAGTTCTCATGTAGTGAGTAAACTAGTTATATGAATGTTTGATGTTTGGCATAGGATTGTTACCGCTTTCAAAACGTGTTCTGATGATGGGAACCTAGAAAATTCCCGAAATAGATCTATCAAGACATTCCTGAAAGGGTCAAAGAATAAATTTGAAAACAAAAACTCTATAGATTATTTGTTAGGACAATATCCTAATAAAGAAATATAGAGTATGGCCTCGAACTTGAATAATTTTCATTTTCATTGCAAAATTAAAGGTCGAAAAAACATAATTTTTATTTTTTAATAAAAATTATATTAAACTTATTTCCAATAATTCACAAATGGTAAATGTTCGTCAAAGACAATAAATACAGTAAAACCTAACAATACCGGACACTCCTACATCTCTCCTTAATGAACAATTTTGGTGCAAGGCAATCATCAAATCAAACTTGGATTAAAATAGCCTCTCATTTATGCTATCTTTTCAGAACTAATGTAGACTCATAAGTATAACGTAATTATGTCTAGAACCCAATTAAAAATGGGCACTTTTAAAGTAAATCCAATTGTGATTTTGTGCCTCCTTTTTAGGTTGCTGTAAAAAACATTAAAAATATTATATAAGGAATAAGAATAATAGGAATTCTATTAATTTAAATGAAAGCCAGGATGTGTAAATCTTCAGATTAAAAAAACTTTTTCAAAAAAATTATTGGTTTGGTAAAGACAGCGCTTCAAACAAAAAAGTGGCGAATGGTCCCCAGTCTACCCTAAATCAGTTTGTAAATCCGTTTGTAACTTATTAAAAAAATAATTTCTGGAACCCTTATAATACCCAAAATACTCCTCAAATTGTTTGTTACTACTATCAGCAGTCTGCTTAATCGGTCGAGTAAAAATGTACACAGAAAAATTATCAACCTAAAATATCTAATTAATGATTTGATTTGAATTTTATTTGTTTCTAAACAAATATTTAATTGAATCAATTAATATTTTAATTGACTTTTAAATATATAAATGCATATTTTATTTTAGACGAAATTATCATATTATTTTTTCATACACTGTATGCATAAATAAAAAATTTTCAGTATAAAATACCAAATACAATTGAAGTTAACAAACAAAACAAGCACACACACAAACAGACTCAGCATTGCAAAAAACACAAATACCAACATATAGATCACACACTTTTTTGTGAGTATCATATTTTTTTTTTTTTTATAGATGTTATTTATAACTTTTTTTCCTTCTTAATTTTAATAAAAGGTTTAATTGATAGTATTATTGCCGTGATAGGTGCAAAATCAATTAAAATTTTAATTATTTTCAATTTATAACGAGCTTTCAACCTCCGTATATTTACAAAAATAAAGCAAATTAAACATATTAGCTAGGTTGATTTTAATTGTTTCAATAAATTTTTTAATTGAAACCCGTTTTTAGTTTTTTCTGTGTAAAGTTACCACCAAAGTTTTCATACCGATGAAGAGGTATTACAGATTAAAACGCATTCTTTATTATGGTGACATTGTAGAACACTCAGAGAAAAAAGTTTCTTCATATTGATGATATTGTTTCAGAAATCGTTTGTCATCAATTATTCTTCACATTTATGAATTTATCATAAATATAATGACAAGTTTCATAAATATTTATTACAAATGTTTCATAGACCTTTATCATTTCATAAAAAAGTATCATACACGCAGAAAAAAACTGTGGAATATTATTAAAGTGCGTAGTAATTATACAACTATATAAGTTTCAAGTTAGTGTTACAAATTTCTTGTAAAATATATAAACTTTTTTTAGAAATTTCTTACTAGGCATGTATGTATATACTTTACAAAAATTTGTAAATATTTTACTAGAACTATGTAAAACTAACGTGACACTTATGTAGTTGTATAATTGCTAAGCACTTCGATAATAGTCCCTCAGTTTTTTTTTAGTCTAGACCAGTGTTTCTCAACGTGGGGCGCTCGCCCAACTGGATGGCAATTTCAATATTTTACGGAGGCAATGGGCTAATTTTGGAAGTTGTTTAACTTTTCATGTTTTTTTTTAATATAAAAAATAAAATTCTGTAGAATAAAAAAATCTGTATTTTTATATACTTACTTATATACCATTTCCATCGTCATATTTAGTAGAAACCGGATTAAGTGTCATTAGTGATTTGTTATTAAAAAAAGAAATCGTCTGGAAATCATAAATCACGGAGACTTACGATTAGAATTAACAAAATTAGAACCTGCTTTAAAAACCCTTTGCAGCCTGCACCAAGGTCAAGGATCTCATTAATTTTTAGAGTATTTATTATTAATTCTATCTTTAAAACAAAAATATATGTACGTACATCCATTGAATTAAACAAATTGTTAGGTGTGTTTTTTATTTAAAGTACTCTCTATTGTACAGAAAAAAATGAGGTGAACATGGAAAATTTTTTAACCCAAAAGTGGGGCACGGCCCAAAAAGGTTGAGAAACACTGGTCTAGACTTTGTGAAACAAATGTAACCTTTTTTTTTAAATCTATTTTTGAAATTTAGAAAATATTATTTGCAATTAAAGGCTAAAACATAACTGGCTTTAGTGACTTAATTCAGGCGTTCGTATGAATGGGAAATTTGGAAATACAATTATTTAAATTTAAAAAAATTTAGTTTTCATTTCATACCAACACTTGACTTAAATTACTTAATCCCATTATGTTTCAGCTTTTAGACTTTTTAAAACTCAAAAACTGAAACACAAATTCAACAAAATGCTACTTGATGTGTTCTTTATTTTAAATTGAATATAATAAAGAAAATATAATATGAAACGTTTCATAATATTTATGAAACATTTCATAAGAATTTGTGAAACTGCTTCATTCTAAGTATGAAATATTTAATAACATATAGAAATCATTTCATAGAAAGTTATGAAACTTCTTCATCATATTTATGAAACCTTCCATAAATACACTTATAGAAATATACCTTTAAAAATAGCAAAAACAGCTACCAAAAATTAATTAAAAATAAGCTTGCAGAAAAACGTGCTAAAATTAGAAATTTTTTTTTTACTAAATATTAGTAATATAAGAATAGCAAAACTAAATCTGTTGAGTTTACAAACATTTTTTTTTTTATTTGAGCTAAATTTGAGTCAATTAAAAGTAACAAAATAATCTGCTAAAATCTGCAAACACGTTTTTTTAGTTTTTTTTTAATGCAAATAAAAGTCTGCCCTTATGAAATCAGCATTCTTCAATTTTGGTAAAAATTTCTGTTGATTTTAGCAAAATAAACTGTTATTTGAATTCTACTTAATTTCAGTTAAATATAGCAACTTTTTTTTAACATTACAATTTTTGTTTGCTCTTTTGAGTCAAAAAATAGTTAGTAAAAGTTTTTGCTTATTTTACAGAGTAAAATGCTAATTTGAATTAACTAAAATTCACATAAAATATAATTTAAATGTTGTAAAGATTTATTTTTGCTGTTCTTATTTTAATAATATTTATATATACATATTAGAGTGTCCCTTAAGGTGTTCTACAATAACTTGAAAATAACTCATGTGAAATTTTACGCCCCTACGACCACGCCTTCTCTACCCGATAGGGCCTTAAAGATCAAAACATGCGTTTATATGGGAAAAAGGGATATTTTTTTTTGTTTTTGGCAATATTGCAATAGTTTTTACTCTAGATGATAATCGAGATTAAGATAAAATTATGTATTCAAAAAGGTATAAAAATCCAAAATCGGTTAAGAATTACCCCAGTAATAAATAATGCCCCAGACCACTAATATGCCAAATAGCACTTCATCAAGAAATTCGAGCTCAAATTTTAATCGTTTTTAAAATTGATTACTGAAACATAATTTTTTATTTAATACACTCATAATTGTGAGCCATATAAGAAGTTTTTTGTTTTGGATGGCGTTAACCTGTCCTACGGTGATGTCAAAAACGAACAAAATTTTTTGGGGTGTTTTTCAAATCTCCAATTTCAAATTTTAAAAAAATTTCTTCAACAAAAAAATTTCTTCAACAAAATCAAAAATATTTAGATTTTTATTGCTTAAACTTGCGTAAAATTTCACATGAGTTATTTTCAAGACAAATACAAAAAAATTAGAGGGTAGCGTCTCAACATTTCTAACATTTAACTTTAAGGGTCACTCTAATACATATACATTAATAATCTGCTAAATTTAACAGTTTTTCGGCAAGGGCATTTTTAACTAATTAATTTCTAATTTGTAATTTTGTTAATTTCTATGAGTGTATGAGGAATACTGTCATCAATTTGCTCTCTGATGAAACAACTTCATCATATTTATGAAGTGTTACATCGGACGAAAATCAATGAAGTTTTTCATCATATTTATGAAAAAACTTCAAAACTTCCCTGATTAAATAAATTGCAAAAACAAATTTTCTTGAAACTTTTTTCATAATTTTTTTACGCTAATTTTTTTTGGTGAATTATTTTACCGCTAATTTTGTTTGCGAAAAAATTGTTACCCTCGAATTTGTTTTTAAATTCATTGGTTAAATTCCATAGTTATGGCCAACTGTGTTCAACAGTGTGTCCACAATTTTCACTAAATTAACACGCGTGTTATTACAGTCAAAAATATATATTTATTGAAGTGTCAGACCTATATCTTTATAAGTTTGTTATAGCACTGCCTTCTCCATAGTGTTGAAGTATTTTATGAGCTTTCTTTACATTCACCTTTACCTTTTACTACATATATTAAATTGCACTCAAATATGGGTTGTTCCATTTCAAATATCATTATACCAATGAATGTATTCATAAAATAAAAGATTTAAAAAATTCAGCAAACACCTAAAAATTAATGAAATTTTTGTATTACATGGAATTAAAAAGTTTTATAAATAAACAACATTTTCTAAAATTTGCATAACTATTCATTAATGCTATGAAAGATATGAAAGTCTTCCTATATATGATGAAAGTTTGATTGTATAAAATATGCTCTTTGAAAACACATGAGTACCGACTACTGATCCTAAATATTTCACGCTGATTTTAATGTCGTACCCAGTTTTTTCACTTATGATCAGACTTTTCACAAACTTACATTAAATTTTTGCAGTTTTTTATACATAAAATTTTAAAAATAATATATTTCACTTAATTTTTTTATGGTAAATACTGATTAGACCTTCAACAACATTTGGGTATCAAATTTGTTTCATAAATATGCAGCATTGACAAGTAACTCCTTGGTTTTTCTTAGATTTTATTATATATTATTATTTTAGCACAATTTATCATCCCATTTCGCGAATGCTTAAAGCATTTTGGTGTTAAGCAAAAAAAAAGCATATCTCAACAATTATTTCGTGTAAAAAAAAATGGGTTCCATGGGAAAACCAAAGCTTATCAAAAAAGTATTACCTATGAGTTCATCTTTTAGTATAATATCGCGCATTTACTTCAATAACGTCATAACTCAAAATTTTAATTTTGAAGAAATCGAGTTTAAAGTTTTCAATTTACTCCACCTTGAAGAAAAAAATAACGACATAATTTCTCTCAAGAGGTGAGTATACAAGATATCAGTATGAATTTTTTACACGATATGATACGTGATATAACGAATAATTCTGCGTCATTAACTCAAAAATCAGGTTTTTTGAGTTGTGACATTCTTGAAGTAAATGAGCGATATGTAAACACCTTAAAAAGTTATGTGCACCAAAATGCAGACAAAAAAGTTAATATTTGCAAAAGTTAGTTTAACAAAAATTTTCATTACAGTAGGACAAAATATTTTCAAAATTTATTTAAAAAATTTTTTGTAGACATTCACTGTAGTGAAAGTTTTTGTAAACAAGTGCAAGCATTAAAATCAACTATTAAGATAACAATAAATTTTGGAAACAAATTAAAGAAGAGAAAAATTTGGGGGAAAACATTCCGCCAAAAAATGTTTTAGCGGAAACATTTTTTCAGGAATTTTTTTTTGTGAAAAATAATGTCCGAGTTGTTTGCTTAGTTTAAATGGTAAATTGTCATTTCTTTTACAATGACGTCATAATTTAGAAACTATGAATTATAAAATGTGTATTACGGTTGTGCTAAATAGCTCATAGTTCATTTCGTTCATTGAACTAGTTCAGTTTTAACCATTCTTTTGTGATTTGCTCTCATATTATGCAAAATTGTCAAACTGATTTGACTTGACTTTAACAATACAATCTTATGAATAATTAAAAAAAAAGAATTGTCGAACAAACATATAAGCTAAACAAGCGAACTAGTTCAATAAATGGAAATGAACGAAATGAACTATAAAATATAAACTCATTAATGTCACGCAGAATATTTTTCACCCAAATTTTGAAGAAGATATATAGAACCATGCTTTATTAAGATTTTTTTTTTGCCTTAAAGCGCCCTCTTGTGAAAATATTAGCAGCCACAGTTGAAATTTTAAAGTCATATAATTTCTAGACGGTTTAATTTTGTATAATTTTGTAAACATCTTTATAAAAAAAAATTTTTTTTTGTCAAATTAACCGATTTTTAAATTTTTTTTGGATAAATATTGTGGTATTTGAACATTTTTCTAAATTTTCGGTATAATTTTTATAAGTTAAGTATTATTTTAATAAGAACCATATTTTGAGCGAAAAAGTGATAAATTTTACAATATTTTAGACTTTATGTATTTGAAAAATGAATCGTCCGATGGGTTAGATTCTCAAAAATTTTATGCAATCGATGAACTAATTTCTAACAGAGAAATACATTTTCATATTTTTGCATCAACATAACAATCAAAAATATAAAAGATTAGGCTTTTTAAAAATTTTAAATAATTTCTGAAAAAAGTTAACTCAAAAGAAGTCAAGAATGGATTTTTTTCAAATAATTATTTGGCAACTCTGAAGAACAATTTCCCATAATTTTTTTATTCACGATGGTAGTCAAGATGTTTAATTATTTTATGATTTAATTATCTTTATCAAATAAAAATATGTATCTGTTCAAATGTTCTGAGGCGTAAAAGGAACACTGTGTCAATCACAACTATAATGTGTTTGTAGTAGGTGACTTTACACTTTCACTCATAACTATTAAACCCATTAACCGATTTTGATTATTATCAATAGCAGACTACTTACGAGTTCAACAAATACTTTCACCAAATCCCAGCAACCACGCTTCTATAATGGCGGAGTATTTTACATTTCAACAGATAGACTAATATCGTTACATCGAGTTGGCTTTTTAGGCTGATTAATAAAACATTTGGTTTAATTTTTTTTAGATACGTTACAAACGGAATGCTTTTTTTTCACGAAATAGCTCATATATTTACAACACTGATTTACAATCTTCATCTCCGCTGTGTCTCTTGCATTCCATTTTATATGATACGAGTGTTGTATGTGTACTCACATTTCGCTCCAAGCACCCATATCTGATGCTGGTGGTGGGCGGCGTATGGTGTTGTTTAAGTTAAGTTGGAGACAAATTTCGTTATGTTCGTGTTGGCTTAATTAATTAAATTATATTAAGCATTGCTTTTATTATACACCATTAAATTATTTCTAATCTTTTGTTAAGGTTAATCCTTAGCCTTAGCTAAGGAGTGGTGGCGGGGTTTTGACTATGGGAAACGAAGTGAGTGAAAACAGTGGCATTTATAGCATTTACAGACATGAATTTCATTAGAGGTTTTATAAAATATAAAGAGAAGAAAAATTAAAATAATATAACATTACAAAAACATTAAACCTGATTCTTGGTTTTAAATATCAGTGTATATTTGTGTAGAAGCGTAATTAAAAAAATAAATTCTACACCATGGGGTCTGCATATTTTACTTAAAGTGACTTTATTTAACTTCTCTTACTTCTACTTAATAACACTCATCAGGAACACACAGGATACGATATTAAAGCAAATAATGTTGTTGTAGAGACTGTAAGAAGGACAATAGCTTTTTATAGTCAAACAATTGGTTGGGTCATTAGTTAGACTTTAGTTTAACAATTCAATAGAATACATGCATTTCAATTGATTGATAAGTGAAATTAATGTTGGACATGCTAAAGTTTTTCTTGTTGTAAATTGAGGGTTTAAATACACAGATAAAATACACAATTGTAAATACAAACACATTTTTTTTAAATACAAACAAATTTCGTAATATTTCTAAAAATAATTATTTTTAAAAAAACATAGTTTTCAAAAATCTAAAAAACCAATTTAAGTTGACTAGAAACTCTTTATAATAAAATATAACTAAGGTTGAAGCTTTATCTTTAATAATAAGTACTACATATGAGTTTTGAATATATTAGTTCTCATGTAGTGAGTAAACTAGTTCATATGAATGCTTGAGGTTTGGCATGGGATTGTTACCGCTTTCAAAACGTGTTCTGATGATGGGAACCTAGAAAATTCCCGAAATAGATCTATCAACACATTCCTGAAAGGGTCAAATAATAAATTTGAAAACAAAAACTCTATAGATTATTTGTTAGGACAATATCCTAATGAAGAAATATAGAGTATATGGCCTCGAACTTGAATAATTTTCATTTTCATTGTAATATTTTATGCTAAAAACTTTTTATTATATATTTTTTTATTTTTCACTTTAGAGATTTTTTAACATGTTTGTTTTCCCTTTCTTGCGTGTATAAATAATGCCAGGGTTGAGAGTTACGTATTATTATATCTAGTGCCCACATATTATACCAAATGTGGTATAATATGTGTATAATATTATACAAAATGTGGTATATATATCCAGGTCAACCTGGAAAGGTATGCTGCCATATAAAATTTTTGAAAAATCGCGCATATATAGTATAAGCCGCTATATGTAAATTTATTTTTCTTTCAAAATATTTCCTATTAATTGCCTCTTTTAAAAAAATAACACTTATTTGACTGCGACAACAAAATTTCGGTTACCTCAACGAAAATTATGTGGTCACAACTGAAACATTCGGCTACCACAACCGAATCATTCAATTGGCACCAAATTCGGTTGTCAACATCAAATCTCTTTTCTGGATGTATGAACACAGGACACAGGACAGGTGGGCGTTGTGGTGTAATGGTTAGTGCGTTTTTTCACTTTCAGAAAATACGATTGTTTTATGGATTTTTCTTAAGAAAGTGTGGCAATACTGCATGATAAAAAATTAAAAATTTAAATAATCTTGTGGGTGTTGTGGTGTAATGGTTAGCGCGTTGGACTGTTACACAGATGGTCCCGGGTTCGATTCCCGGTGACGACAACATCAATTTATAAAAATAATATGTATGATTTTTCTCCGCTTCGCCCACCTTCGGTGTTCCCATAGCACTTAACCCCACCGAAGTAAAATAATGAATCAGGGCTATGAAACAAAAATCTTCAACGAATTAGCCAACCCTACATCAGGTGGCGAGCAACAACTGTTCTAAGACTTATCTACTCGAGCAATTACAGTGTTGCCATGTTTGAAGCCCTTCATCTTTCACCACCTTTCATCTCTCCACTATACCCTTTCCAAAGAAAGCAACACATTAATTAATAGAAAGAACTTCCTGAATGTTGCTTCACTTAAAAAAAAAAAAAACTGATGAAGTTTTCTTCACAATGAGAATGAAAAAAAATCTGGAGCTTATTGAAAAAGCTTCATAATTTTAATGAAACTTTTTCATTAGTCGAATGAAGTTTTTAATAAATAACATGACATATTTTCATTATATTCTATAAAAAAACTGCATTAACTTGATGAAAAGTTTCAATGGCCAAGTTCCAGTGACATTTCATAGAACTAATGCATTGATATCATGCAGGGAATTTCTTAGTGTACTATTTATCAACAAATTAAGTACGCCATTGAAATCAGCTTGTCCGATTAATGGTCAGATCTCTATTAATTTTTTATGTCAGCTCTCTATTATTTTTTTCTATGTGATGCCGTGTTATTAATTTATTAAATACAAAATTAAGGTTTTACTTGAAATTGATTATTAGCATGTAGGTTTCACCCATAAACATATTACTTATACGTTGTGCAGTACAATTTAAAAAAAAAAAATTTACACATAATTGGTTATAACTTTGAAATTTACACAGAAAAAATGATCAACCTAAAAGATCTAATTAAAGATTTGAATTAAATTAGCTTCTAAACAAATATTTAATTGAATCAATTAATATTTAATTGACTTTTAAATATATTTTATTTTATATATATTTTACATATTTTATTTTAGACGTAATTTTCAAATTATTTTTTTCATATTTATTTATTTATTTATTTATTTGTTTTTTTCAGTACAACAAGATTGAATCTTATAATTATAGTACATGAATAAAATATCCCAATTGATTCACAATGATTAATATAATATAAAAAATAAAAACAAGATATAGAAAATTTAAAAAAAATTAAAAAATTTAAAAAATTTAAAAAATGAATATAAAATATATAAAAAAATATAATATAATAAAACCAAAAATAGAGAAAAAGATAAAAGTATTGAAAACAAAATTAGTAAAAATTATTAAAGAAAGAAAAACATTGAAAAATTAAAGTTATTCAAAAAAATTAAAAAGTAAATTTTTGAAGTGCGTTGCGTTGCTGGCTTGTTGTATGTTTTGTGGTAATAAATTCCAAAGACGAGCAGAATGTACATGAAATTGATATTCAGAAACAAGAGAGTGATGTCTAGGAAGTATTAACTTTTTTCCCCTATTGGATCTTGCAAATCGAATTTGATCAAAGATATATTTTGGCTTTTGTGTGTATATAATTTTATGAAGAAACAATAGAACTCTTATTTTTAGAAAATTATCCAAAGAAACACCGTATATGTTCCTGGAAATTAATGATACACTACTAAATCTCCTTAGATTGTAGACATATCGTACAATATTATTAAATACAATATTAAGTCGACGTTTGCTTGTGGCGTCACAATTTGCGAAGAGTTCGCAGCCGTATAAAAGACCAGGAATAACGTAGGTCTTAGCTAGAAGCAATCTTACATTTAATGGAGTGAATGATTGTGTTGACCATAGTGTTCTAAGCTTGGCATATGTTTGACCAACTAACGAGTTAATATGGTTAGTCCATGATAATGTGCTATTGAATACGATGCCTAAGTTTTTAGCCGATGGGACAATTGAAATTTTCTGGTTGTTAATAAGGATTTCTTCATCAATTTCTGGTTGCATGGACCTCTTATGTATAACGAGACATTTGGACTTATTAGGGTTTAAACAAAGACCATTTGCGATGGCCCAATGATGAATTTTATCCAGATCATAATTCAGTTTATCGATGTTCTCCTTAATTGATTCTTCGGGGCTACTTAGGTATAGCTGTACGTCGTCTGCATACATATGTACTTTGCTGTACGATAGTTGTTGAGGGAGATCGTTTGCATATAATGAGAAAAGTAGCGGTCCCAAGATAGAACCCTGAGGTACGCCTCGGGTAAGAGCCAATGGTTCAGATGATAAATTATTCACACATACGGATTGTGTACGGTTTACAAGGTAAGTTAACATGAGTTCAGTTGAGCTTGATGCGAATTTAAAGTGCCGTCTGAGTTTCATACAAAGAGTTTCATGGTTGACTGTGTCGAAAGCCTTAGAGTGGTCAAGCAGTACTAGGAAGTTTAGTTTGTTATTATCTAGTTCACGTCTAATATTCTCGCTTACTTCGACAAGAGCAGTTATACAGCTGTGATCTGAACGGAATCCTGACTGTTTTTCACACATTAAGCCATGTCCATGTATGTACTCACATATCTGAGAATACAATAGCTTTTCAAAGACTTTTGAAAGGTAGCATAAAATCGCAATAGGTCGATATTCATTATTTGATTTCGGTATTGGTATAACTTTTGCATGTTTCCATTTAGAAGGGAACGTGCTAGACATTAAGATTGTGTTAAAGATATGAGTCACATATGGAATAAGAAGAGGTAGGAGGATCCTAAAGAACTTAGGGTGAATATTATCGCATCCAATTGCATTCGACTTTACTGAAGAGAAGCATGACAAAACATCTAATTGGTTAACACAAGAGAATTCAAAAAAACGTTCATCTTCAGAAAAATTGTCCATATTGTTATTAAAGTTATAAAGATCACTGTCGGCTTGGACAAATGGTAGATTTGTAAAGGCAGAATTTAATTCGTTGACATCAGTCGAGTGGTTTTCGTTAATAACTTTTTTTCCCAATGCCAATGTCCCGAATAGTTTTCCAGGTTTTTTTTGACTCCAAAGCAGTACCAAATTGATTGGAATAATATTCTGACTTTGCTAATTTGATCTTCTGGTTAACACATTTTCTGGCAGTACTGTACTCATTCTTAAGCTCGAGTGTTTTAAATCGCTTCCACCTAGCGTAGGCAATATCCCTTAGATGAATTAATTGTTTGATGTCCGTTGTAAACCAAGGTTTACTTTTCACTGATGGTATTTTGGTTTTTAATGGAACAGTTTCATCGTAGAGTTGAAGTATATTACTTTCAAGGAAAGCTAATTTATCATCAACAGAAAGTAAATAGTATATATTATTCCAGTTAATTTGAAAGAAATTATTGTATAGTAAATTGTAGTCAATATTGTTGAAGTCACGATAAGTGAAGGATTTTTGTTCGGGTTTAGTCTTGAAATCATATGATATAAAAATTAAGTCATGATGAGAAAAACATGAAGCAGAAAGCTGGTCATAAAGGAGCACCCTTGAGTTATCACTGACGAAAAACAAGTCGAGCAGAGTATTTGAAGTAGAAGTGTAGTGTGTTGGATGGGTTCGATTTGTTGGTTCGAGCCCTAAGATAGGTTCCAATAAAATGTTGGAGTTGAAATCTCCACCTATCACAACGTCATTATAGGTAACTGTTAATGTTTCCAACTTTTGAAAAAAATATACTGCATGTTAAATATAAAATGTTCAGTATAAAACACTAAATGCACTTAAAGTTTACAAACAAAACAAGTACACACACAAACATACAAACAGAAACACATACACAGAAAAAATTATCAACCTAAAATATCTAATTAAAAATTTGATTTGAGTTTAATTTGTTTCTAAACAAATATTTAATTGAATCAGTTTATGTGTTAATTGACTTTTAAATATATACATAAATACATACTTTATTTTAGACGCAATTATCATATTATTTTTTCATACACTGTATGCATAAATAGAAAATTTTCAGTATAAAATACCAAATACATTTGAAGTTAACAAAAAAAAAAACAAGCACACACAGAAACAGACTCAGCATTGCAAAAAACACACATACCAACGTATAGATCACACACTTTTTTTGTGAGTATCATATATTTTTTTTTTGTAGAAGATATTTATAACATTTTTTTCCTTCTTAATTTTATTAAAAGGTTTAATTGATAGTATCATTACCGTGATAGGTGCAAAATCAATAAAAAAATATTAATTGATTCAATAAATTTTTTAATTGAAACCCGTTTTTAGTGTTTTCTGTGTACCAATGTATCGTTCACAAATTTTTCTTTTGTGAGTATCATATTTTTTTGTGTAGAAGTTATTTATAAAATTTGCTCCGCAATAAAAGTTTTAATTGTTATTAGTATTGCCGTGATAGGTGCAAAGTTAATTAAAATATTAATTGATTCATTAAATTTTTAAATTGAAACCAGTTTTTAGGCTTTTCTGTGTATATATTTATCTTTGGATAAATCTTTGGATGAGTTGTTAATGCAGTTGTGTTTATACGAACGAAATTTCAAGATAGTTGAACATGGTGGTGCTGCTATTAATAGTCAAGAAGCCTTAGTTTTGAACCAAAAGAAAGTTGTAAAAGGTAAACATAATAAATCAAATAAGAAATATGACACATGCAATTATTGCAAAAAGCAAGGGCATTGGTTTAAAGAATGTCGAAAGTGGATCGCTGATGGTAAGCCTAATAAATCAAAACCGTCAAATACAAAACATTCCAACGTGGCTCTTTATTCAGTGTCGAGTGATGTAAATGTAGTTATGTCTCGTGAAGATTTGTTTCTTTGTTAAAATACACAAACTTTACCAACTAGAAAAAAATAAATTTTTGTTTTCCATTTTTTATATATATCACGCATTTGGGAAACTATAAATTTGTTCGAAAATTTAATATGAGTTAATTTGTATACGACTAAATCATAGTGTTTTTAAAGTAAATTAATTTTACAAATTTTAAATTTCCACAGTTTGATATCGTGCAATATTAACATGTTGCTAATCTAGTTAAACACTAATTTTATAAAATACACATACATCCAGCGAAATATACGTGGATAGAATTATTATGTTATTAGCGGGGAAATAATTTTTAAATTATTTATTGTACATTAGGGTGGCAATGAAATGTATGGCGGAATTTTTCTCATTTTTAACGAAAATCGAACGTGTTAATTTGTCACTTTATTAAAAACCCATACGGCAAAAACTTTTGCCAAATCAAAGGCAACAATTTGGAAAAAATTGCTTTTTTTTAATTATATTTTGTGACACATAATTTATAGGAATACTTATTATGCTGAACACGACTATAAAAACATTTTTAGAATCACTCAAACAGTTTTAGAGATATTGTGTAAACGTAATTTTTTTTTTCCCAAATTCAACAACACTCACAATATTTTGTCGTTAAAATCAAAGGAATATGTACTTTACAACTACTAAAAATATAGTTAGAAACCGGTGTACTCACATTTCTTTTAAATCAAATGATTTTTTCATTGATTTTTTAAAATAACCTTAAAATCCGTAAAAATAAAAGATTTTTTTTATGAAATAGAGACGGATGAGATTAGAAAAATAAACAAAAATCTAAAAGATTTTTGTGACAATTGTGACAATATTTTGTTGTTGTTTTTGTTTTTCTTTGATATTTTAAATTTTGAATCTCGCTCCTAGACGAGGACAAGAAATTCTCATTGAGTTTGTGATTTAACATAACAATTCTAATAACAAAGTCCCCTGAAGATTTCCTTGGGCAGGAATGAAATCCGGATAGGGACACGCCTACATCAGATTGTTTTTCACAATTTGTTAAATAAGTTTTGGGACTTTAGCACATTTAATTTCTATAAATAGAATATTTTGTTGTTAGTGTTGTCACTTCTGAGTATAATATACAATAACAGAAAAAGCTAATAGGAAAGAAAACTGCAAGTTGGCTGCATTAGATTCGAAGCCATACTTGGGTGTGATCGCTAAACGGTCATGACTTGGTATTGCTATGTTTGTAATGTAAGAAGAGCGCAGGTTTGATTCTTACAGCCGCAGGTTGTTGAAAAATTTATCATTTAGAGACAATCTGACAATTATAAATGCACAAATAATAATACAATTAAAAAAAAAAAATGGAAAATCACTACTGACGCCTGTCCATAAAAATGTCAGAAACTAGTCTAATCTGATTTAAAAATTAATAGTGTTTATAATTTTTAGAGAAAAACGTTTATTCTTCTTCTTAACCTCAACATTTCTAGATTTTCTTTTATTTTTACTATCAAAAAATTTAAAAAACTTCCAAATCCATAAAAATAAACGATTTATTTTAATTTTACTAACAAAAATTAACTCCAAAGTTATTAAAAACAACAGCTATTCTTTAATGTTGACTATCATTAACTTTTTGATTCAAGTAAAGTAGTTTTTGTAAAAAGAAAATTTTAAATTAAAATAATAACTGGTACAGAAAAAACAGTTTTTATAAGTAGTTCGTTTTTTAATAAATGGTAAAATAAGTTAAAACAAATATTGCTTTGTAGTTCAAATGAATATATATCTTAAAAAACACAGTTTACTTATCACTTTTGAAATCAACTACAATCAGTTAGTTTTTTTTTTTTTTTAATGGAATATCTCGAAAACTGATTGAATGATTTATAAATTGCTGATTTAATATTCGTGTTCACCTGAATAAAATTTTAATAGAAAATATGTGTTACTATTTATAAAAAAATATACATATTTGATTTAAGTCCGAAGTTTTGAAGTAACTGGGTAAACAAAATTTACAACGTTGGGAAAATGGTGGAAAAACCACAATGGTCTAAAAATAGTTTCTCCAAAATAAAATATCCTACAAGTTCATTTATAATTTTTTTCCCTGCCGTAACTCGAACATTCGCCGCCAGATTGGCAGCCGGCAGCTAAATATATTCTAAATTCAAATACCTTAAAAATTCATAAAAATAAATAATTAAATAAATTATGTTATACCCGGTTAAATAGAACCACTTAAAAAAAAAATACAATTTTGCGACTTTTGATGAATTTTTGGACTTAAATTGACTTTTAAGTCAACAATGTAAAACTTTTGTCCCAGTTTATGATTTGCTGTAAGCAATCCCACAATTCCCAAAAATAAAAAAAAATCCTAAAATGGGATTTTTTACATAATATGCTTTCACGCCTACACTCAAAAAAAAAGTTTGTAAAGTCAGCAAAAATTTTTGCTGAGTCAGCAAAATTTTAGTAAGGAGGGTGCTAGCAAAAAATTGCTAATGTCAGCAAAATCTTTTGCTGAAAATTAGCGAGCTGATTTTTAGCAACAAAATTAGTAGATTCAGCAAAAGTTTTGCTAACACTTAGTAGATTAGAAATAAAAATGCCTTGCTAAAAATTAATAAATTTTTTGCTGAATTTTAGTAGTCTGAAAAAAACGCAAAAAATTGTAATTTAGTTAATATATTTGCTGAAAATCATAAAACATATTTTTGTGATTCTTTTAAAAATAATTTACAATAATTACGAAATATAAAAATTTTCATTTTCCCACATTGACGACATGAATTAATTTAATATCTAAAAATATATAGAAATAAATATATATAACTTAGACAAAATTTTCTTTCAACTACTTACATCAATGGTTGTCACAATGATGCTATCTTTTAAAGGAACGCTAATACCGCAAAGAATTATAGAAACGAAACGAAAAAATAACAAAATGTAACATACACAACCGGTTTTTTGCAATAAGAAAAAGGAAACATAAAAAGCTTTCTGTCTACATGCTGTATATTTTTTTGCAAACTTGACCACTCAATTTGACTACAAATACACATTTAATCTTTTTTAAATTTAAATATTTTATTTTGTCTTTTATTTAATTAATGGACAATTACTTTCACAAGCATGTAAAACACAAAAATTTGGGTTGTTTCAATCCACAATTTTGTTTTATGCATGAAAAACAGATACAAAATCTTCCATGGTTGATTTTTTTTGTTTCTTACTACAACTACTACATCTTGACATCTAATTCATTCTGCGTATAACTTTTAATCTGGTTGTCGTTCACACTATTGATGTGCTAATCAGCAAAATTTTTTTAGCAAAATAAATTAGTAAAACATTAGTAAAATATTAGTAAAACATTAGTTCAAAACAGTTAAGTGCTGACTAAGTATAACTAAAACTTTAGTTTAAAACATAATTTTAGCAAAATATTTGTTGAAAAATAGTATACCTGATTAACAAGATGTTTTACTAACTTTTCTACTAACTTATTTTTTTGAGTGTATTTATATGTATAGAATGCATAATGTACCATATATGGTATCCATCAAAAATTGTTGTTTTTCCTTTTTCGGAAAAACGGCTCATTTTCCAGGAAAATTAATGACCAATTCGAGTTCAGCTAGCGACTTTACATAAGGGTAGCTTGGTCTGCATACCGGGTGCTGACCTCATGTTAAATATTAGATTATACCACTAAAAAGGTACTCACACGGAAAAATTATAGTCAACAAAATTGCAATTAAACTTTTATTTTATTTCAAACTCACTTTCAATTAAAAGTTTAACATTTAAAAAAGTTTAACATTTAACACATATGTTTAAATGAAAATGAATTTGCAACTCATAAAATTTGCAGTTATAACCCATAATTACAATAAAGCAAAGAATGTAAAAAAAAAATCATTTTCAATTAAAAAAATTCCTAAAATTTAAACAAATCGAATAAATTTTAACATTTCGCTTAGATTAAAAAGTTCTGAATAATTAAAAAAAAAACCTCCAAACCTAAATGAAGCTAAAATTTAAAAAAAATCTCTAAAACTAAAACAATTCCCGAAATTTAAAAAAATCGCCAAAATTTAAAAAAAAAAAATAGCCAAATTGATAATAAAAAATAAGCGATTATTAAAAAAATAATCCAAAGATTAAAAATAATTTTTTTTTCTTCGTAATAAAGACTTTTTAAATTTGAGTTAGGTGATTTGTTCAATTTTCACTTTTTTTTTTTGAAACTTCCGCGAATTTTTTAAAGTTTAACGATTTTTTCTCAGATTCTGTTAATTTTTTAAATGTTGGCGATTTTTTCCAATTTGAGTAATTTTTAAATTCTAACGATGTTTTTAATTATGATAATTGTTTTCCATTTTTTGAGTTTTTTTTGGTATTTTTTTTTAATTTTTGATAATGGTAGTGATTCTTATCAAATTTTGCGGTTTTTTAAATTTTGGCAATTTTTTAAAATGTTTTTAAATATTAGGTCTTTTTTTAAATTTTGTAGATTTTTTTCAAATTTAGCGATTTTTTTTTTTAATTTTAGCTATTTTTCCCTTGATTTTTGACGAGTTTTTAAAATTTTTAATTACATTTTTAATTGCATCTACTAAAAATTTGTTCGAAATAAAAAACAATGTTCAATTCAATTTTTAATATGATTAAAACCTTAATTGAAAATAAAATCAATCAAATAAAAATTCTAAAATTTCTTTAATAGGACCGATTTCAATTAAACTTTTAATTGAATCAACAATTATTTTAATTGAAACTTTATTTTAATTTTCTCTGTGTATGCTTTTTCTGTTCACTTGGTTCTTTTAGATGTAGTTCCCCTAAAAATATCCACCTAAAAACGGAGTTTTAATTATTCGTTAAATAAAATTTCTTAAACAGGTTTATATTGATCCAGTGGCAAATCCTACTGATATTGCATTAAATTGCTAAATTGCTAAATTTTTGAATTGATTTTTGTCACAAATATATTTCAAACTAGAAACACATTTTTTATTTTGCAAAGAGTCGATCCATTAAAGTTTCGGAAAGAAAATGTTGTGAAAGTTTACCCAGACTGTAATAGGGTATCGTATGACCAATCTTGACCGACTATATTTTAACTTGTAATTATTAAATAATATTATATATGGGACATTCCCTGATGTTGCAAAATGTGTTTGCCTTAGCGAGTATTGTTCAAACTTAAAGTTTATGTTCAGGTCTCTTCTTACAAAAGCAGAGTGACATATTCGACTAGAATTTGTTACTCAAAATTTTTTGTTGAGGGTGCTCTGAAACGAATATGAAAATCACATTATGTATTAAAGTTTTAAATACCAAATCTAACATGGAGTATGATTTTAAAAAGCTTCGAAATTTGAATCAAATCTAACATTAGATTTCCAAAAGTTAAAACGGCGTATCCAAAGTAGCAGTAGAATTTTTTAAAATTTAATCTGATTTGTGTTTTTTCATTCACTGAATAAAAATCTGATAGCAGATTTTGAAAAATTAAAATTAATGATTTCAATTTAACGATTTAAGTTAAAATATGATCGAATACTTATTTTGTTTAAATTGACTTAGGCCACTTTTCAAATACACAGATTATATATATATAATTTTTATTTGTATAAACTAGTTCTTTTCAAATGGAATATCCTTTTACATCAAATATTTTTACACTTGTTCTGCGTTACCCACAGCATTTTACATATTTTGTCACTATATCTAATTATGGTTTCCTTTTTCGTTATTGAGCATAAATGTTGAACATCCGGTTTAATGTTATTATTCAATATTTTTTATTTTTTTTGTTGCTGACTGGCTGGATGGTTGGCTGGCTTGCCAACTTGCCAACACTTGACAAATTAGTTACTGGTTATAGGTGGCGTAATTGGTAATTTATTTAAATAAAAACTAACATGTTTTACGGAAAATCAAAAAATAAATAATTAAGCATGGTGTTGTTTGTTAACACTAGTGTTGTCAATTTAGCCATTTCATGGCTTGATTTAGCCATTTATGAGTACGCTTAACCGGGAAAGTTTTGATTTAGCCATTAGCCATTTTTGCCAGTATTAGAAAATGTTTAGCCATTTTTAGCCTTTCTTGCGTTTTTCTACAAAATATAATTTTTGAGCGGAAAATTATAACAAAATTGGATGCCCTTTTGCATTCTGTTAAATAAGTGTCGGTACAATTTTAAAAAGTTTTGTATGTTTTACCTAATGACGGTGCAAAAGTAAATTACTACACTTAAAAGGTCGCTAAAAAACAGTATAAAATTTTTTTAATTGTAAAACATATTGAAATATAATTATCAGTGAAAGTAGTTTCATGCTAATGCTGGCAATATCGGTTACTTTTCAATACTCAATACTACTCAATATTTTTAATTTGAATACTCGATACTACTCGATACTTTTAACGGGTTTTAAATTTAAAATTCACTTTAATCTTTTACAAAAAATTTATAAAAATTTTAACTTTTATTGAAAATTTAAATTAAAAAAAAAGCTTAAACTTTTTTTACAAATGTTTTTTTTTATAGTTTTTTAACTTTTTTCTTTAAACTTTATACTTGTGATTTTTTCTTCTATGAGTGTTGTATTTGAATGCTAATTGCTTTAGCGGAGTCGCATTTTTTTATTGTTTTCCTGTCTAAAATACAACTCAGAAAATATCGAATAGTTACTTTTAAGTAAGAAAAATACTCGATACCCACTATTCATTCTTTAACCAGCACAATTTCATGCAACTAAAAAAGTGAAATATGAGCTTATTAGGGCGGGTCGATTTAAAAATCGCTCAACGTACAAGGGATCAAAATAAGAAACTTTGCCGAAGGAACCATACCTCTAAAACGAATTCTGATGTCCCGACTTTTGACCCGTAGGGTGAAATTTTGAAAAATCACACTTTGACCCATTTAGAGTACCCCAATCAAATCCATCCCAATCGAATGTAATTTATACATAAATCTGCTAGAGCGTCTTCCGGAGAAGAAATAGAGACCCTAATCTTGGAAAGACTCCTCCTACTTTCTGAAATATCTCTATCCCGAGATTTGTACATTTTGCTATAAAAACACGGCTAAAAAGGCCCTCTTTCAACTTAAATTTTAACCCCTTAACGGTCACCTAGAATGATGATTTATGCATTAATCTGCTAGCACGTCTCCCGAAGAAGAAGTATCTCCCATAATCTTGTAGAGATTCCTCCTACTTTCTGAAATATCAAAGTGGACTTTTTTCAAAATTTGACCCTACGGGTCAAAAGTCGGCACGTCAGAATTCGTTTTAGAGGTATGGTTCTTTCGGCAAAGTTTCTTATTTTAATCCCTAGAATACGAGTTTCCTTGAACGTTGAGCGATTTTTTTGCCTCCCTACAAATTAACCCGCCCTAGAGCTTAAAATATGCACCTAGAAATGAAAAATATGAACTAAAAATATGAAAAATATGCACTCAAAAGAACAGAACTCAAATTTTTAAAACACAAAGAAAAAAGTTGAATTTGGCATCTTTATTTTCAAGAGGAACACACTTTTACGGTTTTCTTAAGTTCAGCAAGATTAAATTAATTTAATGTAAAAATGATTTTGCTTAAATAAAAATATAAAAATGCATCCAAATTTATTTTTTTTTAAACAAATAAAAAAATGCTTAAAATAAATGAAAAAATATGCACTAAAAAGCACAAAATATGCATTAAAAGCTAAAATATGCAACTACAAATCGATGCTATTTTAGATTATTGAGAAAAACATGCATTTGCATGAAATTCCTTGCCTAAAAGAAAGCGGCTCAAATTTGGTCGTCCCAAGGTGTTGCCCACTAATTAGAGGGAATAGAATTAAAATTGCAAATTTTTTATACACAAATTAAAAAATAATACAAGAATTTAATTTTTGACACACAAATCAAAAAGTAATACAAAATTTAAAAAGTGCGTGTTTAAGTGTCCGCGTTTGATTAACACATAATCCGTTATTGGAAGGTAATTTTACTCTAACACTTTGATTCAAAGAGCCGCTGCTCTAAAATGGAGCGTAAAATTGAGTTGCTGGCTAATCGGAGTGTCTGTTATTGGCACGCTTCATTATATCCAGTATTCAGTTTTTAGAACCCCGCCATTTTTGGAATAAAATTTTTCAGCAATTTTCTAGCTTTATTTTAGCCATTTTGTGTGCTATTTTTTCTCACACTTTTAGCCTTTTTTGATAACCAAGTTCTGGCAACACTGGTTAACACAATCAGCAATTGGACTATACAGCTTCAGATAGAAATCGGACATAAGTAAACTTATAAATATATCCACGTTAAATATTTTTGCCCTACACTATTCTTTCTATAGTAATATAGAAATATCTGGGAAAAATAAAAATACTAGACCAAATTACTTAGAATTACACTGCGCAACTCGGGAAATAAAACTAGAGCACCTACCACGGATCCTAAATATTTCGGCCACTGTGGTGTTAGTATCGTACCTCGTTCATTACTTATGGGTCAGATTTTTCGCAAAATTCCATTAAAATTTTGCATGTTTTAACGAAGTTTTGTATACATAAAATTTTAAAAATAAGATATTTTCTATTAAATTTTTATGGTAAATAATGATTAAAAAATTACGTGCCCGGGTAAAAGTTTGAATATGGAGTCTAATATAATTACATCTCATTTGATAAGTTCCCATATATAAACACATACAAATTGGTACGAAAATTGGCTCATCTAATAATATCGAAATCTAATTATATCAAATTAGATATAATTTGATAGACTTTTATCAGAGATTTGTATGTGTATATATCTCAGATGATAGAACGGATGACTGACAACCTAGAGTCCCAGGTTCGAATCCCATGTTTTATATTAAATTTAGTTTTTTAAATGGTGGTAAGCATATAGGTCACCACATATTTTTGAATTTTCGTAAGGTGGTTAGTAATGTCCGACCGAAGACTTCTGCCCAAAAAAGATATTTGGTCGGAATTTTGGTATTTGGAGACAATATGAATACATTTTTATTTGAAAACATATTTGTTGAGCCGTTTGAATTCTATTTTGAGTAAAAAGTTTAAGGAAAAAGACAAAGTTGAACAGTAAAGTTAAATAATCTGTTGCGGAAGTTTATCGATTTGTACGATTATTAAATTCATTGCTTAACTACGGATAACTTTTGACACTCAAAAAACGCATCTAATAATAAACAATTTTCCGTTTGTCAAATTTGTCCATAATGCTTTAAAATACCGACAAACAACATTTTCTGGGAGAAGTCTTCGGTTGGACTCTAGTGGTTAATAATGATATGTCATTATTTTGCTCGACATTCCCATATAAAAGTAATGAGATATGTAATGAAAAATGAAGTACTTGTCATTACCAAATATGTACTTATATATTAATACTTTTCTACACTGGGTATTAAGTATATAGTCTTTATTGGTCCTGAACCATTCTGTGGAATACCTGCGGGGTATGTTAGGAAAAGGCTCAGAATTCTCTGGTTACGGGAAAACTCTCCTGATAAGCGCCAGGCTAAGAGATTGATCTCTTTTTCCAGAATGGGGTCGAGGCGACTCTTGTCGCTTGAAAGGGGGGGGGGGGGAGTTGGAGGACCCTGGCGTCGTACTTAACTGGACACTGTAATCTCAGATACCATCTGCACAGGAAGGGTCAATCGGACACGGATATGTGTAGGTTTTGTGAGATGGTGTCTGAGACCTCGGAGGATGTTCTCTGCGAATGTCCCAGGCTTTGTGATAGGAGACTTAGGTTTCTAGGTGATCGCTTCATCTCGCCTTCCGACATCGCGAACATTTTGCCTAATAGGATAATTGGCTTTATAGGTAGCTTGAATCTGTAGGTAACTTTAGGCAGCACAAAAGACCTACATTGGTCGCGGTGCATAGTGCCTTCTGATCTAATCTCTAATAGTATATAGTCTACCATTTTGTTTTAAATAACATTTTTGAAATCATCATAGGGCGTTTAAAGATCGGATTTGACCGAATATAATCTACATCTTTCTTTATTTTTGCAATATAGAAGTGGTACAAAATATATTATGCACAAAAGAACTTAACTCAACCCAGACGTGTTCCAAAGCACAAAGTTTAATGATGACAATAATGGAAAATATGAGGAATTGAGAAGGAAACGATGCAAACTTAGCGAAAGGGTTTAAGTAAAAAAACTTATAGAGAAAACATGAAAAAAAAAACTAAAAAACTTTATCTTTTGGATTAACATTTCTTTAAACAAATAAGCGTGAAAAAGTGATGTTGAAGAAATGTCTTCATTGGTTAAATGAATGAAAGAAATGGATGAAGTTGGATGGTTCGTTGAGTCTATTTGAAGAAATAAATGAAGGAATGCATAGTGAGTGTTGACTTAAGGTATGCAAAATGAAAATGAAGAGGAAAAAAGGACAAGATTTTTTATTTTAACAACAAGTAGAAGGAGATCAATTTTAATTTTGTTGATTGCTTTTTCAACAAGAAACATTTCAGTTAAAAGGACTTTTGCTTAAGAGTATGCAGTCGTATGTTGAACATCCGAAAGAGGTTGTCCTTTTATAAAAAAAAAACCTTTTGAAACAAAGAAAGAGTTGACAAAATGACCAACTACTTTAAAACATAAATATAATGAAAAAAAAAACCATTTAAAAACACATTCAATTTAATTAAACAAATGCCAATAATATTAAAAGGAAAATATTTAAAAAAGGACAAAATGTTCTTTTAAAGATTAATTTATAAAGGAAAGCAACGTTTTTCTTTACTCCCGGAGAAAAAAGTTATGATAAAGGTCTATATAATCATCAGCTCATGTGAAAAATGCCATACATAACCTTATATCATGGAATCTCAATTGACACAATTTGATCTGAAAAATTGGAGTATCTAATTTGATGAAGTTATATATAATTTGATATAACTTCACAAAATTCTTTGGAATGTGTTTCACTTTCCAAATTATAATGAACATTTAAATATAAATCAATGGTTTAGAAAATCATGGAAGACTTCTTCAGGGAAATTTTTTTTTTTTTTTTTTTTTTTAAATTGAAAAAACTTAAAAAGAATAATTACAAAAAAGGCGGGAAATAAAATATTTCTAATGTCAAATTAAAAAATTAACCCAGAAAACAAAGTATAAATAATTGAAATATCATAACATAGCAAACAATTTTAAATTAATAGTTTCTTAAAATCTAAATGAGAATTGTAATAAAATTATTATTTCCTATTGACTAAATGTCTGTAATTCTGTGCGATATTGGATGTGTCAATTATTTATACTTTGTTTTCTGGGTTAATTTTTTAATTTGACATTAGAAAATATTTTATTTCCCGCCTTTTTTGTAATTATTCTTTTTAAGTTTTTTCAATTTAAAAAAAAAAAAAAAAAAAAAAATTTCCCTGAAGAAGTCTTCCATTGCGAAGACGAAATATTGGAAATAAATAATTTTAATTATATAATAAATGATCTTTAGCTCAATAAAATAAAAGAAAAAATTTATTTAAAAAGATCAAAGAAAAATAAGATAATTTATGATTTTTCTTTAAACGAGCTTAAAATCTTTTATTAATAAATTATTTATAATTATTTATTCCCAATATTTCGTCTTCACATTGGGTGACTTCTTCAGGGAACAATTATTATAAAAAAATTGAGTAAAAGAAAATCAAAGAATACTTAACAATTTTATTGTTTACTTATAAAAAATTATTTATTCGATTAACTTTAAACTTTTTTTTAAAAAGTGTAGTTTTCCTAAATTTTAACTTTTGCTTTCTTATAATATTTTTTAAGTTTTTGTTTTTTTTGTCTTCTCTGATGATACTAATATGATAGATTTTTTTTTTTTGCATTATTACATTATATATAGGTACTTTTAAATAATTATATATATTCTGCTATAAAATATATATAATCTGTATGTATATATATAGATATCATCTGCTATATAAGATCTGCTATATAAAAAAAAAAATATGCCAAAATCCATTGTGCAAAAAAATTTTGGAAAATAACAAAACTACAAAAATTGTAGAAAAATTACACTTTTAAAAGGAAAAGTAAACAATTTTAAGGAAAAAAACCACTTAAAGCCAATAACGTATGAAAAATGCTATTTTAAAGCTCAAAATTCTTAAGAAAAATCTGTTTTTAATCCCAAAAATTAAAAATAAGAAAATGACAAAAAAGACAATATGGTTAAAAATGACAACAAAGGAAAACAACAATATTAGTGTAAGATGTAAACATATATCGTTACATATGGCAACATATATAATTATAAACAATAATATCAAGAGATATAAGATTTTATATGAGCAAACATTTTCGACACCTATTACAACTGATCTCAGATGTCTCTTATTTTTCAAGATTTTCTGAATTAAGAGAAATGATGGGATACGATATCTTAAAAACTATATCATGCAAAGTTTCACGTTGAAAAATCTTCAGTAAAAAATAACGGCCACCCGACAAAAAAGTTCCGATACAATCATATATGATTAAATATAGTATCACATATAACGAAATATTACATCACATCTCATATGATCTGATATAATAAATGGCATATATAAGCTGATCTCATGATGTCTAATCTCACATAGTTTAATCCGAAAAATGGGCCTATCGAATATGATCAAATTATATATAATTTGATACAATTTTATCTAATAAGTTTTTTAATTAAAAAATTAAAAAAAAATTGAAAATGTTTTAGAGATCAGAACTTTTTATTTAAATCCAGTTAAGTACTACTTGTAATTCATTTATAAAACATATAAATATTAATTTTAAAAATAATGTAAAATCTAAGACTATATGCTTTTTATGAACCTGAAGTTAACATATAAAAATTTAAAATGCAAGGTAAAAAAAACAACATTTACCGAGTAAGAAAACCATATTTTTCGTTCACAAAATTTTCAAGTACAATGGAAGATTTTTTTAAGAGCAGAAATATACAGAAAACTTTACACGTCCTTGTTATACAAAATAATATATGGGTAGGTCGGTATTATGGATCAATACAATATTTTTTTGTATGAACGATAAATCTCCCTATTTAGTACTTCAGCAATTTCAGTTTATTCAAAACAATTATTTTGTTAACCACAATCCACGATCAGTGGTAGAAAGTATATTGCCTATAGTGGAACTAATGCCCAGTTTTTCACTTCGTATTTAAATGACATTTGGACTTTAAGTTCTATTTAAATACAAATGTCAGTTTTTAACTTAAAATTTAAATCACATTTAAGTGACCAATCTTGGGCACTTAAAGTCTATTTAAATTGTACAAATATAACATGTGATTTTGACAGTTTGTTTTTTTCCGCGTGGTAAAACAAACAATAAAAAATAAATTAAATTACAGCAGCCAATAAAAATTCAACTTCGGGTGAAATTTTCACTTCTTTTCATTTTCATTTTTATTTTATTAATTTAATTATAATTTATATTTTATTTCTATTTATATATATATTTATATAGATGTATATGTATATATTTTATTTTTTTTTTTCTATATTTTATATTTTCTGCTTTTTTCTATTCTTTAAACAGCTGTTTTATGAGTAATGATCATTAATTTTTTGACATTTCATGATGCTACCATACTTTTGTCGCAAATAAATAACAATAATCATTTAAGACTGAAAAACTGAAACTGTATTTAAATACAACTTAAATTTAAATGGCAATTAACTAATTGCATATTTAAATACGAAGTTAAAAACTGGGCATAAGCAACTATTCTATTTTCAGAATTTATAACGGTTGGGTATTTCACTTGTTTCTACAAGCCGATTCCAATGCTCTCTTCTAAAAACCTGAACTGGTTTTAAGAGAGTTTCGAAAAAATGTGTTAACAGCAGAGTTCGAATTTAAAACACAATCAAACGTTTTTTTTATCGTTCTGTTTTGCTTTTTGCTGAAACGCAACACAAACATAAACAGAACATTTCTTTATTTTCATTTTGATTTGTAAAGAGAACACAAACACTTTCACAAACTAGTTTTCAATGAGAGACCGAACATAAACACAACAACTTTTTTTTGTTGTGTTTATGGAATGGAACAAAACTATTCGTAAACCGTTCTTAGTGTTTATGTCATATTACAAGTGAAAAAAAATGTCATTGAATTTAATGAATAATTGCATTAGTTTAATAAAAAGATTCAACGGAGGAGTTCCAGTGAAATTTCATAAAACTAATGCAAAAAAAACATTGATAACATGCAGAAAAATCATTTCTTTATTTTGCCAACCACAACGTTAAAAACGCGTTTTAAAGTTTAAAGTTAAATGAACACAAAAAATAACCACTACGAAATAATAATGTTTGACGAAAGAAATATTTTCGTTTTGTTCCGTTTGTTATATTACAAACAACGATTTGAGCCCTTGTGTTGTGTTTATAAATACGAACGAAACAATAGAGATCGTTGTATTGGTTTTTTTGATAGCAACGTTATGTTAGTGGTACATAAATTTTCGAACTCTGGTTAACAGTGTACTTTGAATTAAATAATTTTCATTAGTTTAAAGTTAATTTATGTTGTATGATGTATTTCTTCATAAGTTTTGTATAGCGAACACAATATTTTGGATATACACTAAGGATATTACGTAGGTAAAGACGACAGCAATTGTAGTCAAAACAAATGAAATTTTACTTGAAAGGACAACTAACATTTCATTAAATTCAATTCACAGTTGTTATTTATTTTTACTGTTCACAAAATTTCTAACAATTGTAGTAAAATAAACAAACATTTGAAGTGCTTATTGCAAAAACATGATAAGCCACATTTAATGTGTTATGGGGTTTCGTTGTTTTCTAGGCATCAATTCACTAATATTTGTTAGAAGTCTTACTTAAACATTTATTACAAGTACCTACAGTACAAACGTCCTAAAAAAGTCATATTTTGTGCATTTTGTCAACCCTTTAAATGCGAAAACAAACTAAAAGTAAAAATGTGGCTTATCAAGTTTTTGCAATAAGCTCTTCATTTATTTTTTAATTAACCAAAAACAACTGTAAAAAATTAATGTAAAATCATAAAACAGTCATTTGATGTGGTTTGTTTTTTTTTTATATAAACTACAAAGTTAGTAAAAAATAAATTCGTTCTACAAATGACTGACATTTACATTAAAAATAAAGCAACTGTATTACAATCCAAGCATAATTTTAAAGCAGAAGTTCCCAGAGTGTATATACTAAAAAATATGCATTTAAAAACCTCTAAAGGCTGTCTCTCTTAAAACCAGCTGGCGTATAACATTTAATAGTTTAATGGTACTTCTTTAGTATATATGTTCGTTGGTTTAAATAATCACAACGTTGTTTTTAGTACTTTAATAAACAAATATTAATAACATACCTCAACCAGTATCCGTGGTTTGAATGCCGATATGTGATTTAAATACTCTTTGATGCCCCGATTCCAAAGCCGGCATCCAAATTTTTCCATCACGTTACAATTTTGGAAAACTGATATATTCAGCAGAGGATGTGCCACTCAAGTTTGTCCTTTTTTTACTTTTTATCTATTTTTGAGGAACAAATGGATATATAGACAAAAAATATTATCCGATCGATTTATTATATATATATATATAATAATATATATAAAGTATATATACAACGTATATTATGTATATATATATTATGGAAATGTATATTATACATATAATTATATGCTAATGTTTATCATTAACATAATATTTGACCCCGAAATTCTTTACACAGCGCATGTGCGAATCCATTATAATTTGAATCGTTCTTAACTTTAAATCAATACCGCAAAAACCAAATGTGTTAGAGAAATTTGGAAACCAAATTCGTACTTAACGTATGCGGAAAAAAATTGCAACAAATTTTGCAACGCTGGAAAAAAAGTACTAAAGCTATTAATTTTTTACCGTTATATTTGAATAACCACATGTTTGCTCATGTTGCTTTGACAATTTTATCAATAAATTGACATTTAATTATTTTAAAATGTCGACAAAGATGAACAACGTCGAGAAAAAATTTGTAGTTTTTTCAATAATCATACTAATTGTAAAACTTCGGAAATTGTTTCTCATTTTGTAGAGCAAGGAGAAAATCGGTGTGTGGTATATAGAATACTGGCTTGGTACAAAACTAGAAAAACCACAAATAGAAAGCGTTGCTCCGGAAAAAAGTGCAGGTTGGCCGACTCATCGAAGAGGTCTTAGCTCAGAAAAGTTACTGAAGGTAAAATCGCTAAATCGTATAGAGAGCTTGGAAGAAAGTTTCATTGTGATGGAAAAATAGTAAGAAAGTACCTCAATGATATGGGAATACAGAAAAGGTAAAGGAAGAATAAGCCGAATGTTTCCGAAGCGCAAGAAGTTACACAACGAAAACGATTAAGAAGTTTATTCAAAAATGTATTTTACGCCAGGAACAACATAATTTGCATCATGGATGATGAGTCACATTTTACGCTAGATGGCAATGCATGGCAGCGAAGGCACTTTTTCGATGGAAATAAAGCTACTGATAACAAAATAAAATATTTGGAGCATACAAAGTTCCCTAAAAAAGTTTTACTATGGCTTGCAATTAGTCCGCAAGGGATGTCGGATACAGTGTTTTTTGAATCTGGATTGGCCGTCAATTCTGAACGATATATTGAGCACTGCTTGCCAAAAGTGAAGGATTTCATGGAAAAGATGCATCGAGGCCAGACTTGGCATCTAACTCGAAAAACCGTAGAAGCCATATGTTCATAAAGAGGAAAACCTACCAAATGTCCCTCAATTACGTCCAATCGAAGATTTTTGGTCTAATTTAAAGCGAAGAGTTTATGCTAGTGGCTTTAGACCGAAAAATACAAAAAATCTGATCGAAAAAATTAGAAAGGAACTCTTCAAAATGCCAACATCGATATTTTCAACAGCTATGGAAAAAGCTCCCCAAAACTGCCGCAAAGCGGATCGGATGGGACCAATTTTTTTTTTTTACATTAAATTAATAGTATGTATTGTTTTTTTTTTTAAAGTGAAATAAAATTTAAATTAGTTATAGAAAAAACTACAACATATTAAGTCTTGTTGCAATTTCATTCCGCATACGTTAGCATGGAAATGTTACTCGAAAACGAGAGGTCGCATCAGCGAAAAATTCAATAACTTTATAAGGGAACATTTTTGCGATTTTTTGTTTATAACTTTTTCAGCACTCAAAAACATTGATTCACGCGAACGCATTATTGCTTTTTAATGTATTTTAAATAAGCTATTCTAGAAAAAAAATTGTGTGCCACTAATTTGAAATTTATCATTTTTAAAATTTGAAATCCTAAATTGTCGTAGATTTTTTCCATATACGTATGTTTTGTTGCTTTTATTTTGCGCTACACTATATGCCCAAAAGGTTATTTATATCATACAACAAAAAAATAAAAATAAAATATTTTTCTTCAAAGTTTCGGAAATTTTTGTAATTTCTCATATAAACTTTTTGGTTGGGCTCTTGAAATAAAAAAAAAAAAAAGATTTTTAAAGGATATTATTTAAAATAATCTGTTAAAAAATCACAATTTAAGTTGTTTCTAAGAAGATATTTAAAAACATTTATTGTTTCAAATATTTATGTCCTTTTTGTCTGTTGCCATCATCTTGTTTCCCCCTAAATGTCATTGATATTAAGATTTGTTGTATATTGTTTAATAATACATACATAAATCATCATCATCATCATCATCATCATCACATTTACTTATGGTTCAAAATTCATTTCCATCAATATTGGCACAACTTGTTAGAGTCCTTGAATGTTTTTTTTTTCCTTGTATTCTTCTTTTCCTTCTTCAAGCAACAGCAACAACAATAATAATAATTCAGACTACAAATAAGATTCTGTTGTGTCTTGCATCACATACAAACATCAATGGAAAATGTCCAATATAGACAAATAAATCGCTTATAATACCAAATTCTACAACACCATCACGAACCGTAGTATTTATTCTTCGTGACAAAAATCATTTATCGACATAACACATCACATCGATACAGCAGAAGTACAGAAGTTATTTTTATTGCCCAAAGCAATAAGACGGACAGGACAGTAGCAGCAGAAGCATCAGCAGCAATAATAACGAATGCTGTCTTTTAATTGAACAATTGTTGCGTCTGTAATGAAATTAAAAATAAAACACTGTGATTAAGTATAAATATGTTGTTGGAAAACAATCTGGGTTTAATTCATTTATAAATATTTGAAATAAAGGAATTTTAAATATTTTGTTATTTAAAAATATCCAAAACGAAATTGGATCCATTAGAGTACCCATGAAATATGTAAAACTTGCAAAGTTGTTTTTTTTTTGTCGCTGCCTGAGCATTTTATAATAGATTGGATATAAAAAAATAGGATCTGCTAAAAAACTGTATTTCTATAGCGGGAACAGGCCATGTCGTTTTGACCTTTGACATAAAAAATGGTTAATAGCTTTGATGTTATACAACTTTTTAAATAATACTGTTTAACAAAATTAAAGTTTTTCTGAAATTACAAGGTCCGACCTATAAATTTTGAGAGAAGAGACACGTGTATCGGCGTTTTGAAAGTTTACATCTGGGTTTCATTTTAGGGTTAGGTAAAGTTTTCCCCAAATGCAAATTTTGTATTGTCAATCGGCATAGAAAATCGAGTAAAGCCTACGTTTAAAGTATATGGTGTGTTCTGCAAATATATGTAAAATGTTACGGAGAACATTTTTTTTAGAATATGTTTAACCTCTAACTACTCAAAGTAAGGGTCTTTTTTGTCCTTATTTTAAAAAAGAGCAAAAAAACACCATTAAAACAGGGATTTAAGGATTTTAGAATGTTAAAATTTTACTATAAGTCCCTGACTACACCAAAATCAAACATTTTTTAGAATATCTTAACCATCTAACTCCTCAAGTTAAGGGTCTTGTTTGTCCTTCTTTTAAAAAAGAGCAAAAAACACCATTGACCCAGGTATTTAAGGGGTTAAAATGTTCCGCAAAAATATTCGCGTGAAATTTTACTATAAGCTCCTCTTTTATCAAAATTTATAGGTCGGGACCTTGTAATTTTTTTTTGTGTTGTATAGTGTCATGGAATTTCGTTAAAAAGTGTTATAAATGTTATTATGCAAAATTAAACAACAATTATTTTTCTCATAGATACTTTTGACCTACATTTAAAAATCGTGATAGTTTTCGCGATCAAAATCAAAATTTTGAAAAAAAAATTTTTTGAACTGAACTGATAGAAATTTGTGCGTAGTATTAATGAATTTCTTAATTAATACAATGTCCACAAAGATATGTTTCATTAAAACAATTTTTATTAATTGTTTCATTGACCCAATGCAAATTTCATAAAGTATATGAAATTGTTTCATAAATGATAGCATAAGTGTTATTCAAGTTTAATGAATATAATTCATTTTTTCATATACTTAGTTAGAAAATTGTTCTATCTCAAGTCTAAAAATCTGATATAATATTGTCATATTAGATTTTATTTGTTTGATAATTTTAATGATAGACAATACAATTGTTTCATTGGCATCACCCAAATCTTCAGTTGTCTGCAATAGTAAAAGATAATTCGCTTAACTCAAACCGAGACATTACATACAACAGACAAAATCAATTCTATGCGAATCTTTTTGTCTGCCTTAATGTATAAACTGCCTGATCTGGTAACCCTAATTATAAAATCAAACTATTTGAAAAAAGCCACAAATAAAATCTAATATAATATATGTAATATTCGGCGTTTAACTTCAGCAATTATTTTTTTTACAAGTTTGATACAATTTTTAATAAAAATAAAAACTATGTTTTTTCGACCTTTAATTGTGCAATGAAAATGAAAATTGTTCAAGTTCGAGGCCATACTATATATTTCTTTATTAGGATATTGTCCTAACAAATAATCTATAGAGTTTTTGTTTTCAAATTTATTAAATGAATTTCCTAGGTTCCCATCATCAAAACGCATTTTGAAAGAAGTGACAATCCTATGCAAAACATCAAACATTCATATAACCTAGTTTTCCCACTAAATGAGAACTAATATATGAGCTCGAAGTTAAAGATTATCACCATTGATCAGAAATAAATTGAAACCCTGTTCGCTAAACTATTTTTGTTTTTGCATAGTACAAGTTAACATTTTGATAGAAAAAAATTCGAAAATTTTTCATTGATTTAATGAATTTTTTTTATGAAATTATCAAAAAGTCATAAATTAACAATATTAATGAATTTTCATTCAATTAATGAGATTATTTATTAAATCAATGAATCCATTTTAATGAAATCGATTCATTAATACTATGAAGGAAAATTCTATCAGGTGCTCTTATTAATTTTTGTGAGGCGATCATTTTGTTGGCTTCACATCAGCTAATAGAATATTAACCCACTAACCGGCAAGCTCGCCTCCAGTCATGGTATTTTAAATTTGCCATAAATGCTCGAAATGAGTGTTTTATAATAATTTTTAAAATATTTCTGGAGAAACGCTAATGTACAAAATATTTTGTAAAGTAATTTTTTTTTTGTTCTTGGCAGGGTTTGTAATCCAGAATGCATAAAAATTAGAATTTCGTAAAATTGCAAATAATGACTTACCAATTATCAATTACATAATGCCTGAAATGTAAACGTAAAGTAATATTTAAAATATTTTTTGAAAGTCTATATTTAGACACATTACTTTGTGATTTTTTATAAGCATGAGGGTAATATATATATTTAACATCACAAACGGAAACTCGAAGTACAACAAAACATTTATATTTTAAGCAACTTATTATTATATGTAACGATACGTTAGTGGGTAGAGGTATCTCCTAACAAGCAAAAGACCCCAAGTTCGAATCCCAGCAAGACCACGTTATTTATTTAATTTAAAAAAATGTTTGTGATAATTTTTTTTAATAATTTTTTTATGAAAAGCTATTTATAGACCCATTACTTTTTCGATCCCGGTAACTATATAAGTAACCAGTTACTTAACCCCCATTACTTTTAGGCTCACCGCCTGTAAAACTCATCAGTGAAGTAAGGTGTATTGTAATGAGTGAAACCCTATGACGATAAATTTTTTATTCATTATTTGATAATGTGTGATTTTGCTGGGAAGTATCTATGAGAAAAAAAATTGTTGCTTTGTTTTGCATAATTACACTTATAACTTTTTTTTTAACGAAAAACCATTATTTAAAAAGTTGTAGGACTTCAAAGCTATTAAATATTATTAAACCACTTTTTATTTCAAAACATGGTATGTCCGGTTTGAGCGACAGAAGCCTATTTTTTTCGCAGATCTTCTTTTCACACCCAATGTATTATAAAATGCGCGGGTAGCAAGAAAAATAACAACTTTGCTTTTTTAGGCACTCTAATATATATGTGGATATGTTCGATATGGTCGCATATATGTTTGCGTGCGAAATTTGAGGATATAAGGTTATATATGATCATATGTTATAAATATATGCCCGAATAAAAAACAATATATATTTCGCCTTTTTTAAAGCTTCAGTTGAAGATGAACAGTAAAAAGTATTTACTTACTAAAATCTATAATCCAGTTAAATTATTTGCAAGACAATTTCGTTAATTCTGTAGTAGTTATAAGTTCAAAATTAAAGAAAATAGAGCCAAGAACCAAATTTCCTTGAAATCCGCTAAATTCAAATCGCTATAAAAAAAAAATAGCAAACGGATATTTATAATATTTCACATTTTTTATCTTTACGATATATATAAAAAACTAGTTAAGAGCGATTTTAATGTTTAAAAATTGTCTAATAAAATTTTCAAATATGTAAAAATGTTGCTTTTGGGTACCCCTACAAATAACAGCCCTTTTTTGGATCGTAAGTTAAAATAGGTTAACGCTGTCCTGGAGAGCTAATATTTTTTTTGTGAATAGTTGTCATCGAACTTAGTACAAAAATTTTTTTTGCGAAATTGAATAACAAAAAAAAAATTTTTTTTTTTCATCTAATGGTCGATTTTGACATATTGCCCTATTTCAAGGCACCCTTTACCCTTAAGCGATCACCATAATTTTTTGCATAGTGTATTTTGATATAAAAACGAATATTTCTGGGGGAGTGACGGTATAAAATCGAAAGTTGACATTTTTGGCGTCCCCTAATATGCAACCATTTATTCTTAATGAAATTAGATATATATGAAGCATATATGCTATATATGCGTTAATGGCTGAAAGGGCCAAATTTGGAATTTCGCAATCTAATGGAGGCCAAACTTAACTAATCAAGAAAATCCGCAGTGAATGGAGATGAAATTTTTTTTAAAATAATTTTATTCTCTTAAGCCCCAATTTAGAAGACTTATTCTTCTTTGATGATATAATATATAAATAAAAAAATGTATTCGTGTATAAATATCGCTCATTTACTACAAGACTGGCATAACTCAAAAAACACGATTTTGCAGAAAACGAGTTTAAAGTTTTTAATCCATATCTGCCTCACTTGACCCTTTCTCTATTTATTTGGTCACGTTTTTTAAAAACAGGTAGTTTTAATATATTTTTCTCTTAGTGAGAGTTGTATGCGAATTCGCTAATTATCGAGAGACCCGTGAGTAGCACAGTTTCTCTATGAAGTATATACTCTTTGCACCCACTTTAAAGAAAAAATAAAATATTTTATCCTCTATCTCCAAAAGTATACTTGATATTAATAAGAAATTTTTACACAATATAAAGCATGGTATAACTAATAAATCTGCATCATTAACTCAAAAATCGCATTTTTGACTTATCATAGTCTTGAAGTAAAAGAGCGATATGTCGTAATTGGAATTTTACAAATAAAGTTATTTTGATTTAGTAAAAATTTATAAATAAATTTCTATAAAGCTTTGATATATGCTTATTTTCAAACAACTTTAAATATAAAATAATATAATATTAATTAATATAAAATTAATTAAATATTTAATGAAAAATTATAAATTAATTAAAAAAAAAAAAAACAACTTTGCCGCAAAATTGTTCTAAAATTTCTAAAATCCACGAAATTATATTTTCTAAGTTAATGTAATATATAGAAGTTAAAATCATTTGGTAACAAAGGTAATATTTTAAGAATAATTTTTCTGCTTGAAATTTTTTTATATTGTCATAAAATTTCATAATAAATTAAATGAATCTAAAAATAAAAAATTGTTAAAAAAAAATCAAATATTTTCTAATATTATTTTACCAAAAAAAATTTAAAGAAGTTAATAATTGTATAAACAACAAAAAAAGTCATTGTCGGTTCCTGGATTCAAACCCGGTACCGTCTGATTGCTAGGTCAGCACGCTTCCATGCAACGCCCATACGAAATATTAAAATCTTGTCATCCGTGAAAAAGAAATTCTAACTGACATATTTTTATTACAGACCACTTTTATTGATGCAATGAAACAAGTGATTCATTTAGAAGTTGTTCCATTCCATTTCCGTGAAAAATAACTCCTAATTTGTGTATTTTTATGACAGAAATCTTCTTGTTGATTTGATAAAGCAAGTGATTCATTTAGAAGTTGTTCCATTTATTTTTGCTGGGATATGCAACATTGGTATCAAGTTTTAGTTATCTTTAGTAAATCAAAGCTGCGTACAAAAAAAAAAATCTGAATTTCATTAGTTTCAGAAATACTTTCAAATAAGAATGCATTATCTTTGGCCCAACTTTTTAGCCCTTTGCCGCTAAAAAACATACCTGTCCATTATTTTTTTTTTGTCTTTATCACATATCAAAATTTCATTAAGATTGGATCGAACCCATTAGCAGACTCCCCTTGTTAGTGCATTTATGTATTTTCTATGGTAAAATACTAAAAACCTTAAACTTATTTTTCTAAATCCATTGTAATAACTTTTTGTTTTAAAAATTTGAAGTATTTAAATAAAATTATATTGTTATGCAAAAACTGAATTTAACAATTAAAATTAATACTAAAAATTTCTAAACTATTTTGTAGTCGTGTTCATTAGACAAGTTGTTACAATTTTAAACATAATTGTAAAATGAAGTATAAATACACAAGCAGAAAAGAGCTTATATGTTTGATTTGCTTTATTTTTGTAAATATACGCAGGTATTTCAATTATTTCGGTAACGGTATTTTAGAGATATTGCCTACCATCCCTGATTATGACGTATTGTATACTTTGCCTGCATACTTTGAGTATATACTTGTTTTAGATATCAGCATTGAATGTGCGTCCGTATAATGAAATAAATAGAATAATTTAAAATTTGATTCAACATTTTTAGAGGTCTTCCCACATTTTCATTCATAACTTTTTACGCGTTAACCAATTTTGACAATTTTCACTAGGAAACTGCTAATGATATAAACAAACAATTCGACCGAAAGTTAGCAACACCTCTTTTGTATTGGCTGAGTATTCGGCGTTTCAAGAGTCATATGAACTGACGGGCATGGCTATGGCTTCTCTATTCATGCAGATCAAGAATGTAAATAATTTATGGGGTCCCAGAATTTTTTTTAAAAGAATTACAAATATTTGATAAACTGATATATACCCTCCCGCACAATGGGATGGTGGGTATAAAACATTAAAATAATCTCGATGTATATAACAACCAAAAACGAATAAAACTGTAAAAAATATTACAACTTTTTTTAAATAAATAGAACATTTTTGGTCTTCAAAATTTAGTAACGTCATGATGCTTGTTAGGAAAAGACCCTAGCCAAGCTTTCTAAAACTTCAGGTTCTGATGAGATCTTTAGCCAGATCGAAGTAAATATACGGATGTTAAAAGCTCGTTATAAATTAAAAATAACATTAAAATAATCATGATGGATATAAAAACTTGTAATAGCTTTTTGTTCGAAAATTATTTAAAAAAGATAATTTTTAATACTAAAATTAGTAAAAACTTTGTTAAAAAAATTTAAAATATGATACGATAACAAATGTTTGCGGTACACAAAATGTGTTGCTATTCATACATTGATGTATAAAATTAATTTTAAATCTGAGCAAAATTTATAATTTGATTAACATTTTTTCCAAGTGTAATTGGATTTTAAATGTTGCCATTGTTTGTAATGAGTACGCATTGTTCGGAATGTTTGTTTGATGTTAGTTGTACGAGTATGTAAATGTATATTTAAAAGGGGTCTTAACATAATTTGCTTTACTAATTTGATGGCCAAAAGTATGTAAAGATTAACGAATATGATATTGTAAAATTTACATATACAAACGGTAAATATGTTATGTAGTATGTACTTTATTTAACAATTTAATTGGGTAAATAAACTAAAAAAATATGATATGGGAAACCTTTAAATGATTTGAAAAGATAATTTAATTTTTGTATTAAAGATACTAAAATTGTTTTTTTTTTAGATAGAATATTGTTCTACCTCAAGTCTGAAATCTAATATGATATTGTCATATTAGATATTATTGTGTTGCGTTTCAAAAGTTTGATAATTTTCATGATAGACAATATAATTGTTTCATAGGCATCATCATAATCTTCAGTTGTTCGAAAAGAAACTTTAATTGCCTTAACTCAAACCGAGACATTACATACAACAGACAAAGTCAACTGTATGGGAATTTTACGCTACTGCAAGGAAATTCATATTTTTTTGCTTCTATATTTAACTTAATCAAATAATTTAAAAGAAATGTAATTTAAATGATTTTTACTCTATATTTTTCCGAGACATAGACTGGTATGCAATATTATTTTTGATATTTGCAAAAAATTCTAAAAGTTATATCTCTAATATCTTCTTAAAGCCGAACTTTACAAAAACGAAAGGAAATAATGTAATTCAATTTTTTTTTGTAAATATTTTTTTTTAATTTTAAATAATTTGCTTAACTTTTTTAAATTTAACTTTTTTACATTTTCATCAAATACTTTTCCGAACCCCTGATTTTGTATTTAGTTTGTGTTTTATTATGAATTTTAAGGAAAAAATAATGAAAAAAAACAATTGAAATTGAATCTTGCTCGATTAATTAAGTAAGTTAAAAAAGTCAAAATCGGGTTAATCGTTTATTCGAACAAACCCAAATTTAGTCATTATTATTATTTTTATTTTTTTTTATTAACTTATAATCATATAATTACAATTTATATACTATTACCCTAACCGAGCACTAGCTACTATGACCTTCGGCGCGTGGTAGCGAAAACAGACCAGTGCCTCTGGTGGGAATCGAACCCACGACCCCCGCACTAATAAGTCAGCACGCTACCAACTAGCCTACCGGGGCGCACCATTATAAAAATTATTGCCACTCTTTATGATGATCTTATATAGCTCTAAAATTATGAAAATTCAAATAGATCCATCCCGCTCTATAATTGTACAACGGTTTCTTAAGGCAGAATTAAAAGTAAAAATAAAGTTAACTCAAGTATGATTTTTGCCAATGAATTTAAACTTTTCTAAAGTAGTTTGCCCTCCTTAACCCGAGTATTAAGTCAAAGACTTTCCATCTGCTTGCCTTTCCGATTTATATAGCATTCTTTTTTTAAACCACTTACCCGGGCAAAAATGGTTTATTGGTTAATATTGCGGAGACGTCTTTAAAACCTAAAATATTTTTTATGGATTTAAATCTTACATAAATTGAGTAAAACAATGTCTACGCATAAAAATAATTTACATAGTATTACAGTCATAGAAATAAACCTTAACAAATAGCTGGAAAAGCTACTAAAAATGTGCAAAAATTTACATTGCATTAAGAACGTATAAAATTATTAATAAGATAAGAACAGCAAAAATAAAACAAAATTTTGGTTGCGGGTTGAATTTTAGTTAATTGAAAATAGCAATTTACTCTGCTAAAGTCAGCAAGAACTGCGGCTAAATATTTTTAGACAAATAACAGCAAGCAAAAACCGTAATATCAAAAAAAAAAATGTTTGTTACACAGAATAAACTAAAATCGAGTTTCAATTAAAGTATTTGTTCATTCAATTAAAAGTTTAATTGAATTCGGTCCAATTAAGGAAGTTGTAGTATCAATTGAAATAATTTGTAGCAATTTAATTGATTTTATTTTAAATTAAGGTTTTAATCATATATATTAAAAATTTAATTGAATGTTGTTTTTAATTTCAAACAATTTGTTAGTAGATACGATTAAAACTTTAACTTTAAAAATACACTAAAATTGGAAAAAAATTGACAAAATTAAAAAAAAAAATTACAAAATTTTAAAAAGTTACCAAAATTAAAAAAAAAAATCGCCAAGTTGAAGTAATAATATCGGTAATATTTAAAAAAAAATCGCCGAAATTCAAAAAAAAATCACAAAAAATTAAAAAATCACAAAAAAAATTAAAAAAATCACAAAAAATGAAGGAAAAAAATAGCTAAAATTTAAAAAAATCACCAAATAAATTTTAAAACGTGAAAGACGTGGTAGAGAAGAATGAGTGTATTTTCTAAAAATCATAACTACATTGCAAATTTTCAGAATCAGACTGCGCAGTTTCTGGTATTGAACCTTCGTCAGTGACCCTGTTTTTTGGAATAATGTAATATTTGTTATGTTTTATTTGTTCGATTGCGTCTATATGAAATTTTCTGTGCAATCAGTGACCGTGGTATAGATAAACTGATTTCTAATGTCACATGCACTCGCACTACATATTAGACAGAGCGCTTTAGCCCACTGATCTATCGTCAGGTCGAGTTTTGTTGTGATGCACGGTGTTTTTCAATACACGGTGTTTTTTTGTTCTTTCATACATAATCTCAGAAATACAACTCCATCAACACAACAGTTCTATTTTTAGAAACTTACCTCACTCTAATATCCACTGTTTTCCCATATTTTGTAAATGATCTATGATATATTCTTTGTATATTCGATAGATGACGCTTACGTTATTAGGGAAGAATCTCGGAAACATTTATTTAACATTTAATCGGTTATTATGGGTTATAAAAATTGTAAATTTTGTGTGCAACCGAATTCAATTTCAATTAAAAATTTAATATACATTATTAAACTTTAATTGAAAGTGAATTTGAAAGCAAACAAAAGTTTAATTGAATTTTTTTTTGACAATAATTTTTTCTGTGTATATTTAGTTAAATGAAAATAACAGCACATTTTGCTAAAATAAACAGAAATATTTGATAAACAATTTTAAATTGTTGATTTTAATTTGTTTGTGATTTTTTATTGTCTACTAATTACTTTTCTTTAATATAAATTTAGTTTAAATATAACAAAATTTTTGAAGATTTGGAAGATTTATTTTTGTTATTCTTACTTTGATAATACTTAGCAAAAAAAGTTTGTAGCATAAAAAAATACAAAGTCTTTTTACGAAATATAAAATAAATTATATTGAACAATATATTATATTGAATATATTATATTATATTATTATATTGAATATATTATATTGAAAAATATTCAGTAAAACAACAACATTGTTGTTTTACTGAATATTTTTCCTTTGCATGTCTATGTCGTTTCCAGATTTGATGATAAATGAAATCCCTGAAGACGTTGAAAAATCCCAACGAAACGTAGGCTGAAATTATGAAATAAATAGTATTTATATTTTAATTTTCAATGACCTTAAAAGCCCATTAGAAGCAAAAAGTTCAAAGAGCGCGGTTGTTTACAACACGAGCTTTGTGGCGAGAAAATTATTATTATTAATTAATGTGTAATAAACCAATTTTTCGCGATTTGCGTGTTTTCACGCTTCTTACAAAGAAAAAAAATTTGGCATCATATAAAATACAAATAAATAAATCAAATAAATATCAGAATTTCCATTGGACCACTAAAAATATTAAAAAGTTTAAAACAAAACATTTTGAAAAACCTTGAAATAAATTTTTACCCCCTAAATACACAGAAAAAATTATCTACCTAAAATATCTAATTAAAGATTTGATTTGAATTTAATTTGTTTCTAAACAAATATTTTATTGAATCAGTTAATATTTTAATTGACTTTTAAATATACTATAAATACATACTTTGTTTGAGACGCAGTTATCATATTATTTTTTCATACACTGTATGCATAAATAGAAAATTTTCAGTATAAAATACCAAATACATTTGAAGTTCACAAACAAAACAAGCACACACACAAACAGACTCTGCATTGTAAAAAACACACATACCAACGTATAGATCACACATTTTTTTTGTGAGTATCATATTTTTTTTGTAGAAGTTATTTAGAACTATTTTTTTCCTTCTTAATTTTAATAAAAGGTTTAATTGATAGTATCATTGCCGTGATAGGTGTAAAATCAATTAAAATATTAATTGATTCAATAAATTTTTTAATTGAAACCCGTTTTTAGTTTTTTCTGTGTATGGGATTGGGCCGTTAGTTTCTAGCCAATTTTTATTACTTTTGTTTTCTTGCTTTTATATTTGAATTTTAACGAAATCTGAAGTAATCGAGCAACAAACTAGTTTCAAATATGAAAAAATTTTACGTTTTGATATTTTAAAATATCTAAAAATTTTCATACAATATGTGTTCTGACTTCAGATTCGTGTTAAGGAAGCCGAACTACTTATAAGTCTGTGAAAAAAGCTTCCTATATCCATTGGTATAAAATTTTAATTTCTTTTAAATCTCGTACTAACACTGAAAAATCGTTTATTTATAACGATCTCTAATATTATTTATAACCATCTCGTTTCATTACTGAGCACTATTAAAACAAGGGCAACCTTGTGGAGCTCTAAAATTCGACTAGTGCGCAGGTAATATTGTACTTGATTTTTCATATTTTCACAAAAATTATTGCAATAACTTTAATAATTATCAAGTCAATTTTTATATATTTATATTAAATATATAAGTAATCATTGGCTTGTATGTGGTTGTTATAATTTATTACATTATTAAAACACAATGACAATAACAACTACTAGCCCATGATGAGCATATGTATAATATGACAGGCTGTGTATGTATGTAACCGCTCAACAAATATTTGCACAAGGTAATTTATTATAAAGCAACCATAATAATATGTAGCCATTGATTAGGGCACCCCAATGAAAATATTTGTATCAATATCAATGTGTATAAAAAAAAAAAAACAATTTTAAAAAATTCTGAAACGAGCACAGGAAAAAAATTAACAAAACGGGGTTTGTATTTACAAATCCCCATTGTTGCACAGTGGGGAATTTAAAAAAAAATAATGGTAGTAAACATTGAACTTCTTAACAACTGATCCGATCGGTATGAAATAAATTGGAAATTATAAAAGAGGTGTTAATCTTTTTAAAATATAGTCACTGGGTCAACCTATTTTTGTACAGGGTGTTCGTACAGGTGGTCAAAGTTGACTACCTTGTGTATAAAAAATCGTTTGCTTGTAATATTTGTAAATGTGGACCGATTTCCTGGAGTATTATACATTTGGAACTTGCAGTTATTTAAATTTCAAAATTTAAAATTTAAAATTTTGTTTTTTTTTTATTGACACGACTTTTTTCGGTTTATCCACCAAAAATACTTTGTTATGTAACGGATTTAAAAACCAAAAAAAAAAAAAAAACTCCGTATTACTAATACTTTACGAAATAGGAAATAACAAACTTTTTAAATTACCTGTAATAGTTTAGTTATGAAAAATGATCATAATATACATAATTAAAAAAAAAAATTATCATTAGTTAATAAGAATACACGCAGAAAAAAGATCATCATGTTATGATAGTTTAATAGCATTATGTTATGGGTAAAACTCATAACAATCGTAACATGATCCTCATAATCATATTATGATTCTACATAATGATAAAATCGTAGCCAGTAATCATAATATTATTAGCCAGAATCATGTTTATGATTCGTAGGATCATAATAGGATAATTTCTTGTCCCCAATCACGTTCAAATATTTTTTGTACTATGATCCAATGTGCTAACAGAGATAAAAACCAACCCAAAATCTTCTACAAATTAAAAATAAAATTTTACCATCTCTATTTCTACAATACAATATACAACACTTAGTACACCGTGAGAAAACCCTTAATGAACAAATAAGTAGTGTACGACCGAACAGTTCGGCCAGAAAATGCATTCGGTCTGTATTTGGTATTTTAAAGCATTATGGACAAATTTGGCGGTTTAAAAAATGTTTATTGGACTGATTAGATGCTATTTTGAGTGTCAAATTTGAAGCAAAGTCTGTAGTTAAGCAATGAATTCACTGTTCGGCCTCAGAAAGTTCGGCCAAATTGAAAATAGTTCGGCGGCCGAACTTTTAACTTTATAGCTAAACTTCGGCTTTTCTCTTAAATTTTATACACAAAATCGAATTAAATCGGCTCAACAAACATGTTTCCAATACCAAAATTTGTCATCATTGCCTCTAGATATCAAAAAACCGACAAAATATAGGTTTTTGGCCGAACTGTTCGGTCGGACACAACAAATAAGGATTATTATAAGTGAACCAGTAACAAATATCAGTGTTGTTTAGAAACATAATTATCAAAAAAATATGAGAAAATTCAATAAAAAAACGTAATTAAAAATTTTAGCAAAAAACAAAAATCCGGAATTTACTAAAACCCGGAATTTAGGGATTTACTACATCCCGAAAATACCGTGATTTCGTGATTCGGGATTTACTAATTTAAATTAAAAATTTACATTAAACACTTCAGATTCGATGTAAAACAAAATTTTAATATGATACCATATAGTATTATACTTAACATTGCATTAAGCCATATGAAATTATATATGACCTCATGCTAATTAATATAAGTCAAGTGTATTAGTTAGACTTGGGCGACGTCAATTGCATTTCACACTCATTAACTTGTGTAATTGTTCTATATCATTAATAATTTGAGACCTACGCTCACACTTGTCAGGTTAAATGCTTCCTTTGAAAATGTTTAACATTGTTAATACCAAACATGCTGATTAAATCTCTGTATTTAATTACAGTGCAATTACACTCAGACGTAAAATTACACCCTAGACCTAAAAAACAGAGACCGAAAATAACAGTTATCCAGAAAACTTTAACGCAAAAACTCTCCATGTTAGAGTCAACGGAGACGTATACTATTATATACCAAACGATTCGTATTGAAGTGCTCTTTCAGAATCTAATGTGATCTTAAGGAAACGATCTCAAATTCCCAGTTAAGAGCTATTTTTCAACGAAAAAAAAAGATCGGATGAAACTCTTAACAAGAGAGTTTTATTTCGCCTTTATTAAATAAAACTCTTTTGAGGAGTTTTATTTTTTCCGTCTGAAATTAAACTCTTTTGAGGAGTTCTATTTTTCCCGTCAGAAAATAAAGCTAATTTGAGGAGTTTTATTTTGAAATTCATTTAAGGAGTTTTATTTTTCCGTCTAAAATAAAACTCAAGTTGTTTATTTTCTTCTTTTTATTGACTTTATTTGCTATAATGTGTGTAGTAATTTATTTATTTAATTTAACGAACATAACCGTTTCCAAATTTTCTGCGGAAAGATTTGAACACAGGACGCTCAATACCAATTTAAAAGCAGAGAATGTTCTTTCCACACTTACCTGGATTGCAGGTATACACTGTATAGTTTCTGCCAATGTATACAAATACGGATAGTGTATTCTTTTAGGGTCCCAGAACTCGAAAAGGGGTTATCAATCGATAAGGGCCTAGGAGAAAAAATTGTCGATTTCATAGAAATCTTTTTTTCATCCTCATTATCACTTCCTTCGCTTCTTGTTCCATATGTACATATATAAGAAATAAAACAACAACCATTTAATAATAGGAATCAAACAATAACAAATTAAAAACCCACATGTTTTCATTTTAATGACTATTTTTTCAATTGCAATGCAAGTGATTAGATTACACTGCCTAACAAATTGTAATGATCTTTCAAACGGAAAGCTTTGAGTGTCAATTTACATAAAATAAGTTTTATTCTCTGACGGGAAAAATAAAACTCCTCAAATGAGTTTTAAAATAAAACTCCTCAAATGAGTTTTAAAATAAAACTCCTCAAATGAGTTTTATTTTAGACGGATAAAATAAAACTCCTCAAAAGAGTTTTATTTAATGAAGTCGAAATAAAATTCTCTTCTTAAAAGTTTCATCCGATCTTTTATTTTTACGTTGAAAAATAACTGTTTTTGATGTTTTTTTTTCTTTTTAAGCCACAAAATAACTGTTATAACGGAACTTTTTTGATATCACTTATAACCGTTACGGTCCCTGGTAAAAAAGTAGCTGGCCTGTAATTAAATGCACAAATATTGGTATTACGGCCCATGTCTGGTGTTTAAAAAATGTAAAGTTTTGCAAGGAAGCGTTTCAGCCCATAAGTGTGACCGTAGGTCTGAAATTATTAATGAATTTATTAAAATTTCACAACTGAATTATTTCGAAATGTAGCATCCACAGATATATATACGCATTAACCCTCTAACGGGTAAGGCTTCCTCATTGGCAGTATTAATAAAATTTACCACAAATGCGTCAAATGAGCGTTTTATACTTAGAAATTAATATATTCCGATAGAAAACTAAATTTTCTAAATATTTTGCGTAGAAATTTTTCGTGTGCCGTCCACGGTTTAGAAGCAAGAAAGCTTCATAATCAAAATTTCGTTAATTTTTAAAAACTAATTAGTTTTAAAAAAATATAGTTTTCAAAAATCTAAAAAACCAATGTAAGTTGACTAAAAAAAAACTTTTTATAATAAAATATAAATATAAAATATGAAGCTTTATTTTAATAATAAGTCTTTACATTACACTGTGTGTAATTTTTTAAGTCATGGCAAAATAACCATATACGGACACCACTACGTGATAAAAGACTAAAAAAAAGACCCGTGTCTCCCAATTTTTCCCAAAGTCATATCCTCTTTTGTTTATGGGCCGCCAAGATTTGGGCCTCGGTATCATTTTCGCAAAAAAGTGATAATTTTCTCAGGCTCATATCTTGCAAACCGTTCAGAATTTCGATTTACTCTCTATGGCAAAGTTTGTAGCTCTTGTCATAAAGAACAAAAATTGCGAACATATAAAATCAAAAAAACTTCACCTTCCAGATCAAAATCGCAAAAAACTTAAAAAAATTCGATTTTTTTTTACCTTTTTTCCCGTGTTCAGGTCCATAGGTAGCAAACAGTTCAAAATTCAAGGAAACAATCAACTACAAAAATTTACCTAAGATCTCAATAAACAAAATTTACCTAAGATCTCAATAAACAAATTTCTAGAACATATAAACTACCTAGAGATGATTCTTAACACTGTTTTTTCTCCTGTTCAGGTGCATAGGTAGCAAACCCAATTCCCAGGAAGTTTATATGTTCTAGAAATTTGTTTATTGAGATCTTAGGTAAATTTTTGTAGTTGATTGTTTCCTTGAATTTTGAACGGTTTGCTACCTATGGACCTGAACACGGGAAAAAAGGTAAAAAATCGAATTTTTTTTAATTTTTATGCGATTTTGATCTGGAAGGTGAAGTTTTTTTTTTGATTTTATATGTTCGCAATTTTTGTTCTTTATGCCATAGAGAGTAAATCGAAATTCTGAACGGTTTGCAAGATATGAGCCTGAGAAAATGATCACTTTTTGCGAAAATGATACCGAGGCCCCAAATCTTTGGCGGCCCATAAACAAAAGAGGAGATGACTTTGGGAAAAATTGGGAGACACGAGTCTTTTTTTTTTAGTATTTATCACGTAGTGGTGTCCGTATATGGTTATTTTTTTCGTGTTGCACTGTGTTAGTGCAATGACTCACAGGATTTTATCAGGTTTCCCATAAAGGACATAGTCTTAACTTATAAACTAATAGACGGATTTTTTATGAAATTTTGCAGAAAGAAGATTTTAAATATTAATAGCAAAGCATTAAAGTTTGAACACTATAAATTGAAGTCTAGATACTTTTTCGCCTAATTTCGTTTTTTCCAAAAAGCGAAAATCGCGATATCTTCTTAAATAGGAGAAGAAAAAAAATAGTTTTTCGAGCGTGGTTATATCTTGGTAAAAGAAATATTTTTTGTCAAAAACTTATCTTTTATATGCTTTAGTTTCCAAAATGCACCCTACAATATTTTGCCTCATATCTCCTAAATTAGGCAACGATAAACAATTTTGTTAAAGAACTTATTATTGTTTTAGAGGGTTAAGATATTAACATGTATAAGACCGTACCGAAAATTTTCGAAAAAACCAAATCCAAGATAAAAATATATATTAACATATGCGCATTGACATACACTATTAAGCTGTATAAAGCAATATGTTTTTATATAATTAGCTATGATTGTATATGAACGTTTTCACGCAGGTAGTGTTATTAAAATGTAAATAAATCTTCCATTAAATTACGTTTCATACAAATTTTAGTTTTTTTTTTAAATTTTCAAGTAAAAAGTTAAAATTTTGTATATAAAATTTTAAAGTACACTGAGGTGCAAAAGTGAGCCAATGTTTTGAAATTCAAAAGCAAGATGTATTTATTCTCCAAAACTTTTTAGAAAAATGAATCGAATTATGTATAATGTTATGGTAATGTGTCCTCTTCATAATCACAGAGGTCCAAATTTTTGGTTCCAATCTCAAATTGTATAGGTAAAGGTATGACCCCGATTAACTAAGAACTGGATTTTTAGTAAAGAACTAAGCATTTCAGTGCTATTTAATTAAAAAATGGGAAAACAAAGTATGTTTTCAGTACAAATATTCACTGAATTCCGCATTTCAACTGATCAGGATAATAGATAAAGTGCGTGTTTAGATCAAAATGTGTCAACATTTTTTTAAATAAAATCGAAATGTGTGCTAATAATGCTATTTTTTAATAAATTTAATCAAAACTAGTGAAAATATGAAATTTTCAGTAAAATGGCTAAAACTTATTTATTTTAAATAATACGCTTAATTAACATTTGGGGAGACTATCAGCGTTTGGCTTTGAACTTTAAGCAAAATCAAACAAACTCTCTATATAAAGATGGATTTTTTTTATTGCGGAATGGATTCCAAAACAATCTTTTTGGAAACATACTACTTAACATTGGGAAATCATGTCGGTACTCTACATTCTATTATGTCATTTTATACAAACACCACCCCCACATATGCAAAAATATGAATCATAATTTAATGAATTGGTTTTAGCAAAACTGTTTTTTTTTTATATATAAATTTGTGTGTTTTAAGACTACAATCTGATATTTGAAAGTGATATATACAAATATATATGGTGGAAACATGATATTCAGAATATGCAAAAGGGAAGGTGTCAATGACCAAAGTTTACTATGAAAATAAGAGTTTACGGATTGTTTTTGAATATCAATTACTATTTTTCTTAAGCAAGAGAATTAAAATACATGCAAAAATCCATAGTCCATCAAAGTGTTTTTCTTAAATCTCAAGGCCAAATGCTGAAAATCTTTCCAAAGTATAATTATGTGTTCTACTAAAAATAAATAAATCTAATGTTTTTTACTAAAACAATTTGTATCATTTCACTATTTTTGTTGAGTTAACAATAAAAATTACACATAAGTTCACCTATCCCTCTTATTTTAAGAAAATTCGTAACATTTTGGTCTAAAACGCGTATTAACGATATCATTTCTAACTATTATCCAGATCAGTTGAAATGCTTAATGGAGTTACTTTTTTGCTTAAAATGTATTTAATTGCCAAATTAATTTACTAAATACCAAAAAAGTTCTTAGTTCTTTAATAAAAGGATACATTACCATACAATTATACCTAATTAGATTCCTTTTTCCAAAAACATTCCATCTTTTTCCAAAAGATACATTAAATTTAAAACTTTGGCTCCAAATTTTTGCACCACACTGTTTATAAATGTATGTGAGCATTTTTGTTTAATTTTAAATTCATTTGATACTTTCCCTTATTGTGTGTGTGTGGTGGTGCGTGTGTGTGTGTGTCAATAAAGGTGTGTGCGTATTGGTTTTTGTCTTTTTATTGGAATATGTTTACAAAATAATTTAATGTAATATATTCATATGCTAATTTTTTTGTTGTAATTCAACAAACATGTATATGTATATTTGATCTAATTTATGTGTATCTGTTTGTGTATGTGTGAGTGTAGTATAATATAAAAACTTGTTAATGTAGTGATATTCAATTTTGATTGCATGCATATAATTGTATATGAAATTTAATTGTATTAAAAATAAATCTACACTCAACAAAAAAAAGTGCGTAAAGTTAGAAAAAAAGTTAGTTGATTCAGCAAAAAATTTTGCTGGGAAGGTCCTTGCAGAAAAATTATTAATATCTGCAAATGTGGTTTACTGAAAATCAGTGAGCTGATTTTTGGCAAAAAATTAGTTAAATCAGCAAACAGTTAGCCTGACACTTAAATGCAAATGAAAATCGACTGGTTTAAAATAAAATAAAAAAATTTTTTTTTTTGCTGGAGCTTAGTATAGTGAAAAAGGACTAAAACAAACTTAGTATAAAATTTTTACTTTTGTTAATTTATTTTGCTTAAATTTAAATCTAAATTTTGTTGGTGATTGTTTCAAATATATAAATAACAGGACTTCCACATTGTTAACATAATGCAATTAGATCAAAAAGATGGAAATAAACAAAATATTTTATTAATTAAAAAAAAAAGACAAGTTACTTCCCCATTACTTATATGAATGTATACTTGACGTAATTCTACATTTTTCAAATGCAGATAATTCTAAAATACAAAATAGAAATATAATTATCATAAAAACTACTTATCTTTAAAAAGTAAAGCGAAATATAAAAATATTTAATTTGCATTTTTTTATACCTGCTGTACACCACGGAGTATTTTATATTTTCTTTCTACCTGAATCTGCTGTCTTCATAATTTTTATATTCTGCCATTACGGTTTATTGTAATAAAATCATTCATTTAGTAAATTTTTAAATTAGTCTATTTAATTAATTTATTAATTCATTTACTGTTTTATTTATATATTTTTTTAATACCCAGGTGAAAATGATAATATATGGTAATATATGAATATGCATGATTACATTATAAGCGTACATTGTTTCATATGGCAGCATGTTTGAATACACTCATAAAAAAAAGTTTGTAAAGTCAGCAAAAAATTTTGCTGAGTCAGCAAAATTTTAGTCAGGAGGATGCTAGCAAAAAAGTTGCTAATGTCAGCAAAATCTTTTGCTGAAAATCAGCGAGCTGATTTTTAGCAACAAAATTTGTAGATTCAGCAAAAGTTTTGCTAACACTTAGTAGATTAGAAATAAAAAAGCGTTGGTAAAAATTAATAAATTTTTTGCTGAATTTTAGTAGACTGAAAAAAACGCAAAAAATTTGTAGAAAAATTGTAATTTAGTTAATTTATTTGCTGAAAATCATAAAACATATTTTTGTGATTCTTTTAAAAATAATTTACTATAATAACGAAATATAACAATTTTAATTTTCCCACATTGACGACATGAATTAATTTAATATCTGAAAATATATAGAAATAAATATATATAACATAACAAAAATTTCATCAACTACTTACATCAATGGTTGTCTTAATGATGCTATCTTTTCAATGACGAAACCGCCGAAGATAATTCTAGAAACGAAACGAAAAAATAAACAAAAACAACGAAACGAAAAAACAACCCTTTTTTTGCAATAAGAAAAAGAAACCATACAAATCTACCCTAAGATGTGTGTTTTTGTCTTTCTCTTTACTCTGTCTACATGTCTGTATATGTTTTTTTCATGGTTGATTTTTTTACTTGTCTTGTTAGAGTTGTACTTTTTAATATCATTTTCCTCTTCTCTACTACATCTTGACATGCCGCAACATCTGCTTATCAGCACAATTTTTTTTAGCAAAATTAATTAGTAAAACATTAGTATATTAGTAAAGCATTAGTATAAAACAGTTAAGTGCTGAATAAGTATAACAAAAATTTTAGCTGAAAACACGATTTTAGCAAAAATATTTGCTAAAAAATAGTATACCTGATTTACAAGACGTTTTACTAACTTTTCTACTAACTTATTTTTTTGAGTGTATGTATGCCATGTATGGAAGCATATGGGTACATACATGCAAACAAGAAGTATATATATATCATATATATTGAAATATATGCTAAATATTTTTTAATATATGATATTAATTTTATTATGTGAATTCATATGTGATTATATATTAACTTATATATCGTTCACATAAAAAGTGCGGTCATTGTTGTAATATATGTAACGCAGAATCTAAAACTAACTTTAACTAGCTAATAAAACTAATTAATAAAAAATAATAAAAACATTTAAGCTTTATTGCAAATTATGTTTTATTTATATTTAAAATAGAGATAACAATTTCTGTCATATATGTTTTCATATAATTATATATGAAAGTGATAGAATTTTTAATTTTAACACATATATTTAAATATAATTATGTGTGATGCCATATATAATTATATATAAAAGTGATAGAATTTGTTTGATTTTATTGTATCATATAATTGTACATATATATATATATAATTATACATCAAAGTATCTGTGACTCATATTTAGCTATATCAAGTATATATGAATATATACAATGATGAACATATATGTAACATAATATATAATGCAACATCATGATATATAGCGTTATATTAGAAATTTTCACAAAAATGTAAGATATGTGAATATATATCGTTAAATATGGCCACATATAAAATTATGTATGATTATATCAAATTATATGAAGCTAAACTTTTTTCGTCGGACAAGTATGAAAATGTCTTAATATATTATATTAAATTTTTTACGAAAAAACTAATTTATGTGTGAATTTGTTCGTTATTTTAAGGGACATCCTAATAGACATGTATATTATTGTGTTAAATAATAAATTTTTGTTTGTTTTTTCATATTACTTTAGATTGTAAATTAGAGATTTTTAATATGTATGCTAGGCTGCTTCTTAATAAAAAAAAATTGTCTAATTTTGAAGCGGATAACCCTGGGTTAGATTAAGATTTAAGTTGTTTTTAAGAATTTAAAAAAAAAATAAACATAAACATTTCTTTGAATTATATTTAACCCCGAGGCCTTAACAATAAACAAAAAAAAAAAATTGAGTTTCATATCGTTTTTATTAAAAATAAAAATTATGTTTTTTTTTTGACCTTTAATTGTGCAATGAAAATGAAAATTATTCAAGTTCGAGGCATATATTTCTTTATTAGGATATTGTCCTAACAAATAATCTATAGAGTTTTTTGTTTTCAAATTTATTATTTGACCCTTTCAGGAATGTGTTGATAGATCTATTTCGGGAATTTTCTAGGTTCCCAACATCAGAAACGTTTGAAAGAGGTAACAATCCCATGCCAAACATCAAACATTCATATAAACTAGTTTACTCACTACATGAGAACTAATATATGAGCTTGTAGTTAAAGATTATCACTATTGATCAAAGAATAAAATTGAAAACTTGTTTGTTATGTGCAAGGTCAACCTCTAGTGGTTTCCTTCTTTTTATTTTATGTTTCATTTATAAACAATTAAAGGTCGAAAAAAAACATAATTTTTATTTTTAATAAAAATTATATCAAACTTGTATAAAAGACAAAGTACAGTCTAGTTTACTCCCCCTATTTTGTTTATAAATGAAACAAAATATAAAAAGGAGAGAAAAATAAAAAACGTGTATTGAATATCCACCAGATGTTGACCTTGCACATAACAAACAAGTTTTCAATATATTTTTTGATCAATGGTTATAATCTTTAACTTCAAGATCATATATTAGTTCTTATGTAGTGAGTAAACTAGTTTATATGAATGTTTGATGTTTGGCATGGGATTCTTACCGCATTCAAAACGTGTTCTGATGATGGAAACCCAGAAAATTCCCGAAATAGATCAACACATTCCTTAAAGGGTCAAATAATTTAGGACAATATCCTAATAAAGAAATATAGAGTATGGCCTCGAACTTGAATAATTTTCATTTTCAAAAAAAAAATTGCTAGCATTTTGCATTATTTTCATAGCTCCATTTACGAATAACTAATTTTAAGAATTGAAATAGATCAAATATTAAAATAGTTGTGGTCGCTTTGTTTTACAAACATCATGGGCATTTAAAAAACAATAATACTGAAGGGAGCCCTCTATTCACTTAACGTGTGGACCGATTTAATTTTTTAAATATATTTTTGTTGAAATAAACTAATTTTACATTGTGTATGTGTTATTGGATCAAAATTACTTAATTCCGAAATATTTAATATACGCCGCATCGTTAATGTTGATAAGATGCCAAAATTGTCCCCACAAAATAAAATTAATGGTTACAACTGAATTTTGTTTAAATTAACTAACTGAAAACATGTTTAGTTCTTAATTAAGTAAACTTTTCAAAGTAATAATTCATTAGTATTAAAAAATATTTACCCTTGTTGGAAGAAGCACGAAAAAGTCGCGACAAAAAAATCGGAAACGGATTTTGCACATGAGATGATTTTGATGAATAGCAATTTCTGACAAGTATTAGGATTCAAGCAGTGAAAACATGGGTTAACTATGCACCAAATATGTATTGCTTTGCAACTGAGTTATTGTGATCAAATAAAACAATTTACAATTTTATAGTTAAAAAAAAAAAATACTTTCATGAAAATATGTCCGTTTTGAATTTGGGAAAATTTTCAAAGTCTGGTAGCGACCCCTAAATATTCTTTTTTTTTTTCTAAAATTTTGAAAAAGGGTTGTCCCGTCAAACATTCGGTGTTTTTAAAAAAAAAGACGCAGCCTAATGTATAAATAGATATTGTGTAAGCCTAAAGGTTTTTAATTTATAACTTTTTTATAAAAGTTTTACAACAATATTAACCACACAAAAACAAACATAAAAGAAACTAATTTTTTTAACCCTTTCTCTACCGACTTTGTCGATATATTTAAATTTTGACTTTAGATTTTTGTTAGGGGTCCCTTAATTAAAAAGAAAAAGGTTTGCATGTGTGCCCCCTCCCATCCTAACAACCAGAAAGTGGGCCCAAAAATTGAAATTTTGAAACTTCTCAGCCCATATTCACTGCTAAAACATTTTAAAATGCTTTTTTTTATATTGTTCTAGTCATTAGATGAAGCTACAAGCCAATTTTTATGATTCAAGCTTTTTAGCTTACGAGATAAAGGCTGATTACAAAAACTAAAGGTTTTTAAAAAATATTGTGACTGTATTGACCTGATGAACAGTTTATGCATATAATGATTTATTTTTTTTCTCAATAACCAATAATCCTAATGAACATAAAGGGTCTGCCAAATAACTTTTTTTTTTGAAAATGCTATAAAAAAAACTACTGAATATTTTCTCAAATTTCTTTTTTTATTTGAAAGTACAATCCTTCCGGTTAATAATGAAAAATAATTTCATTCAAATGGCTTCCTCGGCTGGCCATGCAGTAGCCTACACGATCGGTCCAATTTTTATCAACATTGCCCGATAACGATCGCCATTGACTGTAACGGCCACTCCTTGCTCATTTTCGAAGAAAAATGGCCTAATTATGCCTCTGGATTAAAATCCGCACTAAACAGTGACTTGTTTTGGGTGTATCGGCTTTTCAATGTATGCATGCGGGTTTTCTGTGCCCCAAATGCAACAATTTTGCTTGTTTACATACCCGCCAAGATCAAAATGAGCTTCAAGATCAAAATGAGCCACATTACCATGATTTTGAAAGTAATGTCGCAATATTTCCCAGCGTTGTTCAAGCGTATACACAACCATATTAGTTCAGCGGAAGGATAAAACTAATTATCTGTCAAATCAGACATGAGCTAAGTGTTACCATTCACGAAATAAGGACTAGTTAAAAAAAACGTTAGACGGCGGACCCTTATTTTAACAAAAATATAAACTTTTATTGCAGTATACATTTTTTTATATTTTTTATAAAATGTGTACACTGTGGTGTACAAAGGTAGTCAAAGGGTTAATATTAATAAATTCTATAATACTCTTTGAGTTTACCTTTTGTTGGCATATCATAATTATTAAAAGTGCAGACTGACACCATTCACCCCTACTACAGAACTAATTCAAAATATTATTATTATTACTTCCCTAACCCCGCTTTCCCTCTCCAACCTCTGTATACTACAAGTAAGACTAAATAAGTAGCTGTCTATCTGTATATTTAGACAATTGTTGTTAAATATTGCATGTTTTAATGTCATATAATTAATTTAACAATACATATTAAATGTTATCAACACAAGTGCATACATAGACATACATACACACAGCCATCTTTATAATACTTAATTGTATAAGTTTTGCTTTCATATGGCACATTTGTATGTATGTATGAGTGGGCTTGTATATTTGTATGTATTTAAGCAGACTATTGTAATGACACCAAAATATTAATTATGTCGAATTTAATCCAATCAAGGGTCAAGAAGTTTTAATTACTTATTTAGTATCTATTCATTAATGATATTGTTGGTACTTTTCTTTAGTTATTGTTATACTAAATTGTTGTTGTTTAAGTATATACTTTATTACCGTTAGGTAGTAAAATATGTATGTATGTAATACAGTTAATAACTGTAATAAATATATTTTGTTTAAAGTAACAAAAGTTATTACGAAATAAACTTCAATTAATTTAACGCAGAAACCGAAAATTTTCTTTTGGCAACAGTAACAAAATTATATTTTATTTGTTATTCTAAGGCCGAGTTTCTGGGAAGTCAGTTAAACTTGGTTTAGTTAAAACGATAAAGAATTTTGTCTGGCATTTCTAGAATTATTAACGAACATTTTTCGGAACCACTTCATCTTTTCCAAATTTTGTTCTTTATCATAATAAAACAAAATAAACCACATTTTAGGAGCCTTATTCCATTTAAAAATTTCGTTAATCTAAGTTTAAATTTAATCTAAATCCTAAAAAGTCGGCCTAAGAAACTGTTTTTTGTTTCGTAGCTTTAGAACAGATTATTTAGAAATATGAAACAAATTAACTGAACCTTATTTAAAAGCGTATGAGTGTTGTTATAAAATTCAACATTACTCATACGTTCCTATCAAAATTTAAAATTATCGAAAATTGTTAATTTTACTTAAAGTTATAAAAACCGAACAAGTTTTCAATTTATTTTTGATCAATGGTGATAATCTATAACTTCGATCTCATATATTAGTTCTCATTTAGTGGGAAAACTAGGTTATATGAATGTTTGATGTTATGCATGGGATTTTCACTTCTTTCAAAACGTGTTCTGATGATGGGAACCTAGAAAATTTCCTAAATAGATCTATCAATACATTCCTGAAAGTGGTCAATTAATAATTTTAAGAACAAAAACTCAATAGATTATTTGTTAGGACAATATCCTAATAAAAAAATATAGTGTATGACTCGAACTTGAATAATTTTCATTATCATTGCACAATTAAAGGTTGGAAAACATAATTTTTATTTTTAATAAAAATTGTGTCAGACTTGTTATTAGTGTCGGGCCGAGTACTCGGCTTCGGCTTCGGAGTTCGGCCAAAAAGTAAAGTTCGGCCAAGTTCGGTGTTCGGCCAAATTTTGACCGAATTTGGCCGAACTACCGAACTTTTTATGATTATTTATAAAAAGCACAAATAAATAACAACTGTGCTCATATTTACTTTTCAGAATTTACAAAAAAAACTGCATACAAAATACAACGTTGAATATGAGAGAATACCAAAAAAACACCGATATTTAAATATCAATGTGTGTGAAAAAATTTCAAAAAGCCAAAAGAGTTTAAAAAAAAAATTTCCAGAAATATACCTACAAGACTTATACGCAAATAATCAAATTTAATGCGATATAATTAAATATATAAAAAAAAAAAAAAATTCGAGTGGTAAGTAATCCTGAAAAGAGAATAACAGGTTCATCAATTTGGGATAGACATGATGCAGAACCAGACTTAGAAGTAGCAGAAACAAACGAAAATTTAATTGAAAAAAGAAATTAAAATGTTTATTACGGAGCCTTTAAGTCCCGAAATATAAATATATTTTAGTATTGGAATTCAAGTCCATTTACAAATATAAAAGCCGTAGCAATAAAATATTTATCAGCCCCACCAACTAGTGTAGCTAGCTTTTTAGCTTTTTAGCGCTGCCGGACAGCTGTATTTTGATAGACGAAGCAATTCACATGGTGTGAATGCGGAAAAAATTGCTTTTCTGTCATTACAATTGATATTATGGCCGAAGTTTGGCTTCGGCTTCGGCCGAAAAAAATGAGTTCGGTCGGACACTACTTGTTATACATTTTCGTTTTGCCATATTTCAATAAATTCACACATTAGCTTTTAATTTAAAAAAAATAGCCATGTTCTTAATTTATATTAGGAAATATTTTATTTCGTTAAAACATACTTACACAAAAATTATTAAGTTTTTGGACGAAAAGTATTAACCTATTAAAAAGAATCATAAAAACAGCAACAATTTGAGCAAAATTATTAAATCCAAAAAATGGATCACAATTGACTCAGAAATGTAATTGAATATGAATTGTGAAAGGCGTGGTAAAGAAGAATGGGTGTATTTTTTTTAAAATCATAACTACATTGAGAATTTTTGAATTTTCTGAATCAGACTGCGCAGTTTCTGGTATTGAACGTTCGTCAGTAACCCTGTTTTTTTTTGAATAATGTAATATTTGTTAATGTTTTTATTTGCTCGATTGCGTCTATATGAAATTTTCTGTGCAATCACTGACCGTGGTATAGATAATGCCACATGCACTCGCACTACAAGTTAGACAGAGCGCTTTAGCCCACTGATCTATCGTTAGGTCGAGTTTTGTTGTGATTAAAACTAGTTTTATTCAATACACGGTGTTTTTGTTCTCGCATACATAATCTCAGAAGTACAACTTCAACAACACAACAGTTCTATTTTAGAAACTTACCTCACTCTAATGTCCACTATTTTCCCATATGTTGTAAGTGATGCCACATCTATGATATATTCTTTGTATATTCGATAGATGGCGCTTATGTAGTTAGGGAAGAATTGCCAGAGAGCAAAGTTTGATTTTTGTTTGAGTTTGAATTTTAACGTCTTCTTCAGACAATTGTTATTAATATGCAATTTTATTTAAGTTTAATTGTGAATTTGAATATTTTGTGAACAGTTCAGAAAAGACTCAAAAAAAAAAAAGATTGATTTTTGAGCTTATCGCATTTTTTTAAATATATTTTCTGAGTAATTTTTGTTTCAGAAAATAAGGCTCTTTTGGATGAATCACTTTCATAGAAAAATTGTAAATTTTTATAATATATTTTGAGCCAATTTCTGACTCATTTTGGAGCTTGTTTAGTGGCAGGGAAACAATAATCATATGTGATGGAAATCTTCAATGTATTAGAAATTTTGAAGATTTTTAATTGAAATAAAGTTATTAGAGACAGTGAGAAGATTTCGAAATTTTTCATTTTTAAATATTGCAATGAAAATAAGAAAAATAAATTCCATTTTTGAATTGTTCATAAAAAAAGGATCTGTGGGATATCTTTTAATACGAAAAGTTAAAGAGTATTTACTAGTGAAAATTATTCCGTTTTTTTTAAGATAAAAATTTAAATTTTTTTTACTAAAAAATAGTAAAAAAAACAACAGAAATGGACGTTAGAGTGAGGTAAGTTTCTAAAAAAAGAACTGTTGTGTTGTTGGAGTTGTACTTCTGAGATTATGTATGCAAGAACAAAAACACCGTGTATTGAATAAAACTAGTTTTAATCACAACAAAACTCGACCTGACGATAGATCAGTGGGCTAAAGCGCTCTGTCTAATGTGTAGAACGAGTGCATGTGGCATTAGAAATCAGTTTACCTATACCACGGTCAGTGATTGCACAGAAAATTGCATATAGACGCATTCGAACAAATAAAAACATAACAAATAGTACATTATTCAAAAAAAAAAAAAAAAAAAACAGGGTCACTGACGAAGGTTCAATACCAGAAACTGCGCAGTCTGATTAAGAAAATTGAAAATTTACAATGTAGTTATGATTTTTAGAAAATACACTCATTCTCTACCATGCCTTTCACAACAGAAATTTTGGTTATTTGACGAATTTTAAAACACAGTTTATTTTGGATAATTTTGCATAAGATTAGAAAACTTTTCAGAAAAGTTTAAAAGAATTTTTGGCAATCATTTCATTAAAAATACTTAAATACACAAATTTAACTAAGAAATTAGATTTTAAAAAATAATTTCTAAAGAAAAACAGAAAACTTTTTAATTAAGATGAGAAAATTATATAATATTAATAAAAAAACGCAGTTTTAAAAATAATATTTGAGCGATTAAAACTAAAAATTGCAATTTGATACAATTTTAGACAAACAATTTTAAATTTCTCGATTTTGCACCAAAACCCACTTTTTTTAATGCCGAGTCCCGCTTTTGTATCAAAAACTGTTAGTCATGTTAAGTACAACTGAGGTATAAATTAGAATAAACACTCTATAAATTGAATGTACAGAACGTATGAGTGATATTAACTTCTATGATAAATATAAATCATACGCAATATTAAAATTGGTTATTTGTATAGATGTTGGAGCTAAAACAAATTTTTATTTACCGAATTCCATTTAAACTAAAAAAACTTCCCTTAAGAAAATGTCAATATTTCTTTATGTGTATATTTCTAGGAACTTTTGGCATTTTTGATTTACTTATACTTTGTGGTCTTTATAAAAAATATATTTAAATTCTTTAAAAACGTATTATCTTTTTACAAAAGTACAGTCAAAGCTAGTTATAACGTTTGATATATTGTCAGAACCACTTCTTATATCGGAACAACTTTTTGTACTAAATCGAATGTATATTTTGACATTTCTTAAAATGCTGAGTTTATTGAAAATGAAAAATAAAACTGCAATTGTGGGTACAATCCTAAATTAAAAGGCTATCCAAACTGTACTTTGACTGTAGTTTAAAAATTCCTTAAATCGTAAAACAGTTTAACCAAAATGTGTGTTTTTTTATAAGTATCATCCTTGTAACTGCCCTTAACAGTACTTAAGATCCTGCTGCTCCTTTTTTTAATATTTTTTTATTTTTTTTTGTTAAAGACGAGAAATGTCTGCATATGAATTTGATTGACATTGACAAGGGGTTTGAAAAAATACTCAATATTTTTCCTTCTGTTTTTTTTTATTAACTTAGTTAAAGTGCAAACATTTGAAAATTGTCATGTGCAAAAACAAAAAAAAAAAATGGGATGAATTTTCTAGAGATTACATAATTTCCTAGTATATATTTCATGGCTTAACTCCCTGTTGTTTGTGAATAACAAACAAATAATGTTTATCATTTAGTCAATAAAACTAGAAAAATATGGTATTGAAATAATTGTTACTATGATAATAATGAGAACTTGAAGTGGCAAACTTTAAATGTATGAATATATTTATGTATGCTTATAAGATATACTAGTATATGATTGAAATGCCATGTGTTGTGCACTCAAAAAAATAAGTTAGTAGAAAAGTTAGTAAGACGTCTTGTAAATCTGGTATACTATTTTTGAGGAAATTTTTTGCTTAAATTATGTTTTCATCTAAAATTTTAGTTATACTTATTCAGCACTTAACTGTGTTGAACTAATGTTTTACTAAAATTTTACTAATGTTTTACTAATTTATTTTGCTAAAAATTTGTGCCAGACTGAAAGACATATACAGAATGAAGTATATGTCACTGCATGTCAAGATGTAGTAGAGAAGAATAAAATGATACTAAAAAGTACAGCTCTTGTAGTCATATAAAAAAATCAACCTTGGAAGATTTTTGGATCTGTTTCCAATACATAAAACATAATTGTGGATTAAAGAACTTAAATTTTATGTTGTCACCAGTGTTGCCAGAAGTAGGGGGAAATCCCTACATGTAGGTTTTTTGCCTTCAAAATAACGGCGTAGGGGAAAAGGGGCAGATATTTCAAATTAGTCAAAATGTAGGTACTTTTTCCAATTAATGCAAATCTTTTCAAAAACAGCTATTTCTACATTTTTTTTGTAAAATGATTATATTTGAGAGATATTTCCGTAGAAAAAATTAGTTTCTTATAATTTGTCATTTTAATAGATGATTGTTTGTTTTTAACTAACAATATTTTTGGAAGTTATTTAGAAATTTATCTTTTGGAAGTTGTTGTGCAGCATTGCCACCTACACTCAAAAAAAAAGTTTGTAAAGTCAGCAAAAAATTTTGCAGAGTCAGCAAAATTTTTGTCAGGAGGGTGCTTCAAAAAAATTGCTAATGTCAGCAAAATCTTTTGCTGAAAATCAGCGAGCTGATTTTAAGCAAGAAAATTAGTAGATTCAGCAAAAGTTTTGCTAACACTTAGTGGATTAGAAATACAAAAGCCTTAATAAATTTTTTTGCTGAATTTTAGTAGACTGAAAAAAAACGCAAAAAATTTGTAGAAAAATTGTAATTTAGTTATTTTATTTGCTGAAAATCATAAAACATATTTTTCTGATTCTTTAAAAAATAATTTACAATAATTACGAAATATAAAAATTTTCATTTTCCCACATTGAGGACATGAATTAATTTAATACCTGAAAATATATAGAAATAAATATATATAACATAACAAAATTTTCTTTCAACTACTTACGTCAATGGTTGTCTAAATGATGATATCTTTTAAAGGACGCAACTGCCGAAGATAATTATAGAACGAAACGAAAAAATAAACAAAAACAAACAATACGAAAAACAACCATTTTTTTGCAATACGAAAAAGGAACCATAAAAAGATGTGTGTCTTTGTCTTTCACTTTACTCTTTCTACATGTCTGTATATGTTTGTTTGCAATTTGAACACACTAGATTATTAATCTATAAACATTTAGTTTAGAAATACATATTGAATTTAAATATTTTATTTTGTCTTTTATTTGATTAATAGACAATTATTTCAAAAAAATTAAAACAGATACAAAAATCTTCCATGGTTGATTTTTTTTTATATGTATTATTATAGTTGTACTTTTTAGTATCATTTTCCTCTTCTCTATTACATCTTGACATGCCGCGACATCTGCTTCATTCTGCGTATATCTTTCAATCTGGTTGTCGTCCACACTATTAATGTGCTTATCAGCACAATTTTTTTTTAGCAAAATTTATTTCATTTCATTATTATTTATTTCATTAGTATAAAACAGTTAGGTGCTGAATAAGTATAACGAAAATTTTAGCTGAAAACACGATTTTAGGAAAAAAATTGCTAAAAAAATAGTATACCTGATTACCAAGACGTTTTACTAACTTTTCTACTAACTTATTCTTTTGAGTGTATGAAAAACCAATGTTAAATTTCACCGACGAAATCCAATACAATTTTTGATGGGTTATGTAAAAAAAACACCGAATAAAAATGAAATAGAAACCGCTAGTATAAATTAAATCTTTTTGATAGCTGGTATTATTTTTGTTTTGGCAAATATTGACAATTTTAAATCTATTCTAAAAAATATTATGAAAAATTTAACAAATTTCTATTTTCAAATAATTTTCGAACAAATTTTCGATAGTAGCATTTGGATATTAATTTTCGAAAATAATTGGAATTGTCGTCGAAAGTATGAAAATTTCAAAGCATATTTAGTTTACAAAAATGTAAAAAATTTCGTAGCTATTTTTGTAGGGGAAAAATTCGATAATGTAGGGAGAAAGGGGATTTTTATTTCTTAGTGTAGGTATTTTTTAAAAAACCCACTGGCAACACTGGTTGTCACCGGCTTGTGGAAGTAATTGTCTATTAATTAAATAAATACAAAATAAAATATATAAATTTAATAAAAAATATATGTAAACTAAATGTATATAGAGGCTAATAACGTATACGATTCGTTCAGATAGACAGACTAAAGCGAAAGACAAGGACACACATCTTAGGTATTTTTTTATGTTACATTTATGAATGTGGGAGTATGAACATTTTCATATTTTGTAATGCATTGTAGATTATTTTTAAAAGAATCACAAAATATGTTTAAGATTTTCAACAACTAATTTCACCAATGTATAATTACTCTACAAATTTTTTGAGTTTTTTTCTGTCTACTAGTATTTAGCAAACATTTTGTTAACTATTAGCAAGGGTTTTTCTAATTTTTGCTGACATTAGCTTGGCACTAGCTGACATTAGCTTGACATTTGGTTTTCTATCGAAATAGCTTAATTTCTTATTATAAAACGTTCATTTGGAGCATTTTTGGTCAGTTTAGAATACTCCACCTGCAAATTGCATTTTTCTGTTACTTTTCTTTGCGTGTTAACAAAAGTTATATGTATAAATTTAAAAAAATGATTTATTTATAAAATTTATAAATTTTGTAAAATTTAATTTCAGTAAAACATAATAAAATTTTTTTTTAAAAACATGCACACAGAGAAATAAAGTGCCAGCCGTATTGTAATAACTTATAAATTTAGTTAGTCTAAGGATATTTACATTAGATTTCTGAATATTTTGGTTGCTGCAACAAAAATTTAGTTGAATTAACTGAACTTTGTTGTGAAAACTAATGTTAAGTTGGGTCAACCGTCTGAAATGCGTAATAACTGAATTTTAGTAGTAGTAACCGAATTTAAGTTGGCAAATATGTATATTTTTCTCTGTGTGTGCATTTCAATGCAATATACGCAAAACTATGCATTGACAGCAAAATATGCATCAAAAAATGCAAAATATATATATGTATTTTTTTTTTGTTTTTTTTTTTATTAATTAATAATCATATAATTACAAATTATATACTATTACCCCTCTGGTGGGAATCGAACCCACGACCCCCCGCACTAATAAGTCAGCACGCTACCAACTAGCCTACCGGGCGCACATTTGAATTTTAAAATGAAGTTTAAATCAAGTAACAACAAATAAGAATAAAAGAGTATGTAAGGAATGACATAATTCAATGAGTTTTTGGAAAAAAATTATATATTAAAATATACATTTATAGGAAAATATGCAAAAATATGCATTTATAACCAAATATGCAAAAATATGCCTTAACAAATCTATGCCATTTTGCTGCAAAATTTGTTTTTTCCCAAAGTTATTTGGTTAACATTGTTCTCCAACAAACATGTGTTTACATGACGTTCCGAGGCCTATTTATCACATATCTAAATTTTATCAAAATCTGAAAGAAGTTATTCTGAAAATTTCTTATCGGGTCTTTTTTGTTCTATCAATGGAATCTTAAGCCCTATATGGATCAAATTATATAAAATTAAATTTTTGATCAAATGTATACTTGTTTTGATCAGTTTCATAACTTTACAATTTTGTAGACATAATTAAAATTAAGTTTTACGGGTCGTTCTTGTCCCCAGATGATAAAGATTTATGAAATAAAAGTAAAAATAATTAAACTCCATGTTTATGTATTAGTTAAAAAAATTCTTCATTCCCTAATTTAATGCAGACTTTATCTTCGGACAGGTCCTTACATGTTTCATTTCGCCTCACCGAAAATCTTCAGAGGACCAATGTAAAGGGTTAACATATGGTCTTGAAATTGAATAATCTTGCTCACATCATAATTTATGATAAAATATTGAAAAATAAACTTTTGGTTTTAATTTTATAATATTTAGAAGTAAAACATTTGATAATTATAGATATATACGTGCGCCCCGGTAGGCTAGTTGGTAGCGTGCTGGCTTATCAGTGCGGGGGTCGTGGGTTCGATTCCCACCAGAGGCACTGGTCTGTTTTCGCTACAACGCGCCGAAGGCCATAGTAGCTAGTGCTCGGTTAGGGTAATAGTATATAATTTGTAATTATATGATTATTAATTAATAAAAAAAAAAAAAATTATAGATATAGTTAAGAGACATTTTTCCGAAAATTATGCAAACTTTGCTGAAAACATTAAAATTTTCTCGAACTTTTGACAAAATAAGCAATTTCTATAAAATGTCTTGGAAAGGAGTCGCTCCACATCCAAACACGAATTATAATTTAATTCAATTTATTATTTCATCTTTAATTACAACTATTACACATAGAGGAATAATGTGCCAACCGAATTGAAAAGTGTATTATAATGGTAAACAACTTATAAATTCAGTTAAAATATTAGATTGCGGAATATTTTGGATGTTGCAACTAAACTACAATTGAATTAACCTAACTTTGTAATGAAAACTAATGTAAGGTTGTGCCAACCGTCTGAAATTCGTAATGACCGAATTTTAGTAGTAGTAACCGAATTTCAGTTGGCAAATGGCAAAATTTTTCTCTGTGTGTATATTATAAAAATGGCAGTCGACATTTCGAAATTAGTCATATAAAAAATCGTTCGAATTAATTATAAAGGAACACGTTTTTTTTGCCTTTTTATCAAATTTGTGGTTTATTTTTGATTCCTGGCTAAAGTAAGTTAATGATATCTGATGAAGTCAGAATTCCATATCTGAATAATTTTTAGTATATTTTAGGAACTTTTAATAAATATGCTCTTTTTTAAAAAAATGGGCCATTTTCGGCCGAAATTTGGCATGTGTTAAGGTTTAAAAGTAAAAATACCGAGTTCGCCCTTTTTTAACCATTTGCAATAAGTCTGGGGGAGGTTGGATGTGTAATAAGGTGGAGTGAAAATGTATGGACTTTTTCAAAATTCTTCTTTTTTCCGATGAAAAGTTGCTTTGCGATAAATGAATTTAAGGTACAAAATTTCACCGACTTGTCTTGATGCTTTGAGGTGCCCCAACACAATTGAATTTCAGAAAAAAGAAACATTTTTTTATATTATCATTTATTAAATAAAATATTAAATGTATGATTAAATGTAAAATACACAGTCAAATATGAAATTGTTTTTTAAAATTAAAATTAGGCATTTGTTGACGCCCTAATGAAACCTTCACGTTTATTTTCCTACAAACTGTACTTGAAGCTTCTGTCACCAACTTGATGCAGCGCTCTACGGCTTGAGTGTGGCATGGAAAATCATAAATATTCTGACATGTGTCGAAACCGGTTTTGACAATGCCTTTCAAGGCTTCATCAGACATATTTTAAGTGAAAGGCTGCTCAGTTACCTCACAGTCTTGCCACCCAATAATGTGAGCATAATCTTTGGCATCGAAACTGAAATTAGGCACCTTAAATGTTCTTTTGCTGTTTTGTCAGGCTTTAATTCATGCTTGATGAATAAATAATTTTTCATAACGTCGTTATAAGTTGGTTACTGAGATAGAGATAACTTCTCCGGAAAACCTAACACAGGACCGCTCGTCGTTTGTCGCGTTTTAACTTGATACATTTTATCCTAATCAATATAATATATACTACAGTATTACAATAATTAATTAAACTGTGAATATAAAAGATGGAATATACTACTTACATTAAATAACTCGATCTCCGCTGTTAAATTCAAATCATCAAACACAACAAGAACAAAATTAAAAGTCAATAAAAATTACTGAAAAGTTTTGAAGATTAATGGAAAATGACAAACTTAAAACCCGAGTTACGTTGAAAAATAACAAACTAGATCAACTAACAACAAAATTGAACTTGATTAAAAATATTACAATACACGAAGTTAAAAAACATAAAGTGAAAACTTTATGATGTTGGGGCCACCTCTAAACATAGCGCTACCCAACTGATTTTTGTTAGTGTTTAATAAAGACCTAAAAGAGCAACTTTGGCAGGTATTACTAAGCAACTATCAAATAAAATGAAAATCGCTCCACCTTAATGTGTAATGAACGAATATTGACAAATGATTTTTTAAGGTACATTCCCGTATTAGATCACCAGTGCGTATGAGTGTTATTTATATGAATTATATATAAATCATACGTTCCGTAGGAGTTATATTTTAAATTGTATGAATGTGTGTATGAATTTTTTTTTAGCAAAATATGATGTCTACATATTTTATAATATTTTTAAACACAGAAAGTCAATCCACCTTCTCGGTTTTTGCAATAAAAAGTATCAACCGCTAATAATAAAAATAGGCTGGCTCTTAAAGAGATTCCGAGGTATCCATTTATATAGTTAAATCAATCAAAGGGTGACTTATTTGTTGTAAGTATTTTATTTTACTATACTCAGTATTCCTGATTTCATCCGATCTCAGTTTCAGTTCATTTCTATGAAAAGTTATTTAAACACCAAGTTTTTTTTTCTGTTCCATTGTGACTAGTTATAAGGCTTTATTCTGTGAAATTTAAATGGCAATGCAAAAACCCTTAATATGATTCATATTCATGCGAATAAATTTTCTTGGATATATTTTTTAAAAGACAAATATCCATTTATTGTACATAAAAATATTTGTTATTGAAATATTTTCCAAATAAAAAGTTACAAACTTAATTATTGTCATATGATACTTTTTCACAAATATTTGCCTGTATTTTAATGTCTAACAACATGGTTGAAAGCATATACATTTCTAATGTTATTATTAAATTTTTCTCGAATCTCTTTAGTCAACCCTTTACTTTGAAATTTTATTTTTAGTAATTCCCAATAGGAAAGTAATTCAAAATGATATACTATTGACCAGAAATAATAATAAAACCAAAAAAAAAAAAAAAAAAAATTAAAAATCAATAGAAAATAAAACCCTTTATAAGTAACATGATAGCAAAATTTAATTTTCTGTACAATCCCTCTAAAGGAATATAATATATTTGTATGCTTCCGGTTTGTAGAAATACAAAAAAAAAATAATATGAAGCCTCTTATAAATTATTGCAAAATATCTGCTTTTCAATATTGCATTTTTAACTTTAATTTATTTGTGTATTCAAAAGAAAGTCATACACAAATTGTTCCTTCAGGAATAAAGGTCGCAAACAAAAAAACAGGACATACGACAGTGCACCGTGGGGTAGAAATGATTAATATTGAAAAATATTAAAAGCATGGAATAAATATTGGACTATCCCTAGAAAATATTATGCTTATTATTACACAATTGGTACCTTTTTTAAATTATAAAAATAATATTCATATGTTGTACTATCGATTTAGAAAGTTTCGCCCTGTTACTCGGCTTCGTTTGCTACAAAAAATGTTTGTTGAATATTGCCTATCTCAAATATTCACACATTTGTTAGTTAAAACTACAATGCGTATGATAAATTAATTAACAAACGTAATATAATTCATCATACGCATTGTAGTTCCAACTAACAAATGTTTTAATATTTTAGATGAACAATATTCAACGAATATATGAAGCTCTATTTATACATAAATAGATACAACAAAATGTATCCTATTTTTAGATACAAAGTTATCAATTACACTAAACATTCATAACTTGTTCTCATTTTGTATAAACATTTTTTTTTTTTAATTTTCAATAAAAAAATATATTGAAATCGCCATATAGGGTCCTACATGTAACCATATATTAAACACTTGAAAAGGCAGTAAAGTCAGCAAAAATTTTGCTGAGTCAGCAAAAATTTTGTCTTGCAAAAATGGCACATTTAAAAAAATTTTAAAAATTAAATATTGATAACGATTGTCACTTTCACCATTCACCTTAATTTTCGAATCTCATTATTTTGTAATATTTGTAATTTGTAATGACGATTGGACAATAAACAATTTATAAATTTGTATTATTTGAGTGAAAATGAGGTTCGAAAACCGAGTTGAATGGTGAAAGTGAGAATGGGAATCGCTACCTTGTATTTCTTTTATCCATGTAATATACTAAAAATTATTTAGATATGAAATTCTCACTTCATCGGATATCATTAACCAACTTCAGTCTGGAATCAAGAACGAGCCAAATTTGATAGAAATGCGAAAATGGGGGGTTTTTTTTAAATTAATTTGAAAGATTTTTAAAATGCCTAAGTTGGATATGTGTGGAAATTTGATTATTTTGTTAAAAGTTGAACAATATTTGAAGGTTTTTATCACCTGATGAATAGACTGGTATCTAAGAAAATGCATTAGTGCACACAGAGAAGAATTTAGCTATTTGCCAACTGAAATTCGGGTACTGATATTCAAATTCGGTTAATACGTATTTTTGTCGGTTGGTAAAACTGAACATTTGTGTTCAAAACAAAATTCGCTTAGTTTAACTGAATTTTAGTTGCGACACTCAAAATAATTAGAAATCTAATATTGATATAGTTGTAGTAACTGAATTTATAAGTTGTTAACACTAATATACACTTTTCAATTCGGTTGGCACTTTATTTCTCTGTGTGTGTCAACAATTGGTTCTAAGTGGTTTTTTAAAAGTTTTTTCTCTATAAGTTGTAAAAAAGTAATTATAAATTTCTATTTGGGATTCGATAATATGATCTTAAACCGAACAAAATTAAAATTCGTTTAACAATATTTAGATCAACTAATATGAAAAATTAAAAGTTTACATAATTTTCGAATAGATATCCCTTTAATTAGAGGGCTTATTGTAAAACTTGATAAGCCACTTTCACGATTTTCTAGTTTTCGCAGTTTTTCTAGACATCCATTAACAATTTTTTGGAAGAAGTCGAGCTTTAACACTTACCATACGTACCTAGAGTATAAAAGTCCGGCTATATTCATATTTCTTTATGTTTTCCAACTTTAAAAGGCGAAAATAAACCAAAAATAAAATGTGGCATATCAAGTTTTTGCAATAGGCCCTTCAATTTAATTGGACTATAATTATCTTAACTTTTATTAAAAAAATCGTTAACCCCTTTTGGCAAAAAAGAAATCAATTTAAATTATGACTACAAGATTTTAAATTGATCATAAAAGCTTCATATATAGAAATTTAAAAATTTAAAATACTTTGGACGAGTCCTAGTATAACAAAACTGCTACAGTCTGGTATATCTCTTGTGTCCGGTAATTTTTTCTTTAAAAATCTTTTGTTCTTATTCTTAATGTAATTAAACTCAAAAAAAAATTTTTTTCACTTGATAAAATACTTTATTTTGTGTAACTTAATCCATTAAGGGTTAATGTTTCCACTTTTGATCAAAAAAAAAACCCACTACGATATTTACAGAATAACATTTTTGAGATTTTGATAAAACTTGTATATAGTACTTAACTATAAAATCAATCCCACTATCACTTTTAAGGGTTAAAAAGGTGGAGTCAAAAAAGGCCCCAGTTTTCTTTTATTTCTGCGATGTCTTTACATTTGTTCCAAAGAAACTACACATAAATGGGTATCAAATGAAATGTATATTAACAATCTAGCGAAATGTTTAGTAAATATATATGAAGGGGTATATTTTTATTTGTTTTCCCCCCTACAACGTATATATCGCACACCTAGTTCAAAAGTGACCCAACTCAATATTTTAATTTTTCGGGTTTATATGCTTAAACTATACAGAATACACTTTTTTATCTATAAAAAAATATCAGTGTATTTTGTTGCTGTTAACTGTTCCTAAAAAACAGTTATGTCTTTTTTTATATTTCAATTTCGATTGCTGAAAAATTAAAAATTTTGAGTTGAGTCACTTTTGAACTATGTGTGCCATATATTTTTTCTAAAACGTTGCTTTTTTGAACAAATTCTTTTCGTTTTTACGTTTTCCAAAAAATCTAAGTTTTTCATTTGAAACCATTTGCAATAAATCTGGGGATGTAATGAGCGAAAATCAACAAATCGTTTTTAAAGGAATATCTTAGTCAATACATATAAAACATTTCCAGTTCATTTGTAAATAAAACTAAATGCATTAGATTAGAAATTCCAGAAGTCAGGGTATGTTCACAATACAAGTTACAACTAAAAGCGAAAAAATCTTCCCATACATTTTGTAGAAAATTTCGGGCTGCTGGTTAACGATTTTGTTAACTTTTAAGGATGGATACAAAATCAGAACAATAATCGATAGAAAAATTGGTAAAAAGGGAGAATTACAAAAATGGACACAAAAACAGTAAACATCAGCAAATGCACACAAGCGCAGGAGTATCATATTAGCATCCAAATTCATTCTTCATTATAATACAATATTATAAAAAAATCTACCTTTCCTGCTAATAATAGATGTATGTATATGGATATATACATGTCTCATTTAAAATTAATTTTAAAAAACACGTTTATGCATTTTTATGGAATTTGTGCGTCATTTTTGATTGCAGGCTAAATGAAATGAAAAATTAAAATTTTCAAAATTTCGTATTTTTGGAATTTTTAATAAAATCAAACTTTACATAATACACTCAAAGTAGTTTGAAGTTTAAATTAACTGAAAATGTGATATAATATAAATGATAAATCACTTAATATCCACACTGATACACTCATAATAATCTATGCATAAAAATATTACTAATTTCGTAAAATGTACAAATTTTCGTTTATTTTACAAAAACTTTGTTATTTTGTCATTTTTTATAATATTACGCGTGGATTATTATCAGTAAACCATGCATAAAAATATGAAAATAATGTCAAAATAACAAAAACATTCGTAAAATACACGAAAATTTGTTTTTTTTACAAAAGATTTCGTTGTTTTGACATTTTTTTCGTATTTGTAGCATTTATTATTATTAGCGCGGTCTACTTACTTTTTATTTAAATTAAATGTTTCTTGTTACTTATTTTTAAAAATTGTTTAAATAACTAACAAATCCGTAAAAATAAATGAATTTGGCAAACGAATTTTAAAAGCTGTCAATTAAAAATTAATTGAATCAATTAAATATTTGCTTAAATTTGCAACTTGCTTTACATTTTGCATACAATATTGTCGCTCAAAAGCAAACATACATACATTGTTTTTGGTTTGTTTGTAATATTTATGTAGTTGTTGTTAATAAATTTTTATGTTTAGTGGTATTAGTAATAAATATTTGAAATTCATTTCAATTAGATTAAATATAAATTCTTGTTAGGTTTATTACTTTATTAAGTTAAGTAATTTAGTTTCAGTTGTTTAAATCTGAATATTTATTTATTCTAGATCATTTTCAATGAAAATGGAAATTATTCAAAATCGAGGCCGTACTCTTTTTTTCTTTATTATGATATTGTAGTAACAAATAGTCTATAGAGTTTTTGTTTTCAAATTTATTAATTGACCACTTTCAGGAGCTTTCTAGGTTCCCATCATCAGAACACGTTTTGAAAGAAGTGACAATCCCATGCAAACATCAAACATTCATATAAACAAGTTTTCTCACTACATGAGAACTAATATATGAGTTCGAAGTTAAAGAATATCACCATTGATCAAAAATTAAGTGAAAACTTGTTTGTTATGTGCAAGGTTTACCTTTGTTAGATATTTAATACACGTTTTTTGTTTTTTTTTCTTTATACACTTGTTTTGTGTAAAAACAAAATGTAGAGGGGGAGTAAACAAGACTGTTCTTTTATACAAGTTTGATATAATTTTTATTAAAAATAAAAATTATTTTTTCGACCTTTAATTGTGCAATTAACATTGATAATGAAATTTTTAAAGTTTAATTTCGTTTAATTTTTTTTTTTTTTTTTAAAGAAGTTGCAAAACATAAATTAAAGAGTATTTCAAATAAAACAAATTACTCTGATTTCAACAAAGAAAAACTACAAAAAAAAATGTTGCCATAGTCCCTACGCTTCAATAGAAAGAAAAAACTAATTTCTGTGTGAATTTGTCTACATAAGTATAAATAAATCTGATAACTAAATGAGAATTAAAAGCCGTTTTGAATTCCATGTTATAAAATTCAAGCTGTTAAAAAGCATTGGTTATGGCAACAATATTTATTGTTGTGAAGGTATGCGATGTTGATCACTTTTTAATCAAATTACTATATAATTGAAAAATAATTCAATTAAAGAGCTATCAATTTCTAATTGAAGTGGCAATTTTCGTTGCTGGCGGAATATCAGCAATTAAAGTTTTGAATGTATGGTTTTCGTGATTGAAATGGATTTTTAATTTTTTCATAACTTTTGTTTTACTCGGTTGGTCAAATATTGGAGCTAAGTTGGACCATCAGCTGTACCAATAGATGTTAATATTGAAGGCCATATATGTACATTAATATCACTTGGTAACTCTCCATTGTCTCGAAAACTAATATTCTTCATTATAAATTATTTAGCCCCAGTGTGCATTGCAGCAATGTCAAGTGGGTGAGCTACTTCTACAACTCAGCTTGAGATTAATGGCAAAGAAAATAAGCGAAAATCAACAAGTATCAAAAGTCGTTTGTCTGTCAAAGCCAGTAAGAGGGTAAAAAGTTAATATTCACTTACCAGTTTTCCCTTTAGAGTAATGTATGTATTTAATGCATAAATGTATAAGTTTGTACACATACACTTACTATAAGTGTGTGTGTGTGTTTGTTAGTGTGCGTTCATGTAAATAGCCACTGCCATTTAAAAACATAAATATGTATGCTTGCATGTATGTGTGTATACAAAATATAATCTTTTATTAAATTTTTATGTACAAGTATGAGTATTATGATGTTGTTGGAATTTATACATATTTTAAGGATTACTTTATTACATTCGAGAGTGAGAATAAACAGCATCAACAGCTACAACAACAACATTCGTAACAACAACAACAAAAAAGCCAACAACATAAATTGTCACTTAACGTAAAGTTAAAAAAAAAAGTTAAAAATATCAACGAGAAATGTTTTAACATATTAAAACATCATTCCTTCTATTTTAATGGACAGATTAAAAATAAAGCATTTTTACGCTTATGATTTTTTCGTTATTATAGATTTATATGTACTAAAAAGTATACAATGGTCATTTCAAAAAAAAATTTTAAATGCATATAAATATTTAAAGGATATTGAATATTATATGAGGTACATTAAGCAAATTCTGAGATTTTCATAAAATAAAGGAAGAGCTTTTTTTTTACTAGCCTTACTATAAAAAATACTAATATATTTTTTTAATATTACATTGATTTTTAAAAAATAGCATATTTTGCTTAGAAATTTTACAATTGAAGAGGCGTAAAAAATTACAAAATTTTTGTATGAAAACGTGTTTAAAGTTTAAAAAATTTAGATTTTTTTTAACGCAGCATTAAAGTGCCAGAGAAAGCAAAAATATTGATACCCATATTGCCTATGCTGTGGGCTAAGGGTTGCCAGTTATTTGAAATATTTAATTTATGCAGGGGCGGTTCTAGCTCAAGTCTTTGGTGGTGGGAGGGGTCAACTTCCAAAAAATTTCACTTCAATTGTTGTTTTTTTAATTCCAAAATTGTTTTTGTATACAATCAGGGAACTTTTGCTTTAAAAATATATAGTTGTTTGGGTTGTAATACAGTTTCTTTATTTTTAATGTAAATGTCAGTCATTTTCAGAACAAATTAAATTTTTTACTAACCTTGTAGTTCATTTAAAAAAACAAACCACATCAAATGACTGTTTTACATTAATTTTCCTATGGGGAATGGGGCTGGTCCTGCGTGTGCCACAGGATCGGTCCTTTCGTGCCAGAGACCGCTCCTCTGCTAAATCCTACACTCAAAAAAATAAGTTTGTAGAAAAGTTAGTAAAACATCTTGTAAATCAGGTATACTATTTTTCAGCAAATTTTTTGCTAAAATTATGTTTTAAACTAAAATTTTAGTTATACTTATTCAGCACTTAACTGTTTCGAACTAATGTCTTACTAATATTTAATTAATGTTTTACTAATTTATTTTGCTAAAAAAATAGTGTTGATTAGCACATTAATAATGTGAACGACAACCAGACTGAAAGATATATGCAGAATGAATTAGATGTCGCGGCATGTCTAGATGTAGGAGTGACAGGGAAAATGACACAAAAAAGTACAGCTCTAGTAAGACATAATATAAAAAACAACCATGGAAGATTTTTGTATCTGATTTTCATACATAAAACAAAATTGTGGATTACAACAACTTAATCTATTAATTAAATAAAAGACAAAATAAAATATTTAAATTTAATAAAGATTAAATGTGTATTTGTAAACTAAATGTTTATATATATTAATAATCTTGTGTGGTCAATTGCAAACAAATATGCAATAAGTAGACAGATTAAAGCGAAAGACAAAGACATACATCGTAGGTAGATTTTTCTTTTTTCTTTTTCTTATTGCAAAAAAGGGTTGTATATGTTATATTTTGTTAGTTTTTCGTTTTGTTTCTATAATTCTCTGCGACATTTGCGTTCCTTTAAAAGATAGCACGATTTAGACAATAATTGATGTAAGTAGTTCAAACATAATTTCGTTTATGTTATATATAATTATTTCTATTGTTTTTAGATATTACATTAATTCATATCGTCAATTTGGGAGTATGAACATTTTTATATTTTGTAACGTATTGAAAATTATTTTTGAAAGAATCACAAAAATATGTTTTATGATTTTCAGCAAATAAATTAACTAAAGTATAATTTTTCTACAAATTTTTTGAGTTTTTTTCAGTCTACTAATATTTAGCAAAAAGTTTATTAATTTTTAGCAAGGGTTTTTTAATTTCTAATCTACTAAGTGTTAGCAAAACTTTTTGCTGAATCTACTAATTTTGTTGCTACTTTACTAACTATTTTATTTGAGTGTACCCTATGTAAAAAACTGGCAACTTAAACATGGGCTTGTCATAGGAGGGGGTCATTTGTCATGCTTTAAACCACATAGTGGCATGCCACAGGACTGACCGAAGTTGGGCATAAAGATGGGCATAAAAATAAACGAAAACTACGCAGCTTCCAATGGGTAAAATTCTGGCCAACTGGCTTTTTCTTGTTAATAAGCATTCTGGTTAAGTGGTATGTCCTCCCGTTACCATTCACAGGATTGATAATTTAACTGCTTAACCCATTTCAGTATTAAATTATACCAGTCCTGTGATAAGTCCTTCTTTAACCAGTCACTTTTAGGTCAACTCACTCCTCATTCCCTATAGGGTTCTTACAGTAGTTTTTTGTTATTAAAAAAAAATAAAAAAATAAGTGTTTGTTTATTTTTTACTAACATGTGGTTCATTTTTAGTATAATTGTTAGTCATTTTTTGAACATTAAAAAACAAATGATAATATTAGTTGAATTTAATGAAATGTAAGTTGTCCTTTCTTTTAGTGAAATTTCATTTGTTTTTAACTACATTTGCTGGGTTCTTTACCTACATAGTATTCTAAGTGTACAATATTTTTTAATTTCTTCGGTGTTCCTAGAGACTGATAACATATAAAATAAGCCAATCGTTTTCCTCCACCCTTTCCGATTTTAACTAATCTTCGTATAGGATGGCTAGTTTAGGAAAGCTAGTCCCAGATTATTTTGAAAATCGCGTTTCAAAATATATATGAAAAATATCTAAAAATTTCACAGACGTAGTCGTACGTATATTCGAAAAAATCGCAACATTTAACAAAAGTAGTCGTATAAAATCGTTTATATCTTTTTTAACGAAGGAAGCTATGCGATTCGTTAATATCTTAGGTCAAAGAAATTAGAAAAAAAAAAAAATTGTTTGAAGATAAAATTATTTTTTTCAAAATCCACGGCCGACGCATTTAAAAAATTGGCTTCTTAAAATTCTTAAAAAAATAAGTTAAGTTATTCCCCTATGCTGTAGCCAACTCTCTTTTTGGAACTCTTACGAAGTCCAAAGTTATGCATAAAAATGTAAAAAAAAAAATATAATTAAAAAACCGATAACTTTGGAGAACGCAGGAGTACCATACCGAGATTGTGCAATGATATAGAGTAATAATTTATAATCTATATATATTAGGCCGGGTCGATTTGTATGGAGGCAAAAAAATCGCTCAACGTTCAAGGAAAATCGTATTCTAGGGATCAAAATAAGAAATTTGGCCGAAGGAACCGTACCTCTAAAGCGAATTCTGATGTCCCGACTTTTGACCCGTAGGGTCAAATTTTGAAAAAGCCCACTTTGATATTTCAGAAAGTAGGAGGAATCTCTCCAAGATTATGGGAGATATTTCTTCTCCGGGAGACGCGCTAGCAGATTAATGCATAAATCATCATTCTAGGGGTTAAAATTTAAGTTAAAAGAGGGCCTTTTTAGCCGTGTTTTTTTTAGCAAAATGTCAAATCTCGGGATAGAGATATTTCAGAAAGTAGAAGGAGTCTTTCCAAGATTAGGGTCTCTGTTTCTTCTCCGGAAGAAATAGAGTATAAATATATTCCATTGGGTTGGATTCGATTGGGGCACTCTAAATGGGTCAAAGTGGGATTTTTCAAAATTTCACCCTAAGTCGGGACACCAGAATTCGTTTTAGAGGTATGGTTCTTTCGGCAAAGTTTCTTATTTTGATCCCTAGAATACGATTTTCCTTGAACGTTGAGCGATTTTTAAATCGACCCGCCCTAATATATATACAACTCATTTTCTGTTTGTTTGTTTGTTCTCTATATAAATTTGCAATTCTCAACGGATTTTCCTCAAATTTGGCATGAATAATCCTCGGACCTCAACTTAGGCGTAGTATCGACCACGCTCACGTATCCTACTTTTGGCAAAAAATGTAAAATTAAAATTTTTTTCATCTTTTTCAACTTTTTTCGTTTTTTTGGAATAAAAACTTATAAGAAAGTATTAACGGATTTCTTTGAAATCACTCACATATATTCTATGTTTCCCGAGGAAGGCCTCAGTAAAAGTTTCCTTACCCTAACGTTAAAATCATAACATTTGCTATGACCATAAATAAGACACAGGGACAATCACTTAAGGCAGCGGGTATTAACCTGGAGTAACCATGTTTCTCACATGGCCAACTATATATTGCAGGCTAAAGAGTTGGCAGCCCACCGAAACCTCTACATATATGCCCTGACGGTAAAATCAAAAACATTGTGTATCCTAATTCTTTATAATAAATTCGGTACACATTCGATTGAAAAACAAAAACTAAAACCTTATTTCATAAATTTCAAATGGAATCTTTAATTTCAAGTTTAACGTTAAAATCCTAACTGATTCTGCAAAACACAACAGAATTAAGTCGTTTATTTCCTAGCTTAAAATTTTTTCTGCATTCAAAAATCACCGGGAAACGTCGGGCACTTCTGCTAGTTAACATATATTTTTTTTTTGAAATTTTGGAAATCCAGGTTTGTGAAATACAGCGGTTTGAACCATGGATTTAAAAAATTCAATTTTGTCTTCATAAAGTGAAGCACTTTTAGGTACCTACCAGTAAAACTACAATTTAAGTAGCTTTCAAATGAAGTATCAATGTCTCTCGTTGCTTAAAAACTAATAGGCAATTATGTGCAACTTCTTTTGTAAAACTTTAATTTTTAGTTTTTCAATAAAATATTTTTTTTATGTTAATTTTATGTTATTCTACTACATTTAGTATCGTTTTTCAGAGTTTTATTTTTTTATTCATCACTTTGGATTCCCTAAGAGTTCCATAAATAGATTTCTCAACGAAACATATTAAAATAATTTGTGTTTAATATATTTTTTTTTATTTATTTATTTATTTATTTATTTGTTTTTTTCAGTACAACAAGATTGAATCTTATAATTATAGTACATGAATAAAATATCCCAATTGATTCACAATGATTAATATAATATAAAAAATAAAAACAAGATATAGAAAATTTAAAAAATTTAAAAATGAATATAAAATATATAAAAAAATATAATATAATAAAACCAAAAATAGAGAAAAAGATATAAGTATTGAAAACAAAATTAGTAAAAATTATTAAAGAAAGAAAAACATTGAAAAATTAAGGTTTTCAAAAAAATTAAAAAGTAAATTTTTGAAGTGCATTGCGTTGCTGGCTTGTTGTATGTTTTGTGGTAATAAATTCCAAAGACTAGCAGAATGTACATGAAATTGATATTCAGAAACAAGAGAGTGATGTCTAGGAAGTATTAACTTTTTTCCCCTATTGGATCTTGCAAATCGAATTTGATCAAAGATATATTTTGGCTTTTGTGTGTATATAATTTTATGAAGAAAACAATAGAACTCTTATTTTTAGAAAATTATCCAAAGAAACACCGTATATGTTCCTGGAAATTAATGATACACTACTAAATCTCCTTAGATTGTAGACATATCGTACAATATTATTAAATACAATATTAAGTCGACGTTTGCTTGTGGCGTCACAATTTGCGAAGAGTTCGCAGCCGTATAAAAGACAAGGAATAACGTAGGTCTTAGCTAGAAGCAATCTTACATTTAATGGAGTGAATGATTGTGTTGACCATAGTGTTCTAAGCTTGGCATATGTTTGACCAACTAACGAGTTAATATGGTTAGTCCATGATAATGTGCTATTGAATACGATGCCTAAGTTTTTAGCCGATGGGACAATTGAAATTTTCTGGTTGTTAATAAGGATTTCTTCATCAATTTCTGGTTGCATGGACCTCTTATGTATAACGAGACATTTGGACTTATTAGGGTTTAAACAAAGACCATTTGCGATGGCCCAATGATGAATTTTATCCAGATCATAATTCAGTTTATCGATGTTCTCCTTAATTGATTCTTCAGGGCTACTTAGGTATAGCTGTACGTCGTCTGCATACATATGTACTTTGCTGTACGATAGTTGTTGAGGGAGATCGTTTGCATATAATGAGAAAAGTAGCGGTCCCAAGATAGAACCCTGAGGTACGCCTCGAGTAAGAGCCAATGGTTCAGATGATAAATTATTCACACATACGGATTGTGTACGGTTTACAAGGTAAGTTAACATGAGTTCAGTTGAGCTTGATGCGAATTTAAAGTGCCGTCTGAGTTTCATACAAAGAGTTTCATGGTTGACTGTGTCGAAAGCCTTAGAGTGGTCAAGGAGTACTAGGAAGTTTAGTTTGTTATTATCTAGTTCACGTCTAATATTCTCGCTTACTTCGACAAGAGCAGTTATACAGCTGTGATCTGAACGGAATCCTGACTGTTTTTTCACACATTAAGCCATGTCCATGTATGTACTCACATATCTGAGAATACAATAGCTTTTCAAAGACTTTTGAAAGGTAGCATAAAATCGCAATAGGTCGATATTCATTATTTGATTTCGGTATTGGTATAACTTTTGCATGTTTCCATTTAGAAGAGAACGTGCTAGACATTAAAATTGTGTTAAAGATATGAGTCACATATGGAATAAGAAGAGGTAGGAGGATCCTAAAGAACTTAGGGTGAATATTATCGCATCCAATTGCATTCGACTTTACTGAAGAGAAGCATGACAAAACTTCTAATTGGTTAACACAAGAGAATTCAAAAAAACGTTCATCTTCAGAAAAATTGTCCATATTGTTATTAAAGTTATAAAGATCACTGTCGGCTTGGACAAATGGTAGATTTGTAAAGGCAGAATTTAATTCGTTGACATCAGTCGAGTAGTTTTCGTTAATAACTTTTTTCCCAATGCCAATGTCCCGAATAGTTTTCCAGGTTTTTTTGACTCCAAAGCAGTACCAAATTGATTGGAATAATATTCTGACTTTGCTAATTTGATCTTCTGGTTAACACATTTTTAAGAATTGAAAAAAACAAATTTTTTAAATACTGCGGTTTGATCCGCGGAAAAAAATGCATTTCAGCCTAAAAAAACTATTGTTTTCTAATTTCATTTAAAGCACCATAACACTAGCTTTAAAATCAATGAATCACATAAAGATATAACGTTAAAAAGATATAAACGATTTTATACGACCACTTTTGTTAAATTTTCGATTTATTTTTTCAAGTTTTAAAATGCAATATTTCCACAACCGTAAAGCTACCAACATAAAATTTGGACTATGTCATACTTATATGGCATTTACAAAGTTTGGTTAAAATTGAAGGGGATCGAGGTAAAAAATTCGATTTTTTTTATGGTTTTATATGGTATGAGTCCATAGCTCTTAACCCCACCTAAGTTAGGCAAATTAATAAAAACTTCGTGTAAAAAAATATATTTGAAATTTTAACCATGAAGTTCGAAAAATTCTTAATTTTTTTTTTTTAATAATTCAAGACATTTTTCACTTTCAAAGTTACAATTCAAAATAATGAATTTATTTAACAACACTCATAGTTCTATGGAGGATCTAGATTTCATATATACCATGATTTAAAAAGTTTATTTAATTGAATTCATTTATAAATCACTAAATATTTACAATTTTCTACCAAAGATAAGAATGATATTACTTTTTTGTTTATTCACTTGCACTTTTTATCATTTCCAACCAACAGGTTTCGAAATCGAATAGCTGTTCAAAATGTAATAAGATGAAATATAGGTGTAGGTGAAGAAATGTAGGTGTAGAAATGGTTGAAAAAGCGTAGAAATGGCAGATAAAATATTGAGGAGAATCTGAAATAGTTTCGAAATTTTCTTCAAATTAATAGTTTTTGTGATCGCTGATTACGAATCTGACATCCAATTTTTAAAACTCAAAGTGTAGGATTCTATATGGCGGATGATTTTTTTAATTGTCATCGGTTTTGGTGTACATTCTATTAAATGTAAAGTTTTTGGCGTAGCTAAATATGATTTTGAAATTGAATTTACAAAATTTAAAATGGCGGAATCAATATGTTATCGGAAAAATTTAGAGGTCGCTGATGGCGAATCTGAAATCAGATTTTAAAATTCAAAATGACGGAAATTTTTTTTCAAAAGTAATCGTTTTTGTATTAAGTATTCTCTATAAATAACATTGGTTTTGTGGTTAAAATAATACAGTCAATAACTTTTAATAAACAAAAAACATTTCCACAGGAAAATAAGGAAATTGTACAAACATAATTTGAGTTGTATTTATGTTTGCACTTTTTTCTAGAATTAAATTGTAATTAAAAACTATTGTCTCTTCTTGTTTTTCTATTGCATTTGGTTCAATATTATGATATATGCATTAGGTTGGAACGAATTGTGATTTTAGAGGAAAAATAATTTTTCAAAAGTTTCAACCAAATAAAAACTTGATTTTCGTTTTCAGGATTTTTTTTTTATAAAAAAAGTATAAATAAAGTATTCTTTTTTTCTAAATCAAAACTTATTAAATTTTTTTATTAAAATTAAGTTTTCCCCCTAAAAATATGAAATTGTCGAACAGACTGAAACAAAGTACTTTCGAAATCTTTAATCACTCTTAAAACAATCAGTATAATCAAAATGGCGTTTTCTATTGAAAACCTAAAATTTTCAAACAAGTGATTTTTTCTAAAACCAAAAAGTTTTTGCTTGTATTTTTATAACCGAAAAAATAAATTTTCGAATTTTTAGTTTGGAATTGAAGGGCTTAGTGCAAAAACTTAATAAGCCACAAAATTAAAGTAATGAAATAATCGCCTTCAAAGTTTAAAAGCAATGTAGAAAATAAAGCTTTAACTAAACCAGACTGTAAGCATACATAATAGGTGTTTAAGGAAGGCTCCGATCACATACCCGTTCATGGATGATAGAAATCCATCGGAAACTGCTGTTTTACAAAAAAAAAAGTGTGGCTTATCAAGTTATTGCACAAAGATAAGTAAAGAAGTTCATAGTCTGAAAAATGGTAGCAAATTAGATGGTCTTTCTTGATACTTGTAAAAAGTGCCAAAATGTGTCTTCTATTACATGACCTTCTTCGGAAGACTATAAGAGTGTAAAAACCATTTTATTAAGTCAATGTGGCTTATCAAGTTTTTGCAGAAATTTTATTTAGAATTTTTTAATTTTGAAAAAATTATATTTGTATTTCAGGCATTTTGTGCTGTAGAAACTTGTAATAAATGTCAAGATATTTTAGCACTTATTACAAGTATCTGTTGCTCGAAAATCCTGCAAAATAGCAACTATTTCCTCAAAATAAAAAAAATCTTAAAGAGAATTTCTGCAATAACTTGATAAGCCACGTGGATTTGAAAAAATGGGTTTCACTGCCTTATAGTCTTAAGGCGATGGACATGTAATAGAAGACACCTCTTGGCACTTATTAAAAGTATCTAGAATATAAAAGTCCAGAAAAACAGCGACTTTTTCTTAAAAATAAGAAAATCTTAAATAAATTTCTGCAAAAACATGATAAGCCACATTGATTTTAAAGAAATGGTTTTCAATGACTTCTACGCTGCTGTTAAGCAAGATGTTCGAGCTATAAAAGCTTGTAATAAGTGACAGTATGTGTCTTGTATTACATATCCGTCGGTGGAAGTCTAGAAGAGTGTAAAAACCATTTTATTACGTCAATGTGGCTTATCAAGTTTTTGGACAAATTTTATTTGATATTATTTAATTTCAAAGACTAGGTAGCTTTTTTGCTTTAAGTGCAAAGATGTGTCTTCTATTTCATGTCCATCGCTGGGAGACTAACATACAGTAAAACCCATTTTGTTAAATTAATGTGGCTTATCAAGTTGTTTGCAGAAATTTTATTTAGAATATTTTTATTTTAAAGAATAGTAGCTGATTTGACAGATTTTCGTGATAAATATACTTGTTGTAAGTGCAAAGATGTGGCTTCTTTTACATGTTCCTTGCTGGGAGACTAGAAGACAGTAAAAAACATTTTAATAAATGAATGTGGCTTATCAAGTTTTTACAGAAAATTTATTTAGAATTTTTCAAGGAATATGTATCTTATTGGTGTGGCATATCATATTCTTGCGTAAAAAAATATTGTAATATAGTCGAATTTGCTCTAGATCTGAAAGTATTTGGAATATAACTTAAATCTTTTAAGTGGATATTGATACCACGTTAGGAAATGCAATGAACACATAAAATCATTTTTGAAAACGTGTGGCTTATCATGTATTTGCACTAAGCCCTTCAATTGATTTATGGGCTTTAATTTTTAAAATCGAAATAATTTTTTTTTTTCTCGAAATGCTTTTAACAAAAAAAAAAAACTTTATTATTTTCACTTATTAATGGGAAAACCAACGAAAACTTTGATCGGACAAAATTTTCGATCTCTCATATAACTTAAAATAATCTATTCGATTAAAGTTTTGCTCAGTTTTTCTTGGGAATAAAAAAGTTTCAATTTGTAAAAAAAAAAAAATCTCTTTAAATGAAAATTTTAGATTTTTAAATAAAATGTGCAAGGTGAGAATCAATTCCGACATGGCTGAAACTTTTTTCGTTAATAATGAAGAATACAAAAATAGTTTTTAGCAAATCTCTATTTTCAAAAAACTGCGTTTCACTTTGTTTGAAAATTTTTGATTTTTAGATTAAATTCTTTTTTGAATGAAAATAGTTTTGGCTGAAACTTTTCTAACTGAAATTTCTCTAAAGTCCTTGTTCAATCCTTCCTAATATGCATGTCATTATTATTGTTGTCTGTAAATACATGAATTTTGTTCTTGTGTTGTGGGTGTTACCCATATATTGCATGTCTACTGCATATAGTTTTTATTTTTCCGTTACATCGTACATAATCTATTAATTTTTTTCCGCTAGTATCAGGGAGAGTGATGAGTTTCCGGAGGATAATAAATAATAAGTTTAGTGACAGAATGATGAAAAACGCAAACACCATAAATACTATGGAAAATATAGAATAACTTAAAAAGAAAAAAAAAACTCAGAGGTCATTTTAAAGAACAAAAAAACAGCAAACGATATTGTAATTAAAGTTGCAGTTTTAAAAACAATAAAATTGTTAATTGCTTTATGAACATTTAGATATTTATCTAACACTAAGATGTAAAAGAATTTTAATAATTTTAACACAACTTAACCGAACACTTCCGTATGAGCTGTTCCAGTTAATATCACCGTGAAATTAATCGATGTTTTCCGATTTTGATAAAATTTTGTGAGTGTGTGCGGTAGTGAACGTAAGTATTAAAAAAAATTTTTTTTTTTTGGAAAACTCTGGCAACCCTATAGCTTCAAATTGTGGCGTAGGGACTTTTTCACTTAAAAGGTAATAACTTTTGATGTGTAAAAAATATCGACGAATTTGTTTGCATAAGAACGGCTAGGTTTTGGGGTATAAAAAAATAAGTAAAAAAATTTTACACATTTTTTAAAATAAAAATTTTCGAAAAAAAACTTTAAAATCAATTTTTGGAAAAATCCTTTTTTTTAATTTTTAAAATTTTTATACAAATAGCTACACATGCGTTTTAAATGCCCTGAAAATTTCAGAGTGGAAAGCGCCTTACTTAGTCAATATCAGAAAAAATGTAGAAGTATGTACACCAGAAAATGTGTTTTTTTTTCAATAGTAATATGTAGTAGTTTTTCAATAGCAACAATTAAAAAAAAATAATATTTACACATCAAAAGTTATGACCTTTTACGTGAAGTCCCTTCCCCACAATTTGAAGCTATAGGGTTGCTAGAGTTTTCAAAAAAAAAAAAAAAAATAAAAATTTTAATACTTGCGTTCACACACTCACAAAATTTTATCATAATCGGAAAGCATGGATTAATTTCACGGTGATATTAAATAAAAATGGCTTGTAAAAGAAAATTCATTCGAATTGCTATAGCACTAGGGTTTTTCTTTTCCCGGGGTTTCTCATTTCCCGGGAAAGTGGCATTCGTTTTTGTATTTACCGGGATCACGGGAATTCCCGCTCAGTAAGAAAATTATTAAAGTTTATTTTTAAATGGTTTCCTCCAGTTTATACGTAAATTTTTACAACGCTTTTAACTTTTTATTATTTTAAATAAAAATTACATATTGCAATAGTACACCATTCCTTCATTATTTTTGTTAATATTACACTCAGGGAACTTCTGCTTTAAAAATACGAAGTTGCTTGGGTTGTAATACAGTTTCTTTATTTTTAATGTAAATGTCAGTTATTTGTAGAACAAATTTAATTTTTTACTAACCTTGTAGTTCATTAAAAAAACAAACCACATCAAATGTATGTTTTATAATTTTACAGTCGTATTTTTGTTATTTAAAAAAGTAAATGTTTGATTATTTTTTTACTAATTGTTCATTTTTTGTACAATTGTTAGTAATTTTTTGAACAGTAAAAACAATTGACAAATATTAGTTGAATTTTATGAAATGTAAGTCGTCCGTTCTTCAAGTGAAATTTTGTTTGTTTTTGACTACAATTGCTGTCGTCTTTACATACATAATATCCTTAGTGTATATCACAAACAAAATTTTAGTTTCCTTCAATCTACTAAAACAAAATAAAATGTGTGCGCCCCGGTAGGCTAGTTGGTAGCGTGCTGGCTTATCTGTGCGGGGGTCGTGGGTTCGATTCCCACCAGAGGTACTGGTCTGTTTTCGCTGCAACGCGCCGAAGGCCATAGTAGCTAGGGCTCGGTTAGGGTAATAGCATATAATTTGTAATTATTTGATTATTAATTAATAAAAAAAAAAAAATAAAAAAAAAAATAAAAATGTTCATCACAGTGTTTCCATAATATATTTTCAAATTTTATTTTCAAAATGTTCCCATATTTATTTGTATAAATTTTAAAATAAAATTTTAAAATATTTTGTAGACATTCACTGTCATGAACATTTTTGCGCTTTCTTGGCTGAATTTTGCTGCACGCAAATTGACATGAAATTTACTTTGTTCGAAAGATAATCTTCTGGCATTCAAATTTAAATATGACTTCTGTAATATAACCGCAACGGGTGGGTCGCACGTAGTCTAATCTGGAGGTCCAATTTTCGATGACTTTTTCCAACACTTGAGGCCGTATATTGGCAATAACGCGGCGAATGTTGGCCTCCAAGTGGTCATTCGTTTTGGGCTTATCGGCGTAGACTAGCGACTTCACATATCCCCAGCGGCGTTAAATCGCACGGTATTGGCAGACTAATTGGGTCTTCCTCTATGTTACGCTCTACAGCAGCAATGACTTCTTCTGTACGCACTGTATGACGTCTCTATGGATGCATATTATCATTTAGAGTAAACGTGGTGCGAAAACGTTTCATTGTTAATCGAATGTATTACTCTGACGTAGTGCGCGATACGTATTGCGAACAGAACCATGATTTTCAAAATAAATTTGCACAGTTTGCAAGAGTTTGTTCAGGGAATAGACTCATGTTGAAATGCCAAACCAAACTAAACATAAATCACTTGACAGCTGACAAAATGGCAGACAGTTAAAAAAGTGTTGCCAACTTAAAGTTATATAACTGTATTAGATTAGATTAGACTAGAGTGGCACTATGCACCGCGACCAGAAGTTGGTATTTTGTGCTGCCAGCGAATACACCATATAGGCTTCAGGTTCCCTGCGAAGCCAACTATCCTACCAGGTAAACAATTCCAAACGTCCGATGGCGTCACTATTCGACCACCAAAATAACGCACCCTCCTGTCGGAGAGCCTCGGACATTTGCAGAGAACATGCTCTGAGGTCTCGGGTTCCAATTCACAAAACCTGCACGTATCCGTAGAGGATCGTCCCATCTTGTACAATTGATACCTAAGGCCACAGTGTCCCGTGAGGTAACCCGTCACGGTCCTTAGTTCGCCTCTCGTCATAGACAAGAGTTTCCGCGACCTCTCCCCAGAGGGAGATATAAACCTGTATAAAAAACACCCTTTATTATACTAAAAGATAAACTCATGCATTTAAAGCACATTTCTCGATTTCACGTGAACCGATCTTTCTTTTATTTCTTTGTTACACGAAATAATTGTTCAGATTTGTCTTTTTGGTTATGCACAAAAATTATTTGATCCTTTGCGAAATTGATAAATTGGGCAAAAAAATGTGAGCTGTAGTAAAATTTGACAAAACAAACATTCAAACTTTTAATGCAACTTCCCTGCAATATCTGGCCCATAAGTGAAATAACTGGGTAAGCCATTCAAATCAGCATGGGTGTAATATCTTGTTTTCGGTACTTTTGTTTTCGATTTAAAGGGGAAAATTTTGTAGCCCCGTGTTATTTTTCAGTTAATACGTAAAATTTTTGTTAAAGAAACTTGAATTAAAATATTTAATAGAAGCATAATCGAAAAAAAATCATAAAAATTATATTTCGTGCTCTAGCCTTTAATTATAGATAACACCTTTTATAAATATTTTTTGCTATTGATTTTTTTGGGTTTTTTTTGTTAGAAAAATTATTATTTGTCAACAAAAATTTGTATTATCAATATTATCCTTGTTTTTATGTTGAAATTTCATACTAAAATTCAGCAATTCCATATTTGTTTTACAGAAGAAAAAAAATTCACTGAAAATCCATTATATTGTGCATTCTTTTTTTAACCAATATGTACATAAATCCTTGGCAAATATTGAGAGGATTAAAAACACTTCTATGAGATTTTTTTATCCCCGATGTATATTTCAATGTTTTTCAAAGTAAACAGGAGTTTTGTTTAAAAAAGACTAAACTACATAAAATCATAGATACATTTTTGCACAGAAATTGGGTTTTTTATGTTGTATTTTAACGTATGTTTGAAAGAGATTAATAACTAAACTATAAATTGCTTACGACACTTGTTCGATTTTAGGTACACTTTTTATAAACTATTGTGGCAAATGGTAAGCCTAAGGCAATGATTTTAATAAATAAAAAAAGTAATTTTTAATCCTTTAATGGTTAAGGAGTACGTTGCCGAATATATATTGATAAATACACACTGCTACAAAAAAAAACTTTTGTCAGAACTTGAAAACCGACCTAGTGGGGGTTGTAGGCCTAGGTGAGGACATACAAAAACCGTTTTCAAAAATTTTGAAACACCCTCAAAATTTTGAGTTATTTTCAAAAAAACTGTTTTAGGGTAGGTCGTAGCACTTTAGTACCTCTAACTCACACATTTTTTGACCGATTTCAAAATTTTAAACAGTTTTGGGAAGACAAAGAATTAGGCTTTCATGAAATGTATTCATTAAATATATATTCCAAGACATTAGGTAAGTGTTTAGCAAAAGTTTCTCTTTTTTTTATTTTTTTTTCCAAATTTTTCAAATTCAATAAGAGTTATTTTAATTTTTTTTTATGAAAACCTATCTTTTTTTGCACTGTATTTTAAAGACAATGTTATATAGAAAAAAACGAGATATTATTTGTTAAAATCGCTTTATATTTGCAAAAGTTACTAAACTTTTTCTAAAGTAAAAATTTTGGGATTGCACACTTTTCTTTTGGTAAACCACTTGACTTACAAACGTAAATTAAAAACTGTACAAATAGCTTAACCTAAGTTAACATGTATAGTTAAAAACAGGTTTTAATGAAAAGTTTAATAACTTTTACAATTTTCATCCGATTTGAAAAATGAAAACCATGTTTTGTTAAGAACTAAATTTTCTTTATACGTTGGTATAAATTTTTATAAGCTTTCATATTAAAATAAGCAATGAAAAGCTACTAAAATCCAAAAAGTTTATAATTTTCGTTTTTTTTCTGTAGATATTCTTAACAAAGACAATACTTATAACTTACAAATGTATCAAAAAATGCACGTCACTTTAAAGCGTAATTAATTTTCTTTCCAAACCCGTTAAAAAAAATTTAAATCGGACAAAAACTGACTGAGTAACAGGTCGATAAGTTGACGAACATCACTGAAAGCGGTTTTTTTAGAATAACTTCTGAATTTGAGGGTGTTTCTGAAATTTTTTGACACAATTTGTAATGTACTCAACAAGACCTATAACCCACGCTAGGTCGTTTTCCAAGTTTTTTTTCACTGTAGCACCGTGATATTAAAGTTTATATTGCTATTATATAAGAACAGTACACTCATAGAACTAAACCTGTAAAAATAGCAAAAAAAAAGCTGCTAAAAACACTATGCGACAAGTTTCAACCTTTTGTAGAAACTTTCTTTGAAATACATATTTTTTTTTATAGACTTAGGTACACTATGCAACAAATTTCACTCTTTTGCAGAATCTCTATTTGAAATACATATTTTAAATAGACTTAGGTACTCAATATCATTTTTTTTCTCTTTTGAAATATCGCGGTTTTTATATTTTCATCGTTCACCACAATTTTTTTTTGTATATTTTGCTTGATTTTTCAAAATTTAAACGCAAAATCATGAATTTTTTTTAAGAAAATTATCTTTCATTAGAGCATAATCATAATCATGTTTGTTTCATTATACCTAACCGGTATTGCAAGGAAGTTGAAAATTTTGAATGTTCAGTTATATCCCAGTTCATTTTCTGTTTGTTCTCTATCAATTCTCAACGGATTTTCCTCAAATTGGCATGAATAATCCTCGGACCTCAACTTAGATCGCAGTGTAGTTTTTTATCGACCACGCCCACTTTCACGCCTACTTTTAACCAAAAATGTAAAATTAAAATTTTTTCACCTTTTCACCTTTTTTTCGAATACAAACTTCTAAGAAAGTTTTAACGGATTTCTTTGAAATTACTCACATATATTCTACGTGTCCCGAGGAAGGCCTCAGTAAAAGCTTCATTACCATAGCCCACTTCAATACAGACTTTTGATCAAAAACGTCAAAATCAAAAAATTCCACTATTTTTAATAAAGCTTATTTTTTAATTTGAAAGTATTTAATCCAATGAAAACATTTTAGGAAAAGCCATTTCGTGTTTAAGAATTTTTTTCCCCCGTATAATATACCTACTGATATTTTCGCAATGTCTTTATGATTTCATTTTTTTTAATTTTATTTTTCCTTACCGTTTTTGGCAATAAAAAGTCCATTAAAAAAACAAAAAAAAATTTCTTTAAAGATAAACTTTTTCGAAACCATGTACTAAACTCAATATGAGACATCTTTATTGTTCAAGCACATTGATTTATAGAATTGCTACTGAAAGCATCATTTTGTATTCAAAATCTTTGAAGATAAAATTATTTTTAATTTTGTAACCTTATTTCATAAATTTCAAATGAAATCTTTAATTTCAAGTTTAACGTTAAAATTCTAACTGATTCTGCAAAACACAACAGAATTAAGTCGTCTATTTCATAGCTTAAAATTTTGTCTGCATTCAAAAATCACAGTTGACCTCGGAAACACCGGGCACTTCAGCTAATATCTAAATAAAGACTAATGTTTTAAACTTTATGCAGCTTTCGGTTAAAAATATATTTTCAGTTTTAATTTTTTGTTGTTCTGATCGTGAATTCCGTTCCAGAATATCTTTTTACACGCATCACATTTTTTATAAACACTTGATGACGAACCAGCCTCAATTGCATCGTCCCTTCGGCAAGTAGTTTCAATATCCTACTTCGATATGTGCTGTTTTTTTTTTGTATTGTTGATATCATGCTTTATTATGTGTCTTTTAAGACTGCCAGCCTCAATTTTATTATCACCTTCGCAATTAGTTTGATGTCTTTTAAGGTTGAATTTTGTAGTAAATAATTTCTTACACAAACTATATTTTCAACTTTTATATTTTCATTATGTTTTGTATTAATATGCCTTTTTAAGTTACTTTTTGTTGAAAAGGACTTATTGCACATGTGGCACGCACTCCATTTTTGATTTTTAATTAAAACTTTGATGTTTCCTGAACAAAGTTTCAAAAACAATTAAATGTTAAAAAAATTCTAGTTGCTCAAAATCCACATTTTCTTTCTAAATACATTTTTGCTAATAATTACTCTTGACCACAGTCAATGTGTATAAATGTTGAAATTTTTAAAAAGTCAATGTGCTTACAAAATAAAAAACCAAAAAAAAAAAATTGTATAAATAAAAATATAGAATATAAACTGCTTACTTGTAATTTCTTTATAATATTGTTAATAGTATGAATATTAAAATAAACTAAATACTTTTTAAAAATGTTAAGTTTTCTCTGATCCTCTTTTATTTATAAGTTTTTAATTATTAAAACAAGTTTTTTAAATTGTAATAATTGTTCCCTGACGATGTCACCCAATGTGAGACGAAATATTGGAAATAAATAATTAATAAATACTTAAATGACATTAAGCTTGTTTAAACTAAGAAGAATTAAACTAAATATTTTTATGTTACATATTTTATCTGTCTACCTTACATCCGGTTATGCAATATAAAATTAATAAAACTCTAATTATTTTTTATATAAAATATAAAATATACAAATAAAAAATTATATAAAATATAATAAATGAATTATTTGTGTTTAGATTTAATTAAAGTTATAATGTTTTGAGTGTTCAAGTATAACTTTTAAAAATTTTTAAGTCTGTGTGAAGAGTTTTTAAGTTAAAACAATGCCGTTAAGTTTTCTTCGACCTTCTTTTATTTTATTTTTCTTAGTTTAAACGAGCTTAAGATTATTTATTTATTAATTATTTATTTCCAATATTTCGTCTAAACATTGGGTGACTTCTTCAGGGAACAAATATTAAAATTTGAAAAACTAGTAATATTTGTTCCCTGAAGAAGTCACCCAATGTGGAGACGAAATATTGGAAATAAATAATTAATAAATAAATGATCATAAGCTCGGTCAAACAAAGAAGAATTAAATAATGCCTTTAATAATTTTTACAAAAGTTTGTATAATAATATAACATATAAAATATAAAAAAAATTAATCATATTTTAATTCGAAAAAAACTAATCCGTTAGGTGAAATTCGTCCCATAAAAATAATTCATCATTTCTTATTATTCATCATGGTTAAATTAGGGCCTTGAATTGGTAGGGATTTATTCATTTTTGCTGGTAAATAAAGGGTGTCCCAAGAAGAACGCAATTTTTAAATCTAACAACATTCGAAGTGTCATTGTTTGACATTTGAACAATTGTTATTGTTTGCTAGTAGAAGGTACGAGGTTAGTAAAAATGGAGCGCTACACGAATGAACAACGCATTCTCATTGTGAAATTGATTTACCAAAATGGTGAAAGTTTTGCGGCTACAGTTCGCAAATTGCGATCAATTTGGGGTCACAATAATGCTCCAAAAGAGTCAACTGTAAAGAGATTAATGGATAAATTTGCCGAAACTGGGTCTGTTAGTGATGTAAAGACAACAACGCGCCATCGACCAGGTCGATCGACCGAAAATGTCGTGGAGGAATCATTGGACCTTTTTTTTATGAAAATGAGGCAGGTCAAGCGCAAACAGTCAATGGTGTTCGGTATCGTGAAATGATAACCAGTTTTTTCTTGCCTAGAATTGAAGAAATGAATGTGGAGGGCATGTGGTTCCAACAAGACGGTGCCACATGTCATACAGCCAGAGAAACAATTCAATTGCTGCATCAGTCATTTCCCGGTCGTGTTATTTCGCGTTTTGGAGATCAGAATTGGCCGCCAAGAACGTGCGATTTAACACCATTAGATTTTTTCTTTGGGGTTTTTTGAAGTCGATGGTTTACGCGAATAAGCCGACGACGACTCAAGCCTTAAAAGAGGAAATTGGACGCTGCATTAATGAAATACCGCAGCATTCATGCAAAATGGTCATTGAAAATTTCATTAAAAGATCGCGTGCATGCCAGCAAAGCCGCGGCGGCCATCTGCACGATATATTGTTCCATACATAACCTCATTCTGTCTACTTTACGATATAATAAAGTTTCACGATTTTTTTTTAAATATCTGTGTTTTATTTAAAATTTAAAAATTGCGCTCTTCTTGGGACACCCTTTAAAACCATGTGTTATTTTCGAAATACACAGCAACTTTGGATCCATAATTACTATCCTTCCATTCAAATTTAGATATTTGAAATTCTTCATTTTGCAACAAATCATCAATTTTTACATATTTAGGTTTGATTCCCAAACCTACATTAATGATTTCCTGATAATTCTATAAGTAATAAACAAAAAAGCCTAAAATTTAATAGAAATATAAAAACATATAAGATAATTTTTTTATCATATCATTTTAAGTATTGTGAATGGAGCAAAAAAGTTTATTACAAATTGAAGAACAACTTTGTATGTTTATTTCACCTAATAAATTTTAAAATCTTTAGTATAAAATTTTCCTTCTATATAGAATATTTTTTAATCATATAAAATTTAAATCACTCAAAATCTTTACTTCTCAATACATTTTTATTAAACAATTACTCTTGACCATACTCAGCATGAAATAAAAAGTCAGTGATCTTGACAACAACACACCTAATTTATGAAAGAAAAAACTAAATATCTGTACGTATATATGTATGTTTGTATGTATACCCGCTAGCAAAGATAAAAACAAAAATATTTAGAGCAAGAAAAATTTAATGTAACTCGATATATAAGTACACCTATATTAATTGCATGTATTTTTTTCATAAGGCTAAAAAAGTTTTTTAAAAAAATGCAAGTATAAAATTTTCGGGTACATGTATTTTTTCCATAAGACTAAAAAGTTTTATAAAAAAATGCAAGTATAAGCATTTAGGGTGCATGTATTTTTTCCATAAGGCTAAAAAAGTTGTATAAAAAATGCTGGTCTAAGCAATTTAAGGTGCATGTTTTTTTTCAATATGGATAAAAAAGCTTATATTTTCCTTCAAAATTTAGCTTTCTCCAAAATTTATCTTCCTCTGGTGCAGAACCCGCATATATATACAACTATTAACATTAAAAATAAAAAAAAAACTGTATTACAACCCAAACAACTACAAATTTTTAAAGCAAAAGTTCCTTGAGTGCACCTGAAACTGGCATTTATTGTTTTGTACAGTCGGACTAAAGCGTAGTTGATATTTTATTTTTGCCTGCATCCTCAATTTATCTAAATATTCTTTTGTATAGCAGAACCAAAGCGTATTTTATTTATTTTTTATTTTCAAATTTATCAAAATATCATTCATTTAGTAATATTTTTTAATTAGCTTATTTAATTTATTTATTGTTTTATTTATATATTTTTAATGTTCACAATTTTTATGTTCATATGAGTGCCTTTGTTATATGTATACTATACAAAGAAAAAATTAAATGAACAAAATCAATCTCGCTTGCATTGTGTGTAATTCTTGTAATGGTTATGTCTGCTTGTATATTTTCTTTATTCTCTACTTCGTCCATGCATCGACATCTACTCTTTTTACTTGTTCTCCATGCAATCAATGTGTTTATCAGCACAATTTTGTTAGCAACGTAAATTAGTTAAAGATTAGTTCAAAATTAGTTTTTTGATAAAAGTGTTTAACAGTAAAAAATATTATAAATATATGTTTAAAACAATTTTCAACTAACTATTCTTTTGAATATATCTTTTACCATTGGGGATTTATAATTTGTCAAAATTTCATTAATTTCCATTTATAGCATGTACTTGCATGTCCATGCATGTCCATGCAAGGCAACTTAAAGTCAAATGATCAAATCGTATGTAAAAAATGTTTTCAAAGAATCTAGTAAATCCATACAATGTTGGAAACCTCATTCAAACATATTTTCAAACATTTATTATGAATGCAAAAAAAAAAAATATTAAAAAAAAAGCATCGGAGCACTTACTTCCTTCAATAGACAGACATAACCATTGTTTTCTACATTACAAAGAAACAAAAAAAAAAGCCATACCATAAAATGTTGACTGGAACAAGGATACAAAGGCACAGCCAGAAATACAGACACAATACAATAGTACCGTTACCATTTTATATGAAAACAGCACCAGTAGCAACAACAATAATAACAATAAAAAACATGAACAGCATGAAGACAAAAACTACAATAACAGCAGCAACAGTTTTATGAAATTGGTCTGAAAAATTGGTCTTTTACCACTTGTTGTTGTGTTGTGCGATAAAAATAAAATAAATGAACACCCTCTAACAACTACAACAACAAAATATTAAAGTTAGACTGAAAACAATATGCCAATAGTACCAACAATGACAACAACAACAGCAGCAACTACTACAACAACAAAACGGAAATGTCGAGAAGCAGAAAAAAATTAACTGAAAGAATTTGTGTATCGTATGTTGGACGTGTAAAGTTAGAGTTCGAGCAATTTATTAGGTGGATTAAAAATTTTGAACACCGTAAAGGAGGCAGACAATTTTTGTATAAGGGAACATATTAACTCATTACACGACTTGAAATCAAAAAAATTTAAAGGTTGTTGGCAAGTTGTTTCAATGGAATATACAGTTAAATTGCCAAAGAAATATATTTTTTAACTTTCTGTCTGTTATTCAATAAACAAACTATGCAAAAAAAAAACGGACTTTCGGTAATAGTTAAAATATTCAGTTAAAATTTTCTATTTAAAACAAAAAGTTGAGTATTGAAATAAACGAAAATAATCTGTTGTTTTTAACGATTTTGTCAATTAATTTTCCAACAGTTGAAAATAAACTAAAAAATACAATTGTATTAAACGAAAAGTAACTTAACTGATTTTCAGTTAATTTCAGTAGTATTTACGGACAAAATATTGTAAGTGTATTTAATGCTGATTTCAATGGCGTATATTGCTGGTAATTTCGGTTACACTCTTATTAATTTCTGCTGAAATTTACCCTATTTATAAAGGGTCCGCCAAATAACCTTTTTTTTTTTGAACTCCTGAACCAATTGGACTTTGTATGGCGTCATACCAAGGTCTTTATGCAAAATTCGTCTCAATGATGTCTCCGAAATGGTCAATTGTTGAGAACGACGGTGAATTGATGTTGATGGCGCTTCACGCACACTTTCTGCTACAGCAGCAATTTTCTCGGGTATACGCACTGTTTTTGGCTTTTCACGCTTTGGTTTATCGATGAGGATGCCAGTTTCTTTCACTTTTTTCACAAGATAACGAACATACGGACCATATTCGTTCAGCGGAAGGATAAAACTAATTATCTGTCAAATCAGACATGAGCTAAGTATTACCATTCACAAATAAGCACTAGTTGAAAAAAAAACGTTAGATGGCGGACCCTTTAGTAGGAAACTGTACTCCTACTATAAGTTGGGTAAATTAACTCTATGTGTGTAAATGAACAAAAATACACACATTACGTGTAGGTTGGTAAACAAAAAGTGTGTAAATTTACTACGCAAATTCGTAAAAATGTAATTACATTTAGAAATAAATAAATAATTTTACTTAATTTTTGCGTAAAAAAATGCTTTACGTGTAAATATACGTTTGTATATGGGCGAAAACCCCAAGAAATTGGTATATTTTCCTTGCGGAAAGAAAAACAGCCCAAAAACTGTTTCAAATAAATCAAAAAAATTATTTTTATAAAGAAAGTGTGTTGTATAATAATAAACTTAACAATTAATCTTTCTATATGAGTGGGCTATATACAGGGCTTCTCATATTGAACTCTTTTTTTTTTTATTGAATTCCTTAAAAATCAAATCGGATTTTTTATAATCGAATGAATTTTTTCTTAATCAATCGCAGAGAATTCCTTCTTTGGAATTCGCATTCGGTGTTATCAATAATTGAATTCAATCATTGTGAATTAAATCGTTGGGAATTCAATTAATGCAATCATTGGGAATTAAGTAATTAGGAACTCAATCGATTTAGAATTTAGGAATTACCGAAACGCCAAAACTGAAAAACATCACCAAAATTGAAAACAAAAAATCTCTAAAATTGAAAAAATATCACAAAATTAAAACAATCTCCAATATTGAACAAATCTCCAGAAATTTAAAAATCGTAAAAAGTCATTAATATTCGAAATATGGCCCTTTTAAAGTTCGACAAAATAAAAACCGTCCTTAACACAAGAAATAAAAGAGCTAGAAGAAAAATGTTTGCACTAGTGTTCAAAACTAAACCCCATTACCCAATTCCGGTCCTGAATTTCGACTTGATTATCCAGATTATTAAATCGCGTTTTTCTAGAAAACAAAGCATCGCAAATCAAAAAGAGCATTTATTTGGAACGTCGCACACAGGGACAAAGAACAGAATTACGATGACAAAAATGAAAGTGTTTATTTTGTTAAATCTAAGTAGCTAGAGCTATAAAAAAGTTACAAACAGTTCCACGACTTTTCCTTATAAGTTAAAAAAACAACTACTAGTAAGTGTAAAAAAAGTCAAGTAGAGGTCCCCCCGTTTCCCCCTTTCAATAAATAGAACATATTTTTCTTAGGTAATATACCTAATGCAAATGACATTTTTTTTTAATTCGCCAAATTTTTCATTCTGTGCAGTCTCCTCACAAATTACCACCACTGATGTATACTTAAACTGCTACGAAAAAATATTAGAAAGGGGAGTTCCGTAACTATATTGGGTGTACTGAGATATTTGCTTCAAAGAAGATGAAAATGTAGAGAAAGGAGTTATTTGATTTAGTGAGCATATTTAACAGTGACATATATAACTGGATGCTGGTTTCTTCGGACCCTGTTGTGACCGATAACCGAAAAAAAGCAAAAAAAAAGTAAAGCAAAATTTAATGAAACTGTATTAAATATGTTAAGGCTGCCCACTTTTTGTGACAACGAAGAAGAGAATTATGAACAGGAGTTTGATGACGTCCAAGACTATGAAGATGTTAATATGGAATAGAATAAAAATTAATATTTTGGCCCCGTATATCATCTTGATAATTAAAAAAAAAAAAATGTGAAACAATTAATTATAATTCTTATTATTTTAAGTAGGTATCATCACCAGTTTATCAAATTTAAATAAAAACTTTTAAAAAATATAATTATTAATTCCGCTTTTTATAAGTATTGTTTTGAAATTTTAATTTTAAATTTTTAAAAACTGACAACAAACATCCCGTGTAATAAGTTTTAAGCGAATTCGATCAATTATTTAAAAATTGTTCGCCATATTGGATCCGCCATTTAAATTTTTTAAAAATTAACATCAGATTCGTAATCAGAGTCCCCAAAAAATCCTGTGTAATAAATTTTAAGCGAATTCGATCAATTTTTTCAAAATTTTTAAAAACTGACATCAGACTCTAAATCAGGTACCTAGTTTTAAACAAATTTTTGCATTAAAATTACAAATCCATTGAAAATGTCCTGAAATGTTTATAAAAGAACTTAAAATTTTAATTAATTTTCCATATGTTCCAAATATAAAAGTAAACAAAATTCTTTATATGCAAATATATTATTACCATTACCACTGAAGGATTCGCAACTTTTTGCAGAACTTAGGTACGCTGAGTCTAAATCGGGCAAGCAATTTTTTTTTCGTTCATTTGTAGTTTTTGAAATATAGTGGTTTCTATATTTACAATACAAATAAATTTTTTTTTTTTATAAAAATTATATTCTTTTCTAAATATTTCAGGATATTTTTAATGGATTTGAAATTTTAATAAAAAAATGAGTAAGAATATTTAGTGTACGCATAGTGATAACACTATGCAAACATGAAATTTATAAGGATTAAACTAAACATGCAAAATTTTCAACTTCCTTGAAATACTAGTGAGATATCCTAAGCCCAAGTGAAAAAAAAGAAAATTTTCTGTAGATTTATATTGTTAAAAAAAAATTTTTTTTGTGGTTAATTTTCGAAAAATTAAGTAAAATACACGGAAAATTGTTTTAAATCATGTAAATATAAAAAAAACGCGATATTTCAAAAACTGCAAATGAGAAAAAAAAATTTGGCAGATTTGAATGCAACGCACCTAAGTGTATTAAAAAATATATATTTCAAAGACAGGGTTTGCAAAAGATGAAATTTTTCGAGTAGTGTAATCTTCAATTGTAATATTGATCATTTCTTTGACCCAATCAATTACAAAATTAACTGACTATAAATTTGTTATTGAAAAATGTTTTAAATTGGAGAAATTTAAGATATATAATTTTTCTAAAAATAAGCTTTATACAATAAAATAGTTAAAACTTTTAAGGAGTTAAAAATTGTGTGTAATTGTAAACTAAATTCGAATTAAAATTCTTGAAAATACATTTACTTGGTTTCTTCGGCGTAGAGACCAAAAAATCAGATTCTGATTTTTTTTTCAGATTCGTTTTTCTTAAAGAATCTGTTCCCTGGAATTTGGTGACCAACTAGAATTCGTCAAAAATTGTTAGCTCTAGGAAACTTAATAAAAAAAATTTTTTTATATCAAAGTTTTGGTTAATTCTGTTTAAAAGAAATTTTGTAGTTTTTTTATTTCAAAATGATAGTACAAAAAAATTTTTTTTTTCTTATTACAAGTCAAAATTTTTATTGAAAAAATGTAAAAATTTTTCATTGATTTAATGAACTTCTTTTTATGAAATTATGAAAAAATCATAAAAAATGTTAATGAACAAAATAGCATTCAGTTAATGAAATTTTTCATTAAACCAATGAATCGATTTTAATGAAATCGTTTCATTAATACTATGAAGGAAAATTCTATCAGTGTAGAAGCTTTTTAAAAAATCATCGAAATGTATATTTTCTTTTTAAATATTTTTAGGATTTTTTAATTGGTAACCCAGTTGATTTTTTTTTTTTTTGTAATGAAAACTTCGTAAGGAAGGGTTTTTGGAAAAAAATTAATTTGTTACACACAAAAAAATAAAACCCCATTTCAATTACGAAAACCACCGACTCAATAACTTTAATTGCTAAAATTCCGCCCACAACGAACATTGCTAATTCAATTAGAAATTCATAGCTCTTTAATTCAATTATTTTTAAATTAAATAATAACTCATTTGATTAAAAAGTGATCAATATCCTATACCTTTCCAAAAACAAAAATTGCTGTTGCCATACCAAATGTTTGTTAACAGCTTGAATTTAATAACAATTCTCATTTAGTTAGCAGATTCAATTCTCATTTAGTTAGCAGATTTATTTGTACTTATGTGAACAAATTCACACAGAAATTTGTTTTTTCTTTTTATTAAATCGTATGGGTTATGGGAAATTTTTTTGTGAATATTTTTCTTTGTAGAAATTAGCCCTTGTGTTCAGAGTATTTTTTTTTTCTTTTTTGTAAAACAATTTTTAATTTATTTTTTGCATTTTCTTTCTGTTTAAAAAAAAATTAAAATTTTTTATTAAAAGAAATTAAACTTTTAAAATTACATTATTAATTTTATTATAATATTTTAGAATAAATAAATATTCAGATTTAAGCAACTGAAACTAAATTATTTATCTTAAGTTTATTGCTTTAAACCTAATGAGAATTAATGTATAATCTTATTGAAATGAATTTAAAATATTTTGTTACTAATACCACTAAACATAAACATTTATAAACAAGAACTACATAAATATTACAAAAAAACAACAAAAATGTGTTAATGTTTGCTTTTGAGCGATAGTATAAAAAAATGTCAAGCAAGTTCCGAATTTGAGCAAATATTTAATTGATTCAATTAATTTTTGATTGACAGCTTTTAAAATTTTCAACAAATCGATTTAATTGAAAAAAAGTAGGGAAATATTATTTTCTGAGTAAGAGCTATTGACATTGTGTCATTTCTTTATCAATACTTCATGCTGGCCCGATCAATTCTAAGTATAATTTTTAAATATAAAAAACTTAGATATCCATAAGCCAGTTAAAATATCTCACAGAGTGAAGTGAAAGTTAGTAAGAACCTCTGTTTAAGACGTTATTATAAATACAGTTTTGTGCACATAAATCTTATTTACTAAAAGACTGTCATAAGTCAAAATACGCGATCATTCTCCATATTGTTTCATATAAATATCATCTATAGTGTTCTAGTTAGAGCAGAATATATTTTATTTTTTCTGGAAAGTGGTTGCAAAGAGTATATACCTTATAGAGAAACTGTACTACTCAAGGGTATCCCGATAATTAGCGAACTCGCAACAGACTCTCACTAAGAGAAATGTTCTTTAAATACCCTATTTATAAAAACGTGACTACATAAATAGAGAAAGGGTCAAGCGAGGCAGATACGCATTGAATACTTTAAACGAGTTTTCTTTAAAATCGTGTTTGAGTTATGTCAGTCTTTTAGTATATTAGCGTTATGTTCGTGCTATGATTCTTATCGAAAAATTAAGTTCATACGCTTTTCTAACCACCTAATACTATCAACGTTTTTTATTTATTTTTGTGGGTATTTCATAAAGGGACTTTTCTTGCTTTATCTCTCATATATAACTGTTTATTGACATAACTATGAGTAGACAATATACTAAGGATCTAAGGATATAATGTATATATATGAATGTATGCTTGTCTAAGTATACGTAACCAGAACTTACATATGTTTGTTAAATACAAGGATTCTTGTAAGTCTTATATATTATTAAAAAGACCTTTTTCTAACGAATTTTTTTTTTTTTTTTGCATTTTATATAATGGTTAAATAACAACTGTCATGATTCATGATTGAAAGAGATCACTAGAATATATTGTTAAACTTTATTAAATAGAATAAATATGCTGGTTTAATATATAAATTATAATTGCTTAATTCTAATTCAAAAAAACTTACCATATGTTACCATTTTTATATTAGCAATACGCACTTCTTGTTGGCCCATATTGAAAATATTTAATTGCTGTTGCCATTCATTGCCATATTCAAATTATGAACTTAATGTTTTACCATATGTTAGTGATGTTTCATATTATTTTTGAATTTTTTTTAAAACTACATGGGCCTCATATTTAGAAAACACTTTGTTTTATTTAAATTTATGTAATTTAGTTGAATTTAAGCCCTCAAAAGTATACTTTAAATTTTATTTTTAAATTTTTCCCTAAAATATGCTTTAGTTTTTTTTCTCTTAGTTTTTGGATAACTGTTAATATTGTCATAATTTTTATTATGGTTTTATCTATAGTTTTATTAGTTTTCTTTTTCTTTTTTTTTTTGTGTGTTATTTTTAGCTCGTATTTTGTCGTGTTGTTCACTTGTTGAACGGTTACTTTCAACTGATGAAGTCGTTCATAATTTATCAGGCTCCAGGTCTTGAGGTCGCCAATATTAACAGTTCGAAAAATGCGTGTAATTGCTACAAGTCTCATGGCTGTTTGTTGTTTCTACAGTCATCGTCATCATATGCCTCTCCTCTTTGTCGTCGTAGTTATTATCGTCGTCAATGTTGTTGTTGAGGTTTGTATTGAAAGTTTTACTCGTTTTACTTGTTGTTTTGTTGTTGTTGCTGTTATATTTGCATTAGTTACATTAGTTGTATACGAAGACTCTCTATTGAGTTGTATTTCCGTTTTATACTTTTAAAAGGAAAATTCACGCACACACACTCTAACACACACTAACTGTATTTTTTAAGTTTACTTTCACGAGCAACAGGCAAATGCCAATCGTGTTAACAATTTTCATACAATGTGAGTTTTTCTTTTTTTTGCCGTTTTTTTTTTGTTTTTTCTTTCTCTTCTTCTTTATTATGTGTGTATCCCCCATAATATGTGCCACGTTGAATTATTACAAAAACAACAACTTTGTCGGTCGTTCATAACTATCGTATAAGTGTATGCTTGTGTATGTGTGTGTACATGGATTTGTGTGTATATGTATGATTGTATAATCAAGCATAACAAACCCCCCAAAGCTAAAAATTCTCTACTGTTGCTTTAATACAAACATACTGTGCTCCAAAAACCAACAATATTCTTAAATTACCAGAAACCAAACTAAAGAGCAAAAAAAAATTATCCACCACCTCTAACCATCCTGTTGCCCATAACCACTTGCCTCAATAGCTATGAGAGCACACATACAGAGAGAAAGTAACTCAATACAGAAATATGAACATTTTATAAACATTATTTATCAATGGTATAAAGCAGCGTTACGTTGGTTACATGGGTGCGGTAACAGAGGCGTAGTATTAAAATAAATTGTTTTAATCTTCCAACTTCAGATTCAATATGAAACAATCAAACATGCACATATAGAAAAATTTCGTCATTTGCCAACTAAAGTTCGGTTGCTGCGACAGAAATCGGTAGTTACAACTAAATATTCGTTATGACAACATAAATCGGCTAATGCAACAGAATTTAGTTGCTCCAACTAAAATATTCTTAAATTACATTTAAATATGATTGTACTAACCGAAAATATTGGTTGTAGCCACCAAAATACAACTTTAAATTCGTTTGGTACTTTATTTTTCAGTGTTTAATTGTAAGCAAAACTGTCGGTTAAAAGTCCATTTAAAAGAAAGGAAGCACTGACTTGCGATAAAACTTGGTTATGCAATAAAGTGTATAAAAGTAATAAATATTCTAGGCTCTAAAATGGGTGTAAAGCCTTTACTGTATAAAACTCGGTATTTTTAAAACAGTTATATATTTTGGTTGAAAATTCGAAAAAAATATACATACTTATTTCAGCGTATCCATATCTTGTAATTTTTAAGTATTTTACTGAAGAATAACGATTCGTTACATATATGTAACGAACTCGTATAAAGGTATAAAATCGGTGTTTTCACTATAAATGAAAACATGTGATTTTTCGTCATATCTGAAGCATATGGAGCCCTATCCGCCAAAAAGAAGTAAGCCACAAAATCATAATTGAACAAGAGAAACTTTTTTGAAAAAGACCAACAGACAATTCTCACTTTAAGGGTTAAATAACGGGGTCTTATTTGACTCCTTTTTTGTATTTTCTTGTTTGGTCCAAAGAAAATATATACATTTTGGATATCAATAAAATCATTTTTAATTGCGAATCCAACTCTGCATAATACATACTCAAGCGTGATTTTGAGTTATTCATTAACCTTTCTACTGCGTGAGACGTATATGTACGTTTTATCAAAATCAAATTTAGGGAAATCTCCCCGCCCCACCCTCTGCAAAATCAAAAAATAAAAAAGGAAAAGAAAGGAAAAAAGGGAAGAAGATAAAAATAAGGAAAAGAAGAAGAAAAAACAAAAAAGGGAAAAATGAAGAAAACGAGCGAAATCGAGTTGTTAAAAACAGTATCTAAATTATTCGATAAACCGTCTTTTTAAATTTTTTCTGTTTTTGGAAAATGGTGGGTTTCGGTATGTTCTAAAATCCATTTTTTTTTCGAATAACTCGGCATTTTACGAATGTTTTTCAAACTTAAAAGTAGTAGAGAAATAATTATTTATTTGAATAATTTGCAAGGGTTCCCTCAATTTTAAATACTTGAAAGAGAAGACTATTCTTTTTATAACATCTCAAATAATTTTGGTTGGATTATGAAATGAAATATAAGCACAGCGAAAATATTCAACTTGAATTTTTGCTAAAATTCTAAATCAGTACAGGACAAAAAACACAATTTTTATTTTGAAATTTTTAAGCAGTAGTACTTTACATTTTGTTCAGCACACACTGTGCCTACACGCTCCAGAAGTAGATTAAAGTGTAAACTTCTCCTACTACGTCGATTCCAGTAGGAGTTTAGAGCATTACACTGCTGGAATGGCGAAATACAGCGGGGGTGGTAACCTGCAAGTACTCGCAACCTGCAAGCATTTACCATAATAAGAGTTAAATGCGTTAATATAGTCGTAATGAAGACAAAAGTAAAAAAAAACTGGAAAGGATAGTACCGTTACTAATGTGGATATTCTATAAATGAAGTTCAATTTAAATTTAGGTATGTGCTACAAAATAGAAATATGAATCAGAGTCCTTATGAATTAGATTAAGAATTTAAGTTTTTTACAATCGGTCTTTGAAACTGTCTTATAAAATTGATTGGATACAAGATTTTCATATGTTTCAAAATCTTTCCTGTAATTTTTGCAACTTTTAACAAATACATTATGTAAACAAAAACTATGTACGTAATTTCAATATATTTTTTCTCCATTTAAATTTAAAAAACAATTGGGTTAATATATTCTCCCATATAATAGTCTTTGGGCATATGGAATCACATATACTTCCTTATATGTTCATATATGAGGCTTTTTTGCACTTATCGAATTTCAAATACTTCCATATTTGGTCATATATGGCAATCTTTTGCGAATATGAAACTATATATACTTCCATATATTACCACCTTTTGCGAATATTAAATCACATAGATGAATATATGTAACCGCATATATGAATATATGTAATGGGCATATAGCCATATATAAAACATGTATTTCCACATTTGTCCATAAACGCAACCATACATGAACATATTTGTACAGATATGTACTTTTTGAACGGGAATGTTGCAAAATCTTACTCTTTACTTTTTCCAACTTTAAACAATAACTAAACGTAACTTAATAAAACAAATTGGGATAACATTTTTGTCCATATATAAGTCATTTTTGAATATATGGAGTCACATATTTTTCCATATATGTTCATATATGATTTTTCTTTGCACATACACTTCCATACACTTCCATATTTGTCCATACATAACTGCCTCTTGCGTATATGTAATAACTTATACTTCCATATATGAGTCGCTTTTGGAAATATTAAATCGAATAATCCTCCATATATGACTATATATGAGTACCGTTTGGTTATATGAAGTCACATACACTTCCATATAAGACCATATATAAAACATATACCTTCATATTTGTCCACATATGCAACCACATATGAGTATATATGGACATCTTTAAATATATATGAACTTTTTTAACCGGTTTATGAAAATTGATTATTTTGTCAAAAATTTAGAAAAATTTTAATGATTTAATCACAGTTTGCATAATTTTCTTAAAAAATATTACTTCAATTGATTATAAACCACACACAAAACAAAAAACCAATAATTTTCAATGAAATATGGTTTTTACAATTTTTCATAACTTTGATGTCAGTTAAATTAAATATTTCGTAATAATGACTTAAACCCCCCTTTGGAACTCCCTCTCTGCTAAGCTACTTTATCACTTCTGTTCAGGGTTGGCATTCAATACCTTTTCATCATAACGGTAGTGGGCTACCACAGTTACAGTAAGACCGAAATGAAAATTTAAAAAAAGCGATTCCATTAAAGAAATATTTCTTCTCATATAACCGCTTTTATTTTGCCATTTTACCAGTTTGATATCGAAATATCTTGAAATAAAGTCAAAATAACGCTTTAAAATACCGAAACAATGATTTTTAACAGTATTTTGTAGATATAACAAAATTTAGTGGGTAAACATTTTTAAATAAACCCGGTTATATAAGAAGAGACATACCACTAATGGAAACGTAGTTGTAAAATGTTCATATCTGTATTGATGAAGGCGTGGTACACTGATAATAATCCATGCATAAAAATACGAAAATAATGTCAAAATAACAAAAACTTTCGTAAAATACACGAAAATTTGTTTATTTTACAAATGACTTCGACAACTTTTTTCCTATTTCTAGCAGGGATTATTATGAGTGTAGGCAACTAACATTATAATGAATAGGTAATGTTTGCCAACCATGCTTCTGTTATCACAACATAGCAATTACATTTCACTAACTATTAGTTAGTCTACACTCATATTACCCACACCCACTCCTTTAAACACACACAGATGTTGCTTTTTTGAATACATTTTACTCATTTTAACCCCACAACCAACCCCTATTTACTCTCATTTAATTATCTCCACCATATGTTTAAGTAGATTTAAATGAAATTGAGTTGAGTTTATACTGGATTTCCCCTTAACAAATGTAAGTTCCACTTGCAACATAAAACATGTATGATTTAAAAAGGATTTTCTGGATATTAACAACCATATGTTGCTTAAATTTCGTATATTTTATTGTTATGGGGCAACAAAAAAAAAAAAAAACAATCACGATAGAACATGTTTTTGAATCGTTCTAAATTTATATCAAGATAATGTTATCATAAGTAGAGTAAATTTGTATTTTATTTGTTATACAAACTAGATAATGATGATTAATAATAATGATAAGAATAAATATTTACAGAAAAAAAAAAAAAAAAAAAAAAAACAAAAAACGGGGTGATATTATCATCGTGATAAGAACAACATACAATTTATGTAAATATTTAATTGTTTTATATTTTTACATATCCTTTGAAAGAAAGGGGACTATGTTATTGATTCAGTGCATACGGGGTAGGGTAATAACTATTGAGTTGTTTTTTTTTGCAATTATCCAATTTTACCAATCCTGGCCATAAAAATATATAAAAAAAACACAATTTATTCGCGGTTTTTAAAAAAAAGTTCCCGCCTTAACCTTTTTGAAGTTTGACTTAATTTTGTTCGTTAATTAAAGTAAAAATATGGTAAAAACGATGTCCATCAATCTTCAAGAACACACACGTTTACAAATTTGACGTCTTTCAAGGATTTTTATGGATATAAAAGATCGCAAAACATCGAGCACATTACGTTGCTTAAAAATTTTTATTATTAATACAATACAGAATTGCCGATCATGTGGATTTAGTTAAAAATGTTGCAAAAAAAAAGTTATAACCCTAATATGTGCTAGTTATAATAATTGTTGAATACAAATTAATGATTTTTCAAAATCATGTCCACGCTGTGACAGAACCAACGATTCATTATTAATGTTTTTAAAATTCATCTGTAGAGAATTTTTAATTCCAAATTTTAAAAATTTGGTATTGTTTTTAATGAAATTGTGTTAAATATAAGAAACTTTGGCTTGCCGACAAAAAAAGTTTATATATAGTTCGTCTACAGATTGATATAATATGATATAATTGCATCTTATTCTACTCATCTTATTAATGAAATCCTTCATTAATACAATGAGTTTTTCATTAAAAAGTCACCAAAGAAAGTTTCATTGGCTTAATGAAATATTTTTCATTAATCAAATAATAATTGAAAAAAATATTTTTTTTCTTGTTTCATATTTATTTTGTGTTAATTTTTTCTTTTTTATTATCTTATATTTATTTTTCCGTTTTTTTTTTTATCTCCCTGAACACGACTTGAACCCGCAACCATCGCCATACAAACAGCACTGCCTTACCAATTGACCTAAATTACAAAACCAAAAGGATGTGCTTATTTAGACTTTTGTAGGAAAATATTTTTTTTCAATAGTTGAAGCTCCTCCTGTGGAAATTTTATTTAACTTATTGTTTGCTGTAAAAAAATATTTATGTAAAAATGATTGCATATTTTAAGGATCAAACAAATACAGTTAATGAAAATTTCATTCAGTCAATGAATTTTTCATTAATTTAATGAAAATGTTTCATTCAACCAATGAATCCAAGTTAATGAAAGACATTCATTAATAGTATGAAGGAAAATCCTATCAGTGTATAGGTGGCCACATGTAACGATATCTCTTTACCCCGAGTAAAAAAGTTATAGAGAAAGTTAAAAAATTTTTAATATACAAATATGCCCAGCAAAATCTCAGTAATGGGATATCATTACCAATGGGATATCATTATCAATTCGGCATTAAAACTTATTATTTTTGTTCGAGGAGGTTGGTTTAGTAAGTAGTTTCACATATTTGTTTCATGAAAAAACGTACAAAAGGTGTACCCTCGCTTACCCGCTGCATTACAAAGAAATCGAAAATAAGTGGTCACCAATATTATTATTTATTAGTATACTTATAAGCAACATGGAAAATATATGGTGACAAGTTTTCAAATAATAAGACTTACCCATATACCTATCAGTAATTAAAAAATAAGTAGTTGACAAAAAGACATTATATTTGTAATAAAATAATTAGTCGGGCTTAAGCTTGACTACTTATAAAAACGATTGCGTAAAACAAAATAACTAGAGCTGGCACCAAATTATAATGTGATGATATTTATTTTCATTATATAACCACTTACGTGGTAATGAAAGATTTTGCTGGATTATTATATATAGCCAAGTGTGGTATTATATTTGTGTGGATATAATTATGTATAACTTTCAGTTTGTTAAGAATTTCAAATATAAAGACATATGAATAAGTATGTTACCATATTTATTTATATGTACCATATGTAGTTAGATATGCTCGGAAGTTTTTAGCACAGAATTCATACATAATTAAAAAATATTTTATAGAAAATTATATAAAATTTTATATAGCACCATGTTAAAAACACTTTCTAAATTAATTTGTATATAATTAAGTATAGTTCCATGTATAAAAAAGTTCTAAGCTCATTTATATATAATTAAGTATAGCCCCCCAGTAAAAGAAAGTTCAAAAGAAAAAGGTTCATTATATACAATTAATTATAGCCCCAGTATGATTATATTTCAGTATGGTTATACAACTTAATTTTTTATTTTTTTTTTTTAACTTAATAGAGTTATTACACATTCAAAAAAAAATAAGTTTATAGAAAAATTAGTAAAACGTCTTGTAAATCAAGTAAACTATTTCTAAGATAACTTTTTGCTGAAATTGTGTTTTTAGCTAAAATTTTAGTTATACTTATTTAGCACTTTACTAATGTTTTACTAAATTATTTTGTTAAAATGATTTACTTATTTATTTTACTGATAAGCACACTAAAAGTGTGGACGACAACCAGATTGCAAGATATACACAGACTGATGTAGATGTCACAGAATGTCAAGACGACTCTACTACATCTTGACATTCTGTGACATCGAGAAAAATTATACCAAAAAGTACAACTCTTGAAAGACGTATAAAAAAATCAACCATGGAAGATTTTTGTATCTGTTTTTCATACATAATACAACAAAATGATGTCAACAATGTACATCGTAAACAAATAAATTGCGGTTTAAAAATACTTAAATTTTATATTGCCACAAAATAAATATTTAAATTTAATAAAGATTAAATGTGTATTTGTAGACTAAATAATTTTAGTGACTATTAATGTAGTTTGTTCGAATTGCACAGAAATATACGTTCAGGTAGACAGACTTCAGCTAAAGACAAGGACACACATCTAACGTAATATTTTCCTTCTATTGCAAAAAGAAGATTGAAGTTTCATACTTTGTTATTTCGTTTTGTTTCGTTTCTAAAAAAAATGCAATCATTTAGACAACCATTGATGTAATTAGTTGAAAGATAATTTGTTTATGTTATATATTTTGAGATATTAAATTAAATCAAATTTTTTTTCAGTCTACTAACATTTAGCAATATTTTACTAACTTCTACAAAGTATTTTTTTTAATTTTGAATCGAATAAGTGTTAGCAAAACTTTTGCTGAGTCTACTAATTTTGTTGGTAAAATCAGCTCCCTAATTTTCAGCGAAAGATTTTGCTGACATTAGCAATTTTTTTGCAAGCATCCTGCTAAATAACATTTTTGCTGAATCAGCAATATTTTTTGCTGACTTTACTAACTTTTTTTTTAGTGTATATATGACTATATATACATATATAGGAGCTTTTTGCATCGGGTGTATACTTTTTTCGCAAATAAAAAAATATGTTATAAAAAATATCCAATCACTTTCGCGCTTATCAATAACTGATTTTTATTGAAATTTTTTGTCATCGGAATCATTTCGTATATTTAAAAAAAAAACAAAAGGTTTTCTCAATTATTTTTTTCTGCAAAACTTTTCTGCTTAAATGTCTACTAGTTATTTTCTTAAAATTTCAAGACAAAACTATCTATAAACAGCTCCTTTTATTGTGGATTTTAATATTCCCACTCTATTATACACTTCCTAATTATCCCCCTTTGCTGGAACCCCCTAAAAGTACATAAATTATGCTCTTTTAAGTATACAATTTTAACAAATTTAAAAAACATGCGCATCAGCATTGAAAGCAACAAGCGGTATAAGTAAACAAGATTTAATAAAGCCCTTCAAAACGTATTACGAAAGGAATAAAAAGAAAACACACACACACACGCACTGTGTTTAAAAGAATTTACAACAAGAAGAAAAAAGAAAATACAAATGAAAATTCTAACAAGGATTTCAAAAGAAAATAAACTACGCCAGGAGAATAAACAAAAGTGGTAATGGCATGTCATGGTAACATGGAGGTAACAACGTGTTGCTTCACAACGACAATAAGAACAAAAAGCGAAAAAAAATTATAATAAAAAACTGAAAAACGACAAAGTGACGCCTAAAAGTATGCCAAAAGAAAAAAAAAGCAAATATTAAAATGAAACGAATGATTTTAAAATGAGAGGATGTTGTTTAAAATGCAGAGGTAGTTGGTTTTTATTTTCTTTGTATTTTATATATTCATTTAAAGTATACTATGAATTTGTCATTTTATGCTCATTTTTGCTTCTTGTCTTTATCAGTGTTAACAGAAAAGTTTTGTGTCTTGGTCAGAATTTAAAAATTAAAATACCCAAAAATTCCTAAAATTCCTAATAAATAAAAATTCTGCAAAAGTTAAAGAAAAATCTGTTTTTTTACAAAAAAAGATAACTATTTTTAGATCAATAGGCCAGTTTATTTAATTTTAGCACAACGTGTCTGTTATAAATGGTAACTGAAAGCAGTTCGAAAAATTAGTAAACTTACAAAAAATTTAGTTAATCTTTAATGACAATCGATTTGCTAATATTAGCAATTTTTAAATTTAAAATTTATTTTTATTATCCTTTGGAATTTTCTTTATATTTTAGATTATATAAATGTTGCATTTAAAAAAAAAAATTTCCTTTTAACAAAATTAGAAACATTTTTTTTGATAGTTTTTAGTGTTTCCAATTATTTGACCTAGCCTGGCTAGGGCGTTGTGGTGTAATGGTTAGCGCGTTTGACTGTTACACAGATGGTCCCGGGTTTGATTCCCGGTGACGACAACATCAATTAAGAAAAATAATATGTATGAGTTTTCTATCACTTATATGTATCGCTGCGCCCACCTTCGGTGTTCCCATTGCACTTAACCCCACCGAAGTAAAATAATGAATCAGGGCTTTGAAACATAAAGCTTCAATAAATTCGCCAACTCTACATCAGGTGGCGAGCAACTACTGTTCTAAGACTTATCTACTCGCGCAATTACAGTGTTGCCATGTTTGAAGCCCTTCATCTTTCACCACCTTTCATTTCTCCACTCTCCCCTTTCCAAAGAAAACAACACGTTAATTAATAGGAAGAATTTCCTGAGTGTTGCTTCTCTTAACAGGATGCATTAGGGTCGTTTAATAGACAAAATTGTCGATTAATCGATTAATCGCTTAACATGTTTTTTTTTTTGCTTTTCTCTTCCTAAATATCAAGTAAAGTTGACTGCATTGAGGATGATTCAAAGCATCCTGCGAAGTGTAATGAAACATGCCTTAGAATCTTCGTGTTTTATTTTGGACTCTACACTGATAATAATCCATGCATAAAAATACGAAAAAATGTCAAAATAACAAAAACTTTTTTGCATTTATAGTAATTAAATGTGCTAAAGTCCCAAAACTTATTTAACAAATTGTGAAAAGCAATCTGATGTAGGCGTGTCCCTATCCGGATTTCATTCCTGCCTAAGGAAATCTTCAGGGGGACTTTGTTATTAGAATTTCTAGAGATATTTGTTATGTTAAATCACAAACTCAATGAGAATTTCTTGTCCTCGTCTAGGAGCGAGATTCAAAATTTAAAATATCAAAGAAAGAACAAAAACAACAACAAAAAATTGTCACAATTGGCTTTGTCATCTTCCAAATACTACTCTGTTTTTTTGACAGACCTAGCAATGTAGTGACGTTTATTCAAGTAAATCAACAATAGAAAAACTACACGAAATTTTGTTTATTTTACGAAAGTTTTCGTTGTTTTGACATTTTTTTTCGAATTTTTAGCATGGATTATTATGAGTGTACGTGCTCTCGAACAAAATGTTATTGGCATTTGCAATTAAATGCCTTTTTCCACTTATTTTTAAAAAACTTAATGTTTTTTTTGACCACAAAAAGCTATTTTCACAAATTTTTAGACTTTTTAAAACACTATACTATACAAAATAGTTGAAACCGAAATTCTGTACAAAAAAAAATTAAAATGTATATTTTTTAGTTGTTTATAAAAATTAAATTTCGGAACATTTCCTTTTAAAGCAATGCAAATTTTAAACTTTCAAATTCATACTAATATTAATACAATATAACAATTCTCACGTTAACTCAAAACTTCTTCTTTATTCATTTAAAAAAAAAAAAAATATTATACGAACTTAAATCAACTGTTTTTTTGAGGCAATTGTTGGAATTATCATGCCATTTTATGAAAATTTTGCCTTTTTTTCTTGAATTTCATAGTCAAGAGATTTTTAACGCACAAATAGTGAATTTACATTATACCTGCAATCTGGTTTATACTGGATTCTGGTGACAATCTGGTTATTGAACGTAATTTCAAACCAGATTTTAAATACAAATTCATAACTAGATTGTCGGACAATGTGGTTTTAGAATTACGTTCAATATTAGGTAGTAGCGATCAACACTGTGTTTTCCCCCTATTTTGGAAAAGAAATTTGCAAAATGTGGCATCATCTTTTGGAGAAAAAAAATGCAACAAAAAAGAAAAAGTTATTTAATTTAGTAAAACTAACGGCCTGTTTTTGTAAGACGTGTCACTCAAAAAATTCGTGTAAATGAGTGGAGAAATTCATTTTGCGATTGACCCGATCATTTTTATTTGTAAATGTTTTTATTTTTTTTTTTTTTATACAAATTATATTTATATCACCACTTTTATTTTTTGTAAACAAAATAAATACATTTTTTTCAAGCAACAATCAGCTGTTTTTGTTATATTTCATTTACAATGTTGGGTTGCCATCTACCAACGAAAAATGAGTTATTTGTATATGAAAAAAAGTAAACAAAATGCGAAAAACATTATGTTGGCATTCTTACTGTTTGACAAAACATAAAGCTTTACGTAATCAAACGTAAGTCAGATGAACGAATTATAAATACTCATTTCATTACGTATTCGTTCAGGCAGTTCCAAAGTGTGGCAAAACATAAAGCTTTACGTAATCAACGTAAGTCAGACGATAGAATTATAAATACTCATTTCATTACGTATTCTTTCGGGCAGTTCCAACGTGTTTGACAAAACATAAAGCTTTACGTAATCAAACTTAAGTCAGACGAACGAATTATAAATACTCATTTCATTACGTATTCGTTCGGGCAGTTCCAAAGTGTGGCAGTATACACGTTAAATGTGGTAGTATACACGTCTTGTAAAAACAGGCCGTAAAAAGACGAGTGTTAAACCCAATAAAATGGCATTTTTTTTTATTGAAAGAAAAATCTAATTTATCATCCAGTTACTTAACTTTGTTTCCGCCGAAGTAAATTCGTACAAACAACATTGATATGGTGACCAGAAGAAATAGTGTGATTCCAAAAAGTCCATCCCCAATAAAAAACACTTTTTTTCAGCAAAATTAACATTGTCTCTTTCATAATCGCTGCAAATTTTGTCTTTTGCCAGTAAATTAATAACTTTTTAAAAAAATTTCAGTTTGAGGTTATTTTATTTTGTTTTGTTTACAAAATGTTTTTGTAAACAAAACAAAGTCCAGTCTGACTGCCAAATTTTATAATGTAAACGAGGTTGATTTGTAACTGGACTTAGCTCGATTTCGTGGAAGTGTAAATTCATTAAAATGGCATAGGAGATTTATAATAACTAGGATATTATAGCATTAATTTTAAACAACGCTGCATATCCGAAATCCGGTTTTAAAAACAAATCCCTGAATCTGGCAACACTGTACTTTAGCCATGTAACATTGTAAACATATGGGGTCTTCTGGTGTTTTTCTACTGCTTCTGCTGTTGTTTCCTATGGAGTATGACTACCTCTAACGACAAAAAAAATCCACATTCACCAAAGCACCCAGACGGTGACAAAAGTAAGTGGGTTAGGAAGTTACAAAAGGAAGTTTAGGAGAAGAAAAAAAATAAAATAACAGACTAGAAAATATTGTAACTGTATTTTCTTGTTTTATTTAAAAGAAAGAATATATGGGTCGCTTATTCTAACATATTCTCGGTGTTTAAAAAAGAAAAAAAAACGTTTTTATAAGGAATGAGGTCGAAAAAAATCCGACACACATTTTCACTTACTACTGAACGTTTTTTTTTTTCTTATGAAATTACACTGTGCAACAAATTAAGACTTTTGAAAAAAAAGCACGGACTCGACAGTATAGGGTTGATTGTACTACCAAAGGTTAGTAAAACCCTATACTTGGTTTGGCTACAAATTTTTTTTTTGATGGACCTCAAAAGATTTTGAAAATCAGTGCACCACTCAAAAAAAAGGTGTCCTCAGTTTTTGGCCTACAGATAATTCAGACTTGATGATATTGCTTAACTATATTTGGCAATAATGTAGTGAAGAGTCTACTGAACAAATTTTATAAACATTTTATGTTATAAGGTAAAAAGTGGTTTTGTAAGCTATTTCGGAAGCCTAGACACATTCAGATTGTATTGATATGTTCACAAAAGTTGTTCAGATTTACAATGGCTACAATTTTGTCATATATTGTTAGTGAAAAATTATGAGTGTAAGTTATGCTGAAAACAGCAAAAAAAAAATATAATTTTCTCCTATATTTTTCAAAAAAGTGCAGTAAAAAATTATTTTTTGCACATAAAATGTTTATAAAATTTGTTCAGTAGACTCTTTACTACATTATTGCGAAATATAGTTAAGCAATATCATTATTTTACCTTAGCGTCCTGCGACATTATTGAGGCGAATTGGCATTTATATAATAAGCAAAAATAAATAAGCCCTTCATCTTTCACCACCTTGCATCTCCCCACTATCCCCTTTCCGACGAAAGCAACACATTAATTATAGAAAGAATTTCCGGAGTGTGGCTTCTCTTAAAATAAAAAATTATATTCATTTAATTTGAATCTAACAAAATTTCATTTGAAAGAGGTTCGATTCCTTGAAAATGTTATTGTATTATGACCAATACTACTCCCTCTTTCCTCTTCCTCATAGCCTATTTTCCAGATATCAACATATTGCAATGCATTAGTATTCGGCATCCCCTTAGTGTTGGAATTTAAATACGAAAATTAGCAATTGCATTTTATACAGTTCATATCGTTAGCTGAAATGTAAAACCACATAACTAACAAAAATACAAACCCGGTTTTATTGATGATTATGATTCATTTGGCTAAACTACATGCCTACACAATATTTTGGAATTCTACGATAAAAATAGCGGTTTTATAAATAAAGTTCCAATCTATATGTTACTGTTTTCGAGCATTTTTTTGGTTGCCCTGTCAAATATTGACAGCGCTTATGAAGCACTATATCGAACTAAATTTCTATACAAAATTGTTTGGTTCTATGATTAAAACTATTTATATGTTTTATTAACAATATTGTTAAAATATCTGTGAACGTTTTTTGCTTCTCTTGCAAAAAAGTAATTATGTTAGTTACGTGCTTTTGCATTTTAGGTGACGATATACTGGTAAGACATTTTTGCCTTCAGTTTTTTGTTTAAAGTCTATTTGTAAACAAACTAATAATCATTTAAACATTTCAAAGGATAACCTGATCAAAAAAAAAAACAACTTCACATTCAAACATAAAAAAACCTTATAAGTGATAATGTGTATTGAAAATTTTTCGATCTCACTCCTTACAAGATTTCTAAGTATTGTAACTTGTTTGTTTGGTTGTTTTGCAAACGCACATACACTCACATTGTTTATTGTACTGCTATGATTGTTTGTATGAGTTAGTGGGTGGGTGTTTGTAACTTGGTGTTTAGTTACGTTGTAAATGTATATGATATAAATGTATATATGATGCTTTCCAAGTCAACTGTCCAACTAAAAAACAAGCAATGTTAAATTAACAATAATTGCTCACAACTTTCCAATTTTTTGCAATAACTGGGAGGACGTGGTTAAATATTGAAAATATTTGCGCTCATTTCTAATATGTTATTTATAATATTTTAGCTAAATATAAATAATATAAGAATTTTGAAAAAAAAAAAATTTCATTTTTAGTATAATACTAAACCCAAAAAATCGCCAAAAATTTTTTGTATTTGGATTGAACCATCTCTATTTAACATAAAATATTACTGTTTTTGACATTACTCTTTCTAAAATTGCTGAATTTTGGTAGGTATAAAGTATATCAGAGAGCTTAGACAAATACAAAGTTTGAGGGCATTGGATCCGAAAATACAAGGTCTTGAAAATAGGAAAAAACTATAAAAATGTACAAAGTTGTACATAATTAATTCTCATTTTCGTGAAAAGTATTATAGGTACGCAACATCAAGGTAACAATTTAAAGTTATTAAATTACCTTTGATTTGATACACAACATTATTTTTTATTTGGAAAGGTCAAAGGTCACCTTTCTTGACCTATAAGTCGGGAGGCTATATCTTTGAAGACGAAATTTTTACAAATTTAAAAAAAATATATATCGAAAGTCGTTTCATTTTTTACAGTTGTCACAAATTTCAATGAGGATGTATTTTTGGATCCAGAAATATAAATCATATAGTAACGGTAACTATTTTACAAGGAAACTAAAACTATGTAACAAGAACAGTCCGTTCATGGGCTAACGCCGATTGCGATGAAATTTGGATATGTTATAAAGAATTAAAAACTAAGAGACCCATGTTTTTTTTAGAAATTGATATGACTACATAAAGCTCTATATAATTTTTTTTAAATTGTTTGGTCATATCAATTTCTATGTGACGCTTAATGGAATCTTATTAAATTTCATCCGAAATATGGGCCCATGTAATTATATCTGTTTGTATGGGTTTGCATATAATCTGATGGAATTATATTTATGTCCAGTACAATTTAATCGAGATCATGGACCGATAGAATTTTATTAGATTGTGTCAGTTTTGCATCTAATTGTATCGGTTTATATCTAAACTGATACAAATAGATATAATTAGAAAAAAAACAGATATTATTGTATCCCAATTTTGACCTGATATACTTGTATATGAGTTCATGTAAACTGGTACATCTTAATATAATTAGATCCAAGTTTTAGTCTGGCAAAATTGCACTAAATGTTACTTTGTGTATAGCATTGTATGACCATCCTATTATATCCGTTAAGTCCATAAAAAAATATTAAGAAACATATTACTTTTTTGCGATTTTCAAAAAAGCGACGTCACAAACCTTTTGTAGGTTTGAATGCACATTAGTGTGTCCCGGAAGTTATGGGAAAAATGAAAAAAAAAAAAAAATCGAAAATACTTTCAGTTCCTCCTCTTAGTTTTCAGATTTTTGTACAAAAGTTTGGTAATGCTGGGCATATTTTTGGAAATATATTTATATAACATTTTCATATAGTAATTTTTGTCCACTACACCTTTCAATTTAAAACAAGTAATAACTAAAATTACTTGTTTAAAACTAAATTACGCTGTGGTGGCATAAATTAATGATTTTCCCATAATACGTTCAGCATTGCAAAACTTTTAAGCTCTTCTTTGTCAAAAATTTAAAAAAAATACTCTACGAAGGCCGCGGCTTGCTACTGTAAGTAAGCACTTTCAATAAATTTTTGGTTTTTATTCAATAACAGCTCAATGATGGCTATCGTTTGAGTACGTGACGAAATTTAACAATTTTTTTTAATTCGGGACTGGCTAATATGCATCTATCAGACTTTAAATACTGCAATATATAGTTTTATCCAAAAGAAATTGTACACTTTTTGGTATGGAACGATTTATAACTATGAATAGGTCAAGATGTCGTTTTTATCCAAAATGAAATTCAGTTTTTTTAGTATTACACTATATGTTATTATGTATAAATTTGATTTATATCTAATAATACATATACTCGTACATAATTGGATTAACCATATATAATTGTATGTTATATATTGGTCGATATGTAAGAATATGTAATTATATGTGGCAGCGTATTAATACATTTAGAGGAAATAATTTTTATATGTAAACATACATAATAAATATATACCCACATATATATTGATATAAAATAATGCATGACTATATGTAAACATTTTTACTCGGGTACGTATGGTATATATTAATTATCATGATGAATGTAAGATAACTTATTTCCTTACGACATTATTGTCGGTTGAACTTGATAATAAATTTGAATTTTTTAAAATTTTGCATTGCGGACTTTAAAATTGCTGTTGCAACCTCAATTTCGATTTACAATAATGTCGTAAAGAAATAAGTTATCTTAAAAACTGAAAAACTGAAAAAATGGTAAGAGTAGTTTGTTCAGGTGACGTTACAAGTATTATGAAAAATGTATTTCCAGGAAGGTCAAAAATCGGAGCATTTTGATCAAAAAATACACTTTTCTCGTAATATTGTTCGAACGCCTGATGTCGGAGAGTGAATCTAAGGCCAGATTTGACTTCAGCGTACCTTGTACCTTTAGAAAAGTATAATTTAGTTCTAGTGTCAAACATTTTTCGACCTGAATCTTTAGGTGTAAAAAGTACTTACATGTACTCACAAGTGCTCCCCATTGTATAAGTACTTATATAACCCATTATCAGTATGTCAGTTTTTTGTATTTTAAAGAAATACAATAGGTAATGACCTAGAATTACTTGGTAATTCATACGGTAATGACATGTCATTACCATGTTGGTGCTGGGATTTTTTAAAACTTATACATTAGTTCAGTGTTAACCAAGCCCCGAGCGCACGCACACAATGATATTATGTGCTTGTGTGCGGTCGCAAACAGAAGCTGCGGTCACTGCAGAATTGTACACTGTGTTACAATATATATATATAAAATTGAATGTATATATCTTTGTTCCGTATAGGCGTCTAAACTACTGACCCGATCTCATGAAATTTTCACAGTATTATTACTGTCGACCAAGAAGTACAAGTAGGCTATATAAGGTCAAGATTGGACAAAGGGGCGTGGCACCTCCCAACCAATTTTTTTTTTTTTATCAATTATTATTTTTTTTTGTTTTCAATTTTTTTTTTTTAATGAAATCATTCGATCCCGTGCAACGCCGGGTACCCGGGCCAGCTAGTATTAAATATTTCTTTTTTAAACTTTCGAATGCCGTCTTCATATGGGCGACATTGCTTTGCCACCGCAAATGCAACAACGTAAGAGGCTTTTAATACTTCGCTATCATCATCTTTTTCAATGTGATTCGGCTGTTTTACAAATTTACTGGGGACTTTGACTTTCATTTTATCAAGCAATTTTTGCCTTTCATCATCTTTGTATTTTTCATAATTAATATGGCATGACAAGTAATGCCCGCCTTATATTAAATTTGTTGCATTTTGCTAATTGCTTCAAACAAATATAACATTGCGGCTTCTTTTCACGATTACGAAAAAAAAAAACAAAAAACAATTCCAAACAAGCGTGCGTGGTGTTGCTTTCACAAAGCTTGAGCAGAGACTGATGATAGACTAATGTTTTGAAACGAACAAAAGTTGTTGTATACATGTGAATTTGCCGACCGTGTCTGTGTGAAAAATACGATTATTGACTTACTCGCGAGTCTATGGAGTGGTTATGACTGCATTAGTTTAATGGCAAGTTTCAATTGACAATTTCCAATGCAACTTCATTACTTCTATGCAAAATTCATTAAAATTATGCAGAGAATTTTTCCAGTGCAGTATTTGCGAAATTCAATTAAATCGTTATAAATAATATACGGAATAAAATCGCAAAATTTGTCAATATTTAACCACGCCTACTTCGCCCACTTTTTGGATAAATTATAAAAGTTGCATCTTTTTTTGTTCACATCATGTAGGAAAACAAATACTCGTACTGTAAGTTTGACATTGACACGACATACTTGTTCCTGTAGCGGAGTAGTAGTTGGTTTGGAAAGCAACATATTCGAATGTGTGTGTGTAACTGTGTGTCGTCCATACAATGATGATGTTAATGTTGTTGATGTTATACACCACATACACACATACACATCCATATATACGCTATGAATCACAGCGATTTAGAAATATAAAGTTCACAAGCCAAATATCATATACAAAAAGCTAGTATAGTCGAAGAAATTTTTCCTTTATACAATATATATTTTTCAGGATGAATGGTACGAGCAAAATAAATGAATGGTTGGATATGTGATACCTAACAGATGCTTGATGTTTATGTTTAGAACAATATAATAACATAAAAAAAAAACAAGAAAAAAAGTTTTGTTTGAGAAATTCTTGCTTTTATACAAAATAATGGCATTTCGACCACCATATTATCAGCCATATTTACAAATATATTTACACTATAAGAAATTTTGTTAAAGGAAATGAATTTTTGTTTCTACACTCATAGAAATAAACCAGTAAAAATAGCAAAAAAAAAGCTACTAAAAATTAGTTAAAAACTGAGCTTGCAGAAAAAACTGCTTAAATTAGCAGATTTTTTTACTAAATATTAGTTATATAAGAATAGCAAATATAAATCTGTCGAATTAACAAATATTTAATTATATTTGAGATAAATTTTAGCTAATTGAAAGTAACAAAATAATCTGCTAAAATCAGCAAAAACATTTACTAAATATTAGTAGATAAAAAATTCATTAAAAATGTTAAATTTTTAAAGTTATTTTTTAGTCAAGTTTGATATAATTTTTATTGAAAATAGTCTAGTCAAGTTTACTCCCCCTATTTTTGTTTATAAAACGAAACAAAAAATAAAAAGGGGGAAAAAAAACAAAAAACATGTTTTGAATATCCACCAGAGGTGGACCTTGCACATAACGAACAAGTTTTCAATTTGTTTTTTGATCAATGGTAATAATCTTTTACTTCGAGCTCATATAATATATATTAGTTCTCATGTAGTGAGTAAACTAATTTATAGGAATGAATGTTTGGCATGGGATTGTTAACTCTTTCAAAACGTGTTCTGATGATGGGAACCTAGAAAATTCCCAAATAGATCTATCAACTTTATTTTTTAGTTTGAGAATTTTGTATGTACTTGCATTTAATTTGTGGGTGGTGGATTAGAATGAGACTGAACATGACGTACACTCAAGAAAATAAAGTTAGTAGAAAAGTTAGTAAAACGTCTTGTAAATCAAGTATACTACTATTGCATTTAATTTGTGGGTGGTGGATTAGAATGAGACTGAACATGACGTACACTCAAAAAATAAAGTTAGTAGAAAAGTTAGTAAAACGTCTTGTAAATCAAGTATACTATTTTTAGCAAAGTTTTTTACTGAAATTGTGTTTTCAGCTAATATTTCAGTATACTTATTCAGCTCTTAACTATTTTGAACTAATGTTTTACTTATATTTTACTAAGGTTTTACTAGTTTATTTGCTAAAAAAAAAATTTACTGATAAATACATTAACAGTGTGGACGACAACCGGATTGAATATCAAGATGTAGCAGAGACAAGGAAAATGATACTAAAAAGTACAACTTTTTTAAAACAAATAAAAGAAATCAACCATGGAAGATTTTTGTATCTGTTTCTCATATATAAGAAAAGAACGCCAAAATACATACATTGTGGATTAAAAAAACTTGAATTTGTGTTGTCGCCAGCTTGTCAAAGTAATTGTCTATTAATTAAATTAAAGACGAAATAAAAATAAACTTGAATAATTTTCATTTTCATTGACAAAATAAAATATTTAAATTTAGTAAAGATTAAATGTGTATTTGTAAACTAACCCTGTATTCATAAAATATTAAACATCATTTCAAATACATTTTAGTTAAAACACAAACTTTAGTCTTAAAAACTGTATTCATAAACGAATATTAACTTTTACACAAGGTTCAAAATAGGTATTTTAAGCTAATATTCGTTTATGAATACAGTTTTAAGACTTAAGATAGGTTTTAACTAAAATGTATTTAAAATCTAAATTAAGATTTTATATGGATACGGGTATAAATGTATATAGTGATTTTCAGTGATATTCATATAGCGCGGTTAAAAAAATATATACTCTCAGTTAGACAGACTAAAGCGAAAGACATGTACTCATACTAGGTAGTTTTTTTGTGTTTGATTTTTAATATTTTGTAACGTATTGTAATACTATATTTATACTGCAACCAAAAACTAGAAGGTTTTGAAAACTTTTGGAAATTGACAACTATACAATTAGTTTCTGAAATTACTCGTTTTTTGTCTCTAAGCAGTGAGACCGAATAATACCAGACACAGATTATCACTTATAACTTTTTTTATGTTTAAATGTAAACTTTTTTTGGATCAAGTGCTTTTAAAAGTCATCAGATTATGTTAACAAAATATTTGCGAAATCGGATATGTGTTTGTTTGAAAAAAGTTTAATTGTCAAGAACTCAGAACAATCAATTGATATTAAGATTCTTTTTAAATGATTGATAAAGGCTACAGAACAAGTTCCCAATACTGTCACTTTTTTTTTGGAAATGGTGTGCTTCTATCAATCAGGGCACTAAAGATGCCAAAAGAACTCCATTACTCACTTCTCTTTCAGTTTACATTTGAAATCGAAAGAATTAGCTGATCGCTTCAATATTTTCCACACGCAATCTGACAACGTTCTTAAAGATAACTTGACACGAAAATAGTTCCTTGTCGTACACAAAAGCAGTTGTAAGTGAAAATATGTCGGGTTTTTTTTCAATCTCACTCCTTAGTATAAATGAGTTTTAAATTATTTTTAAAAGAGTCACAAAAAACTACAGAGTAAAATGCCATTTTCAATTAACTAAAATTCACATCGAATAAAACTAAAATTTTGTAAGGTTAACAGTTTTTTTTTTGCAGTTTTTATTTTAGTACTATTTAGCAAAAAAAATCTTCTAAATTTAGCAGTTTTTTTTCTGCAAGATCATTATTAACTAATTTTTAGCTTATTTCCGGCTATTTTTACAGATTATTTGTATTAGTGTATAGAAATAAAGAAGTTAAAATATTTCATAATCAATATTGATTTCAGTTAATGATATGTATAAAATCGTTTCTTAAAATCCCATATTTCGGATTAAAAGAATTTTCGTAAATTTTAAATGTATACAGAAAAATTTATCGATAGTGTTTTTTTTTTTCCTTTTAAATTTTGATATATAATTTCTAAACCTGTCGACAGATTTTATTAATTTTTAAAACCAATTTGCTAAAAGCTTTTAAAAACATTTTCCAAAAACCTAAGATTTCTAACTTCATCCATAAAAGCTCAAATGCCATTTCAGCACACCGACTTCAAATTAACTTCGTACTTTTTAGCCTAAATGCTATTAATTGAATATCGCTAAGTGTATATATTGCAAGACATACATTTTTATATTGTATTACTTAGTTAACTTAAGTATATTTCTACGTTTTCGGTATACAACCTTGGTGAAAATATAGTAAGACAATAATAAGCACTTTATAAAAATGTTACAAAAAGAAACAAACAATATTAAAATTAAGCAAAAGAAATTCCACCATATGTTTTGGAAATAGAAACAAATGATTATACAGACTTATTGATGTATTTGTTTATAAATTGATTGCAATTTGCTTATAATGATTTTAGAACAGTTTAACTTTTCTGATTTATCGATGTTTTATAAACGATTTATTTTAATATTTATGGCAGTTTGAAAATAGGAAAATGTTTCATAATATGTATGAAATTGTTTCATTGCTAAAGAAACTACTAGTTTTTTAAGTTTTGTATCACTTTTGTAATGGCAATAAGATTTTGTATGGATTTTAGTTTCTTAGAATATTTAAAAATGCAGAAAAAAGTATTTTTCGAACATGTCGAATGAGTGATGTGTAAATAAATATTTATATATAAATCATACGCCTTCGGAACTATCAAATTATCCAAAAAGTATTTAACTTTAAAGAGACATTATATTTGAATAATGTTATCGAATTTTTCTGATTCAAAAATCATTCGATTCATGCCATTCTTCGCTTTCTAACAAATGAACTAAAAAGTTAAGTATTTATAAAATATTTATTATTTTGAAAAAAATTACTTTTTGATGCAAATGCAATATTAAGATCTATTTTGTAAATTTGAAAAAAATTTATGTTTTTTATTAAAATGAACCTGTTTTATATAAAATTTAATACATTTTCAGGTTTTTTTTTTTTTTTTTTTGTTTTTCCCTACAAAAAAGGAATTTTTTTTTATAATTTTAAAGTTGTATTTATTCGATCTTTCAATATTTAATAAATAAAAATCTAGGTCTAACCTCGAGCTCAAAGATTTTTGTTTATTTTTTTCTATAATTTGATGTGTTTTTGCAATTTTTATATTTTCAATACTTAGCACAATTTAAGAATCATAACATGCCCAGTCAAAAACATGCATCCGGACCACCGCTGGCAAATCACCTCAACAGGAGATATAAATACTGGAAACACGGGCTTTACCAATACTAAAATAATAACTTCATTAGGGGTAAGGCTGGGATTGTTTGATTTGCATAGTTTCCCATCAAATTTTTTTCTCCAGTTCTATGATATCTACACCTTAGGCCGGGTCGATTTGTATGGATGCAAAAAAATCGCTCAACGTTCAAGGAAAATCGTATTCTAGGGATCAAAATAAGAAACTTTGCCGAAGGAACCATACCTCTAAAACTAATTCTGATGTCCCGACTTTTGACCCGTACGGTCAAATTTTGAAAAATCCCACTTTGACCCATTTAGAGTTCCCCAATCAAATCCAACCCAATCGAATATAATTTATACATTCATCTGCTAGAGCGATTTCCGAAGAAGAAATAGAGACCCTAATCTTGGAAAGACTCCTCCTACTTTCTGAAATACCTCTATCGCGAGATTTGTACATTTTGCTATAAAACACGGCTAAAAAGGCCTCTTTCCAACTTAATTTTTAACCCCTTAACGGTTACCTAGAATGATGATTTATGCATTAATCTGCCAGCGCGTCTCCCGGAGAAGAAGTAGCTCACATAATCTTGGAGTGATTCCTCCTACTTTCTGAAATATCAAAGTTGGCTTTTTCAAAATTTGACCCTACGGGTCAAAAGTCGGGACATCAGAATTCGTTTTAGAGGTATGGTTCCTTCAGCAAAGTTTCTTATTTTGATCCCTAGAATACGATTTTCCTTGAACGTTAAGCGATTTTTAAATCGACCCGCCCTACTACACCTATACCAGTCACGTGATAATTGTTTTCACACTGGTCCTGTTGCATATTACGAAAATCTTAAAATGACTACCTACTTCTAACTTGCCCTATAGCATATTCATTTCAGTCGGTATGGTGTGCTCCAAAGGTAGCAATTGCCACCTCCTATGATAGGTCCATGTTAAAAGTCCCGGTCACTTTCATATAACAGAACCGAAACTAGAACAGAAACATAAGTACTTTCAAAGCGAAAGTTTCATTGAATTAAAAAAAAGAAATAGTTTTGGTTAAAAATAATTGGACATTAGTGGGGTAGAAAACCAGACATCGGTAATCTCAACTAGAATTTGACGTCAGAGTCAAAAATCTCAACAGAGTGGTATGTAGCTATTGTCAATTCGTGAACAACAATATGCATTATGTTGCGATCGGACTTCAAATGCCAACGCAATGCACAAAAAAAATAAAAAGGGCGGTGTGTAGGGGCGTGGTAAAAAAAATATATATATTTCTAGAACCGTGTTTAACTTATATTTAATCTTAGAGGGTGACTGGCTCAACTTTTTTTTCTTGTATGTGGACCGACCCACCTTAAGGCTCATACACATAAAATTATAGCCACGTGACCATACCAGTGACTGGTCCATTTCCTAAAGGGTAGTCTTTAGAACATTTCTCTGTAGTTAACACATAGCTAAATTTTCTAACTTTTGAACCAATTAAGATGTCGAAAAATGATTTGGTGTGCAGATGCGCTTCCAATAGGAAATTCGATTGGAGAAATCAACAAAAAAAAAAATCGAAAATCTACACATGACTAGTCTGCCCGGAAGTAGCGTCGATAGAACGTAAATCACAGCAACAATTTCTATTTACCAGAGTCAAAAATCACAACAGAGTGATATGTAGCTATTGTCAATCCATGAACAACAATATGCATTATGTTGCGATCGGACTTCAAATGCCAACGCAGTGCACAAAAAACTAAAAGGGCGGTGTGTAGGGGCGTGGTAAAAAAAATATATATATTTCTAGAATTGTCTTTAACTTATATTTAATCGTATAGGGTGACTGGCTCAACTTTTTTTTCTTATATGTGGACCGACCCACCATCATCATACACACAAAGTTCTAGTCACAGTGACTGGTCCATTTCCTAAAGGAAATCATCATTAGATCATTTCTCTGTAGTTAGCACTTAGCTAAATTTTTTCAAAATTTTAAACCAATTAAGATGTCGAAAAATGATTTGGAGTGCAGATGCGCTTCCAATAGGGAATTCGATTGGAGAAATCAAGAAAAAAAAACAATCGAAAACCTACACATAACTAGTCTGCCCGGAGTAGCGTCGATAAAACATAAATCAAAGGAACAATTTTTATTTGCCTTATAAGACTCAAATATGGTTTTATTTATATACTAAAGTATATCACATATCATATTAATTTGTATGATATAATACATATAAAACTATAATATCTCTATTCCACAACTCATGATGGTCCTTTAAAGTTTCATATGACAATTATATAACAAAAAACCATTATAATTCCATAACATGTATGTTAAGACTACTGGGATTTTTAAGTTATACGAGCTACATTAAAAATGTAGATGATATAAAATAAAGTTAGCACTCAGTTAACGGGTACCTACTGAAAAACAAAATATAAAATTTCGAATTTGCCCTCTAGGTGGCCCAGTTTAGCCGATTTGGGATCTTAAAAATAAATAGAAATCATAAAGATAATTGATATTTTAAATATACAAATTAAAGAAGAGATATTTAAGTGTTTGGGTGAAAAGGAGTTTTTTAAGAAAGTGTTTAGCTTAGCAGCGACAAATATTTTTTGAAAAAAAACTTGGCAAATGCTCCCTTTTCTACCCTACACAGAGAATATTGAATCAATAAATGTTTTAATTGATTTAGCACCTATGACGGCAATTATAATATTAATTAAAACTTTTATTGAAAATGAAAAAGAAAAAAGCTATAAACAACTATCTACAAAACAAATTGTGATACTCAAAAAAAAGTGTGTGAACGACACGTTTGTATGTATATGTGTTTTCGGTAATGTTGTGTCTGTTTGTGTATTTGTGTGTGTGATTGTTTTGTTTTTAAACTACAAATGTATTACACTGAAACTTTTCTATTCAACATACAGTATATGTATGAAAAAATAATTTGAGAATTATGTCTAAAATAAAGTGTTAATTTATATATTTAAAAGTCAAAATATTACTTGATTCAATCAAATATTTGTCTAGAAACAAATCTAATTCAAATCAAATTATGATACCAAAAAAAAAGTGTGTGAACGACACGTTTGTATGTATATCCGTTTTTGGTAATGCTCTGTCTACTTGAGTATTTGTGTGTGTGATTGTTTTGTTTTTAAACTACAAATGTATTATTCTGAAACTTTTCTATGATTATGAATTTAAATATGATTATAATTATAATTAATTCATCCTAGAAAGCTAAGCCTGCATATACAATTTTTGACAAATCGAGAATTTTGCATTAAAATAGCGTTGAGAAAATAATTTTTTTCTTGTCGACTCTTTCCACTACATGAACATTTGATTGTGTAAATTGTTTATTAAGCTATCAAATTCGCGAAATCCGAAAAAATCACAAGGAAATGCTTAACAGCGCTTTTAATTTTAAGCTTCGGTAATCAAATATGTACCTTAAATATTAGGAATTAAGTTGTCCTTAGATTTCAATAGAAAGATATCCGATTGAAACATTTAAGTCATTTTGTGGGCAAACTGCATCGAAAAATTGAAATCGGCGTATCTAAAATATATCGAATTGATGGTCAGAGCCCCGTTAATTTTATTGAAGTCATACATTTTAATTTAAAAATACTCCTCAAGTTGATCTCCTTTAAATAAAATGCCGTTATGCCAGGGTGCAGTGTATTCTAACTTTTTAATAATAATAATAATTTGAATTAGAATTGTGGGTTAAAAAGTGATAAATTATTAGTTTCCCAGTATAGAAAAGCATTACCATATAAGTCGTTATACATAAGTACATATTTGGTAATGACAAGTATTTACAAATGTCATTACAAATGTCATTACTTTTATATGGGGAGGTCGCGCAAAATAATGACATATCACTACTAAACACCTTACATATATGCTTACCAGTATAGACAACAATAATGAGTCTGAAAATAAATTTAAAAGACATTAATTTAATAAAAAATTGTCCGCAAGGGATTCCAACCCTGGCCTCCAGGGGTTGCCCAGTCAACCGTTCTACCATCTGAGCTATCTCGACATGTTATACTTGATACGAGTATACAAAAACATAAATGACTTGTTTGCACAACATGTCATTACTTTCCAGCTTACAAAAAAATAAAAATAAGTAGTTGTATATGTACTTACTAGAAGTGAAAAAATAATGAGTCTAAAATAGATTTTCAAAAATTGTTTAGATCATTACTTTTTTTTTTAAATAATGATAAAAAATAAGTACTTATGGGTAACGCATTGTTTTTTGTATTGAAACAATGGGAAAATGAATTAGTTATAATTAGTGTCAAAGTAATGCAGAGAGTAAGCTGGTTTAATTACTGTTAGTGAGAAAAATAATGTCATCTCATTACCGCTTCTACACCGGGTTTATATTCAAATGGAATAAATAAAATCCAAAGAAACTTTTGTATTTAAATTAAGAGTTAAAAGTTTTATTATTCAATCCTTCAAATTTAATATTCGTCTTCATCTTTGTTAAAATTTTTTAAAGAATTCCGATTAGATTTTAACTTTTTATCTTACTGTGTTATATAAAAATATTAGAGTCGAAAATCATTCAGTTGAAATAATTCGATTATTCGAACAAAGAACGAGTAAAAATATTTGGAAACGTTTTAGAAAGACTATATCAGTTTGTTAACCCTTTCACTAGCCATTTGCACAAAAGTGGGTTGAAAAACAACACATTTTTAGCGGCCCCGTTAAAAATTAACTTTGCCATTTTTTATGATAATTTACGAAATATTTCATTTTCTGCAACAACCGTTAGTAAATACATATTTTTTATTATTATTTTTTTTTTAGAAGCGTCTTTGCATACAGTTTCTTGGACCAAATAATGTTTAATGAAATAACTAAAAGGCCCGGTTAAAAAAGTTCATACAACGGCAAAATTTTTTTTGGCACGAAAAAAGTTAAAAATAACAGGCAAAATGGCACGAAAGTCACAAGTTGTTGTTAAAAAACACAATGTTGCCAACGTAAATTAAAAATTTATATCCATAAGTTAAGTTAGCAATGCTATATTTTATTAACAAAAAGTTAAATTATTTTGAAATTTACTATATTTTATACACTCAGGAAACTTCTGCTTTAAAAATATGAAGTTGCTTGGGTTCTAAAACAGTTTCTTTATTTTTAATGTAAATGTCAGTCGTTTGTAGAGCAAATTAAATTTTTTACTAACCTTGTGGTTCATTAAAAAACCAAACCACATCAAATGACTGTTTTATGATTTTACATTAATTTTTAACCGTCGTTTTTTGTTACTTAAAAAAAATAAATGTTTTGTGTATATTTTACTACCATGTGGTTAATTTTTACTACAATTGTGGTTAATTTTTTGAACATTAAAAAACAGATGACAATGTTAGTTAAATTTACTGAATTGTAAGTCATCATTTCTTTAAGTGAAATTTAATTTGTTTTTAACTATATTTGCAGTGTTCTTTACCTACATAGTATTCTAAGTGTATTATAGTAAAAAACGTTGAAAAAACATTATTTTTAAAAACCCACTTACTACCGGAACAATATCGGTATTAAGGAAAACGTTTACGGTATACTGGTATTTTTGAAATGAAGAAATCCGGTATTGGTATCGGTATCGGTTTCGGTTATCAATTTGAAATGGTTTTAAATCAGATATCGGTATTGAGAAGGTATCGGTGGTCAGTCTTGCTAAAAACTCAAAATTAGTTCTATCATACGTCAATCTGGTAACATTGTGAAATAGAGACGGAGGAGATTAGAAAAATAAACAAAAATCTAAAAATAGAATATTTGTGTTGTTAGTGTTGTCACTTCTGAGTATAATATACAATAACAGAAAAAGCTAATAGGAAAGAAAACTGCAATTTAGCTGCATTAGATTCGAGGCCATACTTGGGTGTGATCGCTAATCGGTCATGACTTGGTATTGTTACGTCTGTAATGTTAGATGAACGCAGGTTTGATTCTTACAGCCGCAGGTTGTTGAAAATTTTATCATATAGAAGCAATCTGACAATTATAAGACACAAATAAAATAATAATACAATTTATATGGGCTGATGGGCATGTCCATAAAAAAGGCAAAAACTAGTCTAGTCTGATTTAAAAATTAATAGTGTTTATAATTTTTAGAGAAAAACGTTTATTCCTCTTCTTAATCTCAACATTTCTAAATATAAAAAAAAATATATACTTTAATTTCTATCATTTTCCATAATTTTTAAAAATTGTCTATCCAAACTCCTCAAATTTAAAATCAAATCTCTTAATTACTAACGAGCCTTCAGATGCTTGTGGTATTTGAGAAAATACCTTAAATTACATAAGATCAAGTGTTAACAAGTTCTGAAGCCACAAATGATACTAGAATGTAAATCCTTTTAAATACATTCGATACGAGAATGATGTTAGTAAAATGGATATAGGGAAAAACAAATGCCAACGTACAGATTTCACAGTTTTTAGTACATACATATGAGAGAAAGTATGAAAGAAAGTATAACAAATTTTAAATTGCCTGAGAAAATAGCAATAGCATAATCTGTTTGTTGCTATTAAAAAAGGGGTGAAAAGGAAGAGCAACAAGTTCAATCCCAAAAAAAATAAAATAAAATGTCTAAAGAATTCTTGATACTCTCGAATAGCATAAGTTGAATCATTCAACTTGAACAACTATCAAACTACTACTTCAAGTAACGGGTGTTACAATTGTGGAGAATAAATTAAGTTTGTAGAAAAAAAAGAAAAAAACACTTAAAATCAATGATTTGAGCAAAAATCTAGAGATAATTTTAAAATTTTTATTTTATATAATTCTTCTTTGATTAAATGAGCTGAAGATCATTTATTTAATTCCAATATTTCGTCTTCACATTGGGTGACTTCTTCAGGGAACAATTATTACAATTTGAAAAACTTGTATTATGTAATGTCCTATGGTTCCTTAAGAGGAACAAAGGGCCACTATCGATATTAGTTGTGGTTTCAGTAATAATTGTTGTTTAGGACAAAACGACTGATTGGGCCACCTTGTCCGATCCTAGTGTTGGGGCTGCCAACAACCTCTAGGCAGGCTAGCCGAAAAAACGGAATAAAAACAGTTGAGTTTCAGCGACAGTTGTCACCTATTTACCTGAGATGGTGTTAGCTTGCCCATCAGGTTACTCAGCTGCGCCTTCTCATTCTAGCTGCGGCCAGACGGGCGCCTGAACCGCATTCTCAGGGGATACTTGGTGTATGACCGGAAGTAGTGAGCTACTTGGGAAGTTCGACAAAGGAATCTCTTCTTGATATCCCCAAGTGGATAACAGACAGAAAGCTTTCCGCACAAGTGCACCTCTGTGAAAGACCCCATCCCCCTTGTATTAATAATTAAAAACTTATATACATATAACAAATTTTTTTAAAAATATTTTCTGTCACTATTGACTGAAAATATATTTGATTGCCCGCCTTTTTTTTAAAAATTTTTTATATAAGTTTTTAATTATTAAAAAAGTTTTTTCAAATTGTAATAATTGTTGCCTGAAGAAGTCACCCAATATGAAGACGAAATATTGGAAATAAATAAATGATCTTAAGCTCGTTTAAACTAAAATCAATTAAATAAAAGAAGACCAAAGAAAACTTAAAATTTTTAATTTTATATTCAAATTTAAACTACCAATTGAATCACCCTTTATGTTTGATGTTGGTGATACTTATGCAACCAATGCTTAAAGCTTAAGCATTACCACACATTTAAGTGGCTTGTATATGTACTACTTCTTATACTTCTTCTTCTGCTTACATCTTTTGCCACTTTTACTTCTAACATTCATATACATTAGGATGTCCCTTAAAAGTTTTATTGAAAATGATTTCAATTTTACACTCACTCAAGCCTTTTTAGAATGAAATTTATACCAGTTGATCAGCACGAAAACTAAACAATATGTTCTTCTATAAACATTTTTTTCCTTGCCTATTTTAAGCGATATGGACCAAGAAAGGTTTACAGCAAATTTCAAAAACTAATCGACAAAACTAAATAAGTTTAGGCATAAATTATTCCTCTTATTAGGATATAATTTCAGTTCAAATATTACACTTTTTGTGGTTTTACTTTAGACGATATTGCGATTTTTGTTTTTCGAAAAACGCGAAATTGAGCAAAAAACGTTCCCAAACTTTAACATAAAGGGTCCGCCAAACAACTTTTTTTTTTAACTCCTGAACCAATTGGAGTTTGTATGGCGTCATACCAAAGTCCTTATGCAAAATTCGTCTCAATGATGTCTCCGAAATGTTCAATTGTTGAGAACGACGGTGAATTGATGTTGATGGCGCTTCACGCACACTATCTGCCACGGCAGCAATATTCTCGGGTGTACACACTGTTTTTGGCTTATGAAATAAAAAAATAATTTTTCAAAATTTCGAATTTTCGGAATGTTTAATAAGAAAAACTCTTTTTGAAAAATGGACTGTTTTCAGCCAAAATTCGACAAAATCGATTTCTTCGATTTGTAACCATTTGCAATAAAACAGGGTGCCAAAAATTCAAAAATTCTCTAAAATGAAACAAATATAACAACAAATGGAAAAAGTAGCCAAAATTCATTAGAATCCTCAAAAATTAAAAAAATCGCTATGATTTTAAAAATTGACAAAATTTCTAGAATTTTTTCGCCTGTCCCCATTTCAATTTAAGCGATTTTATTTAATTTTTAGATTTTTTAAATATTGACGATTTTTTCAATTTTAACTATTTTTCAATTTTAGCGATTTTTTTTTTCTTAATTTTGACAATTTATTAAATTTTGCAGATGTTTTAATTTCAATTTTAGACATCTTGTAAATTTTGTTCGATCTTTTTAATTTTGGTAATTATTTTTAATTTTAGCGATTTTTTTTTATATAAATTTTAGCGATTTTTTTTAATTAGATTTTTCTCAATTTTGGCGTTTTTTTTTTAATTTTAGCGTTTTCTTAATTTTCGAATATGCTAAAAATAAGAAAATGTGCTTAAAATCTTGTAATGACAAATCTGTTTTTAAGAGACGCCCGAATATACATAAATATTAGATACTAGAGTTTTTCACTTGCAACACAAGTAACATCTAGAAACTGTAAAAAAAACCAACCAAGGAATCGATTACATTTCTTTTTAGAAAACAAAGTAAAAAAAAAAAACAAAAAGAACTCAACAGTAAATATTGCCGTTGAAAGAAAGTGAAACACTTGTAATAAAATCACTGAAAAAATATAGAACTTTATACACTGCAGTTGAAATGATGATGCTGCCGCTGCTGATGCTATTGCAATTCCATAAAAATCCTTATGTAATGTAGATGTCGTTGTTGTTACACACAGAAAACAGTTTTGTAGTTGCAACCGAATTTTTTGCCAACCGAATTTTTGTGGTTCCTTGTACTATTTATAACAAAATTTTAATACTATTGTAACAACCGATATTTATTTACAAATTTTGAATTTTTATTGTAACAATTGAATATTTTATGTTTATGGACTATAATATTCTATAAATAGATTCACATTCATTTAACAAAATTTATTTTATCAATAAAAAAAAATTATATGCCTCGAACTAGACTCGATCCTGCGATCTTCCGTTTGTCAGGCAAGTACTTTACCTAGCCTTTACCTAGCCTAAACCCAGGCTCTATGCAATAAGTCCCAGGTGCAAAAAGTTCCAGTGCAAAGCTCACAATGAAATAAATTCTAAAAAAAATTAAATAAGTTCCGTCTCGAAAAAGTGAAATAATTTCTAAAAAAATTAAATAATTTCCAAAACAAAATGAAACAAAACCTAGGTTTTGGTTGTTATTTCATCATGAAATAATTCCAAAGAATAAAAATTAAATAACTCCCAAAATAGTCCATGCAACACAATGAAGTAAGGGCGTACCGTTATATTCCCCAAAGTCGTATTGCCCAAAAATCAAAATGACATATTGCTCAAATGTCCGTATATCCCATACAATTGTGGATGTTAATATTTTATAACGACCAAATCAATGACAGAAAATCCAAAACTATGACTGGTCAAATTATATTACTTATTGTCTTAAAAATAAGGTTTCAACGGATTCGACATTGGATTTGTAAATACAAGTTTTCTGTGTGGAGGTCTTCGGCCGCTCTTAGGGTTTTTTCCTCCGTAGAACGCGGCAGGCGGCTACGCGAAATGAAGTTTTTTTCTGCGTGAGACAAAAAAACTAAAATTGAAGCAATTTTCTTAAGTTTCCTTAAAACTCTTTTGTTTGATTTCATAAATCAGCCTTGACATTTAAGGTCTTATGACATTTAAAAAAAAAAAAAAAATTATGATTTTGGGCAATAACTTCTTTTTTTACCGTTATAGCGCCCAAATTTATTTTGGCCAAACAAAAAACCGTCATAGCGCCCAACAAAAAATTTTATTTCGTCCAAATCAATGTCGTATTGCCCAAAAACAAGAAAATTTTTACAACAACAATTTACATATAATTTTATTGGGCGCTATGTCCCACGCTAAGTTCTGTTGGGACTTATTTCATTTCGGAATTACTGCATTATGAAATAACACCTAATAACAAAAATGAAATAACTTCTAAAAAAATGAAATAACTGCAAAAGCACTGGGTATTATTCCATTTGAAATTACTCCCAAATTTGTATGAAAATTTTTGGGACTTATTTCATATTTGTTTTTGGGACTTTTTTCACCTGGGAGTTATTGCTCAGAGCCCTAAACCCAATTTTAATATCGTTCATTTACTGCAAGAACGTCACAACTCAAAAACATGATTTTTGAGTTAATCACGTATCATACTGTGTAAAAAATTATTTTTGATATCTTGTATACTCACCTGTTGAGAGAAATTCTGTCGTTATATTTTTCTTTAAGGGGAGAGTAAATTAAAAACTTTAAACTCGTTTTCTACAAAATCAAAAATTTTGAGTTATGACGTTATTGCAGTAAACCTAAAATTTAAATTTAAACCTTGAATATTTTCTAGTTTCAAATTAAATTATTTGTCTAAAAATAGAGTTGCTAATCTCAATATTTATTAGACTTAACAAAACTATAAAACATTTTATAATCGGCGAGCTAATGCTTGTCAGGCAATAAATTACCTCTAGCCTAACCTCAACTTGAATTTATATTTTCTAATTTCAACCTTGAATGTTTTTTTGTTTCAAATTTAAATCTGTAGGGCTAAAAATAATTCGGTTGCTGACCCCAATATTTTATAAGAGCTACCAAATCTATAAAAAAATTTAATATATTTCTTAAAAATTATTTTATTAAAAAAAAATCTTATGACGCGAACTGGAATCGAATCGGTGGCCTTCTACATGTCAGACAATTACTTTTCCTCTAGCCCACACCCAATTTGAATGTGTATTTTCAAATTTCAACCTTGAATATTTTTTTTTCCTTCAAGTTTAAATATAATGTCTAAAATTAGATTTGTGTGTACAATACAAATTAGAGTTCGCAATTCTATATTATTTTAAAATTGGTAACGAAAACTAATATTTTAGATAGAGTGATTGTTTTTTTGCAGTCGAAACTAATATTCGATTTTAACCGCAAAGGTATAAAATCTCCGAAAAGTGGTTAGTTGGTTGTTGGTATTAAGGTAATATAGAAAATACTATTTTTTCAATATTGATTAGGAAAACCAATATTTTGAATGATGTGACTGTGTTTTGATGATGAATTTTAAGTACTTACAATTAAAATTTTTGAATAATGATTAAATTTTGTTGGTTACAATGGAACTCCAACCAATTTATTCTCTGTGTGTAATGTTGTTGTTTTATAATGGGTTTGTTTTAAAGTTGTACAATTCCAATGTACTTGTTGAATTAAATATCATCAGTTAAAGTTGTACCATTACCGACTACTATTAGTTTTTATGTATGAGCAAAGGTGAGACTGTGTGAACATTTTTGAAAAATAGGAAATAAAGGTAGGAAAAGTTATATCAAAGGTTGTGTCATTTTTTTTATTATAAGCTGAAACTAAGTAATATTTATTAAATATTTATAACGATATTTTTTAGATTTTCAACAATAAAATGGTTTGGATTTAACTGTTGTAGAAATCTGAAAATAGTGGCTCCTTTAGGTAAAAAAAAACTGTAAAGATTTTAATCTCCAGTATTGCGATTCACTAACTTTCTTAACAATTTTGTCGGTTTCATTATGTTATTACAATTGTTGGTTGAATTGCTGAAAATGTTATTCAGTTTTTTTTTTTTTAATATTTGACAAAGATGCCGACAAAAGTTGTTTATTTGAATTTTATTGGTTTGGAATTTTATGAAGTAACGACGAAAATCATTAACTTGAACTTCAAGAAAGTTGATAAGTTAACGATTTGTTTAACAACAAATTTTTGTTAGAAAAATTTAAAGATTAACTCTAAACATATATTGTCCCAGCAAAAAATTTCCAAAAAGGTAAGCGGGTTTGTAATCAAGCATTTTGGGCAGAACGCATTCCTTACTAGATTACCTACTCGATTCTTTTAACAGGGCGTGAGACTAAAATAATTGATTCCTTAGAATTGATTATTTTGTTTACCGAAGAACCATTTACTTTATATTTTTAAGAACTACATACATTTTTTAATAAAGAAATAGTTCCATTGTAAAACTACGAAGCACTTACACAAAAAAAAAAAATAAATAGTTCCCTAGAAAAAATAAGAAGTACTTACATTTAAAAAAAAGAAATAGTTCTATAGGTAAATTCAACTTTTACTCACACGTTATTCTCCTAAGTCACTCAAATATAACGATCAAAACTCATACGGAAATAAAATCCTAAAAAGTGAAACATCGAAGTGTTATTATAACATGGGTTTGTCATAATTTTGGAGCTATAAACCACGAAAATATAAATTTTTCAAAAAAAGAACGATTCAAAATTGAAAAACAAAAATATGACTCACGCACAATCACCCTCGAAAATTTTTTTTTACACTCACTCACGGTAACGTCAGTAATTTCAACTTCCACTCACAATTTTCTGCTCACGTGCGCTTCCCTAATTTATACCTAACCACAGTTTAACAAAATTGAGGCAACATGCAATTCCTGTTTTTAGTATTATTTTCCTGCAAATAAAAATTTGTTTGAAAAAATATATAAGATAAATTCTTTAAAATTGTATAACTTCTTTTTTCAAAATGAGGAACTACTTTCAATGACGTCCTTTTATTCAGAAAAAGTATATGATTAATCTTGATTACAAAAAGTTAAACATAAGTTAATAACATTGTTATTTTCTTTTAAGTAAATAATTACTTGTTATTGATTTCATGCTTTCTAGTTTAAATTTAAAGAATTGATTACAAAACTACTTGCTTTTTTGACTCTATCGTTGGAATGAGTTTGGTATTGCAGTTACTAAATTTGGCAATGAGATATGTAAGCAAGTGTGGGCATCACCTTCTTTTTGGAATGTGTAATTTTTTCCTGGGGTTGTACACACAGAAAACAGTTTTGTAGTTGTAACCGAATTTTTTTGCCAACCGAATTTTTGCGGTTCCACGTAATATCACTACTATTGAATTTTAATACTATTATAACAAAATTCTTATGCCGCGAACTGGATTCGAACCGGTGACCTTGTCCTTGCCAGCCCACACCCAATTTAAATTTGTATTTTCAAATTTCCAAGACGAGCTAAATCCAACAAAAGTTGTTCGTGGAAGAAACACTGCAAATCAAACGGTAGCCTGTTTCTTCGGCAAAATGGGTCATGTGGCCACCGTTCCGCTTGAGCAACTTAGGACGGTCAATTCTGAGTGGTACACGACCATTTGTTTGCCGGAAGTCTTCGGAGAAATTCGTAACACCAACCGTCGAAGACGAATCATTCTCCATCATGACAATGCGAGCTCTCACACATCTCGTCAAACAAGTAAATTTTCGAATAGTCGAAACATCGAATTGATGACTCATCCTCCGTACAGTCCTGATTTGGCACCCAATGACTTCTTCTTGTTCTCGAATATCAAATGTGCACTGCGTGGTCAACGATTTAGGAGCGCCGAAGAAGCAGTTGAAGCGTTCAGAAACCATGTTTTGGAGGTGTTTCAAGAGGAATGGAAAAACTGCTATGAAAAATGGTTTGGACTAATGCAAAAGTGTATTGATCATCGAGGGGAATATTTTGAAAAACAATAAAGCCATTTTCATTTAAAAATGTTTGTTATTATTTGGTATTCCCGAAATAAAAATAGTACCCCTCGTATTCTGTTTATAATATAGTTTAATTATTCTGATGATGAATTTTAAATACTTACAATTAAAATGATTAAATAATGATTAAATTTTGTTGGTTACAATGGAATTTATTCTCTGTGTATAAATATCGAATTTGACGATAAATTTTGTGGTTACTGTTTTCAAATTTACACTGGGGTACACTTAAAAAAAGTATGTGAACAAACAACATAATTGCGCCTTACTAAAATTACACTTTTAAAATTTTCCTGAAAGTAAAAAAAAATTGCTTACGTATAATGCAAATTTATTCTATTTTACTTCATATTCATTTTTCATTAACTCAAAAATTATCTTTAATTTTCCTTTCTTGTATTAGGTTAATATTCATAAAAAAAATATTAGAAAATTTATTTGTTTTTAGTAACTACAATTAAATTTTGAGAAGTTATTAAACTAAAAGTTAAGACATTTAAAATTGTATGAAAATGCGCAATTTATTTAAATTTAGTTTACAAATTTTAACTTCTTAAAATTAAGCATAATAACTTCTTAAAGATTTCCTTTAAGAAGATACAAGCTTTTAAACCTATAAAATTCATATTTCGTATATAGATCATATTATATAAGTGTTTTAGTTTTGTCAATTAAAAGTTGATTTTGCATTGCCACAAGTTTTAGCGTCTTAAAATTTAAGAAAAATTATTTTTTTACAAGATTTAAGGAAAATATACACTTAATATAAGTCAAAAACATACAAAATTTTGGTGAAGTTTCATAAAACTTAAGGCAAAATTTTAATTTTAAAAAAATTAAAAATTTATTAAATTACGACTTTCAGAAATGTAAATGTTTTAGTTCTCATTTAGTGGGAAAACTGGGTTATATGAATGTTTGATGTTTTGCATGGGATTGTCACTTCTTTTAAAACGTGTTCTAATGATGGGAATTCCCGAAAGTGGTCAATTAATAAATTTGAAAACAAAAACTCTATAGATTATTTGTTAGGACAATATCCTAATAAAGAAATATAGAGTATGGCCTCGATCTTGAATAATCCTCATTTTCATTGCACAATTAAAGGTCGAAAAAACATAATTTTGATTTTTAATAAAAATTATATTAAATTTTCCAAAATTGTTATCCTGTATTGTGGCAGTTGGTATTAAACACCTCATATGTATATGAATCAAGTCAAATGATGTTCATATAAAGTTTTGTTATGTTAAGTTTTTTCTTTTTTTATTTCAATCTGCTATAAGGGAGGAATCCTGACGCGGACCCTCAGATTTTGGTTCTTTATTTTTGAAGCTGTCCAATCCCACTTTTAGGGATTACTACATGGGGTCACAAACTTTCCCATTATTCGTTTTTTCACAATATTTCATTCTACTTTAGAGAAACTATAGACAAATTTGGTATTAAATTCGGTTAGTACGAATGTGATATTCTTAATATTTTACGTGCTGCAATTAAAATTCAGTTGTGTTTACCGAATGTTGTCGCGAAAACCAATATGCAGTTGTACCAATCGTTTCAGCCGTAGTAACCGAATTTTAGTTGGCAAATGGCGAAATTTTTCTGTGTGTATTTTTAAAAATATCCAAAGTTCATTAGGATCTGCAGATCAGTGTCGGGATACCTCCCTTGTAAGTTAGTTGTTATTATTTCTATCATACACTTGTTGTTGTCTACTTTAAATGAAGTGTTGAAAAATGTTTTCTAATGTATAGTGATATGTTGTTATGGTAGTATGTATTTTGTACATGAATGAAAATGTTGATGTTGATGATGATGGCTTTTCCACTCATCACTTTTTTTATTTCTATGTTGTTAAAGAAAAATATGATACTAAATATTGTATAAACAAGTCAAGTTTATGGTTGAAAATAACAGGAAAAAATAGAAACATGAAAATAAATACCACTGTTGTTCAACAACTTTGCACATACAGGGTGTTACAAGTTGGAGTTTCTTTTTCAAATGCAAATGAAACACACATTTTGAATAGAAATCTATTATCTGATTATTAATTAATATATGTCGTAGAGAGTCTATCATTTATGAATGACGAGCTTAAAAGCCAGATACTTGGTTACCGGTAGTTTTATATATCGGTATATATAATTAGAGGTAGAATTTCTTTCTTCTAAATCCCATTTATACTCAGATTTTATGAAACCCCAAAAGATATATTCAATAAATTAACACATAACTCAAAACAAAAAAAATATATATATTAAATTTCAGACTTTTTGCCTAAATTGTTTGTGCAGGACGTTAAGGGGAAGACTTCAACTTTTTGTCCCTCTTGTAAAATTTTTTTAATACTCAGTTTTAGCGGATGCAAACATCAAATTGTTAAGATCATTACTGTAGCGGCTTTTTTGGAGCAGACATTTCTCCAAATAATCATAACTTTTCTGTGCATCAGCGCTTACAACGGCGAACAAATATTTAAAATTAAGGTTACTTACTAAAAGGGTATAGGCATGCCGACAGTGGAGATACTTTTCACCCCTGCTAGCAGGAATATCCAAAAATCCCCTCTAAGGGGAAGGAAGAACAAACTTATTAAATTAAGTTTTTTCGCCCGTGTACCAAAATTTTTATTGTGTTTCTCGAGAAAATTCTAAAAAAAGCATAATAGTAACTTAGGACCTTTTCCAAGGAATGCATAATTTAAATTAAACATTTTTAGCCCCAAATTTCAAGTACGGTCGCTTAAGCCGTTTTGCCAGGCCGTCAACGTGCAGATTATACCCATTTTTTTGCCCTCCCAGTACGAATTTCCAAAAATCCCCTCTATGGGGAAGGAAGAACAAACTTATTAAATTTAGTTTTTTCGCCCGTGTACCAAAATTTCTATCGTGTTAATCGGGAAAATTCTAAAAGAAGCATAACAGTAATTTAGGACCTGTTGCAAGGAACATATGATTTAAATTTAAAATGTTTAACCTTAAAGACCCACTCACCAAATTTAAAGTAAGTAGCTGAAGCCGTTGTGACAGGCTATACCCATTTTTTGCGCTCGCAGTAGGAATTTCCAAGATCATCCCTTAAGCGGTTAAAGAAGGGATAGATTTACATACTTTAACCCCTATTTTTACCACCATCCTCGACATATATTTAAAATTCTAAAAGGGTCTGGGCAGACCGCCAATTGACAACTTTCACCATTTTTGCCGCTCCCCGTAAAAACGTCCAAAAATACGGTCTATACCCATATCTACACGTGTTAAGCAACCACATACCGAATTTCCAAAAATCCACTATACTCAGATGTCTACTCCTGATTAAGCAAACAGGTGAGAGTTTCCCCTTTTTGCCCCTCCTATTAGGAATTTCCAAATATCTCTTTAATACAGATGTCCGCTCTATACAAATTGGTATTCCTGATAAGGAACCCACTCACCAAATTTTAAGTTCCTAGTTTCAACGGCTGGTAACGCCCGCCAAGGGGGAGATTTTTCCAAACTTGTTTCGTGACAAGATACCCACATACCGAATAGCGAATTCCTCACTTTATTGGTTTGGCTGGTCGACTTTTTCTTACGCGAACCCTAATTTTTACTGCGCTTCTGGCCAGAAATCCGAAAAGTAGCATACTTAATAGCTAAGTAGCTACTTAATATTCGCAGAAACAGCTATTCTAATTTTCAAATTTCGCATTAAACGGATTTGGGCAGACCTCCAAGGGGGAGAATTTAACCCTTTATGCTACTCCCCGAAGGAATTTTCAAATTCCGCTCTATACAGATGTCTACTCCTGATTAGAAACTCACGTACCAAGATTCTATCATTAACGGTTTGGCCAGACCGCCAAGTGTCCCCCTTATTTTGATCCTCCTAGTAGGAATTGCCAGGAAACCCGTCAAACTTCAAATTGCTCGCTTTAGTGGTAAAGCCAGGGGAGCACTTTCCCCTTTTAGCCCCTTCCCGTAGACATTTCCAGAAAACCGCTCTATACAGAAGTCTACTCCAAGTTAGGAACACACGTATCAAATTTCAAAATCCTAACATCAGAGGTTTGGTCATGACGTCGAGAGTGAGATTTTCCGCTTTTTGCACCTCACCGTTGAAATATCCAAAAATCCCGTCAACCCGATTAAAAAAAATTTATTCGATACAGCAAAGAAATGTATCAAATTTGATATAGCATTATATCTATGTAATTGAAATACAAATGATAGCAGTTTTCTCTGCAAGGTCATTTTTAACTAATTTTTAGTAGTTTTTTCTGTTATTTTTACATGTTTATTTCTATGAGTGCATTAATAAACAGATAATAAATTTCTATTCAAAATGTGTGCTGAATTTATATTTGAAAAAGAGACTCGAACTTGAAACACCCTGTACACTTGTTGCTACTTTGCACATTTATGTTTTTTATATTTTTTTGTTGCAACCTGCTAAACTTACTGGTATAATCCTTCACCTGCCTTGTGTATGTGGGCTTATATCTTTGTATGAGTGGGTTTATAAGCGTTATAAATTGAGTCATAAGTATGTTAGTTTATAGAAAACAGAGTTTTGAGAATACAGAATTTTATTAAAAAGTTTATAATTTGTTTTTTTATGTTTGCATTTAATATCTTATTCTACTTTTAGTCATTTAATTTACGAAAAACTGTAAAAAAGCAAAAGTTCTTAAACATATTACAATCGATTATTACAACAACACTGGGTTACCAATTTCAAAAAAGTAGCGTTTCCCCGGAATAGTTGAAATAGGTAGATTTTGTTCAACTGATTCCAAACTCGTTTCTTAAATTTTTTCCATCACGTAGTAGCATTTTTTTAATTATTTCGATGAAAAATAAATAAACACAATTTTGTGGCTTTTTTAAAGTTTACAACATTTAGGGAGTGTACTTTTTCGAATTTGCAATTTTCAAAGTAGGCTATGCTCCAAACCATTTAAAATAAAATTGAAAATTTTATGGACTCATTCCTCATAAAACTATTAAAAACTATCCAATTTTCGAACTCTACCCCCTTTAATTTTAACCAAATTTGGTATGAAAGGTAAGTGTCATATAAATATGTCATCGTACAAGTTTTGGGTTGTGGGAAATATCGCGATTTAAAATATGAAAAAAAAAAATCGAAAATTTAACAAAAGTAGTAGTACTTAATCCTCCATAACAAAGCTACGTGATTCAACGGTTAAAGCTACGTGATTCACTGATACCTCATTTTAAAGCCACTGTTGTTGTGCTGTGAAGTGAAAAAATAGCTTTTTGAAGGTAAAATATATTTTTTTCAAAATCTGCGGTTTAAAACGTTGAATTTCAAAAAACTGGTCTTTTAAAATTTAAAAAAAATATATATGTTAAGTATAATTTATTACACTATGCTGTTGCAAAATTAATATGTGGAACTCTTACGCGATTCAGACTTATGTATAAATATCTATAAAAAGATACTAAATACAGTAGAAAAAAAGATTTATATAAAAAAAAGGTATTGAAAAATAAAAAATAAAAAAAAGCAGTTTTGCAAAAGTAGTTAAACATAATTGCCCATATCTTTTTAGCGGTTCAAGCTGTAAAAGTCATTTTAAAGGTACTTAAATTTCGATTTTACTGGTTCACAAAAAATAAATCACTTCTTGACGGTAAAATGCATTTTTTTTCAAAATCAAAATTTTTTAAAAAAATATATGTCAATTATAAATTATTCTTCTATACCTTCACCAAATCCCTATATGATACTCCTGCATGTTTCTGAGTTATCGGCGTTTTAGGTAAATTTTTCACATTTTTCTTCATAAGTCAGGATACCGTAACATATCCAAGTTGGGATTTGGATCGGCATAGGGAACTCATTTTTATTTAACATATATTGTTTACAAATTTAAAAAAAAACTACAATTTAAGTAGCTTTCAAGCGAGGTATCAATGACTATCGTGGCTTAAGCCGTTAAAAAGATATGGAATATTCCAATATTTTTCATATTTTGAAACGCGATATTTCAAGAACCGCTGTTATTAGCTGTCCTATATTTGGACGAAGTTATACTTATATGATGTACATATTCTATACCAAGTTTGTTTACAATCAGAAGTGCTGGAGGAAATCGAGTGGTAGATTTTATATGTATTCAGTCTATGGGAGAATAAAAAAAAGTTAAAAACTAAATAAATAAAATCTAAAAAAACTTAAGAAATAAAAAAGTAAAAAAAGTAAAGTATATACACTCTAATTAATTTCTGTTGAAATTTACCCAACTTATAGTAGGAAACTATACTCCTACTATAAGTTGGGTAAATTTACTCTATGTGTGTAAATGAAAAAAATACACACAATACGTGTAAGTTGATCAACAAAAAGTGTGTAAATGTACTATGCAAGTGCGTAAAAATGTAATTAAATTTAGAAATAACTGAATAATTTTACTGAATTTTTGGGTAAAAAAACATGCTTTACTTGTAAATATACGAATAAAATGCGTAAAAATACATTTTTATATGCGTAAAAACCCCCTAAAAATTCGTATCTTTACATTGCGGTAAGAAAGAATAACAGCCCAAAAAAAATTTCAAATAAAACAAAAAATTAATTTTTAGAAACAGTTTTATTAATATTTGTATAATAATAAATTTAAAAATAAATATTTGTATATAAGTGGTTGTACATATACAGAGCTTCAAAGATTGAATTCTATTTTGAAAAAAACCAGATCGGATTTTTTTAAATCGAATGATTTTTTTCTTAATCAATCGCAGAGAATTCATTCTTTGGAATTCACTAGCGGGGAATTCAATCAATTAAGCTAATCGATATTATCAATTATTGAATTCAATCATTCTGAATTCAATCGTTGGGAAGTCAATTGTTGCGAATTCAATCATTGCGAATTCAATAATTGGGAATTCCATCTATTTTTTACTCAATCGATCTACAATTTGCCAAAATCGGCGAAACTGAAAAAACACCGCCAGAATTGAAAAAAAAAACGCTAAAATTGAAAAAATATCGTTAAAATGAAAAACATCCCCAAAAATTTAAAACAATCTCCAAAATTGAAAAAAAGCCAAAAATGTAAAAAATCACCAAAACTAAAAAAATCACCAAAACTAAAAAAATCGCCAAAAATAAAAAATATCGCCAAAAATGAGAAAAATTGCTAAAAGTGAAAACATCGCCAAAATGAAAAAAAACTTCAAAATTTAAAAACGGCAAAAGTAAAAAATCCCGAAAATTTAAAAAAATCACCATAATTGATTAAAAAAAATAGCTCAAATTGGAAAAAGTTGTCCGTGTCATTTATTTATCTCTGTTAGTTTTTGAAACATAGGCGATGTTTCAAATAAATACTCTTGTTTATCTGCCATGCTTACTTTTCGAGGAAAACGCGATTTACAAATCCAGCCAATCAAATCGAAATTTAGGATCGTTGTACTGGTAATGGGGTTGAGTTTTGAACAATGGTGCAACCATTTTTCCTCCAGCTCCATTAGTTTTCGAAATATGTACCTTTCAAAAATTGACAAAGTAAAAACCGTCCATAACTCAAAAAATAAAAGAGTTACTGGAAAAATTTTTCCATCGGTGTTCAAAACTCAACCCCAATACCGGTTCTAAATTTCTTAGATCGCGGTTTCTCGAAAACAAAGCATCGCAAAGCAAAAAGAGAAGTTATTTGGAACATCGTCTGTGTTTCGAAAACTAATAAAGATACATTTACAACTATTTTACGTTTCTCGCAATATTTTTCGTTTTTTCAATTTAAGCTTTCTTTCCCATTTGAAATTTTTTTTTAATTTTTGGCGATTTTTTTCCTTTTGCAATTTTTATTTTGAATTTTGAAATTTTTTTTATTTTTATCTATTTTTCTAATTTTTGGCGATTTTTTTAATTTTAACGATTTTTTTTTTAATTTTTGCAGATTTTTTTTTAATTTTAGGGATTTTTCTAAATTTTTGAGATTTTTCTAAATATTAGCGATTTTTTTAATTTTTTGCGAAAATGTTAGCGTTTTTTTTTTTAATTTGGAGATTTTTTTAATTTTAGCAATTTTTGTTATTAATTTTATCGTTTTTTTTTTATTTTAAAGATTTTTTTAAATTTTTTTAAATTTTAGCGATTTTTGACTATTTTTTCAATTTTGGCAATTTTTTTCAATATTGGCGATATTTTTAAATCGATTGAGTAAAAACCGACTGAATAAATCGAATGAAGAAATTTATTTTTTAAAGCTCTTTACATATATTATATTTTGAAAATATTTTTCCACAATTAGGCTGCAAACACTTAAAAATAAACTATAAACTAAACACTATCACAAATACTACTGTTATACATTTTTTTTCCATTAAAATTGTCAATAAATTAAATTTTGTAGATTTTTTTGGCTTTTTTAATTTGTTTAATTTTTTTTCAATTTAAAAAGGTCAAAATATTAATTACTATTATAAGTTCGTATATTTACAAACTTTGTGCGTGAAAATTTTATTTAACAAAATAATACTACTTTTAGGCATAATGTGTTTAACTGTAAACACATAATTGGTAAAAATACTGTAAGTGTGTATTATTGTATATAAAAGTGTGCGCAAAATAGTTTTACGCATTTTGATGTACAAATTTACCGAATTTACGTAATAATACATGAAACTTTACTCGTTTTATAGTAGTAAATTTACAATCATTTTTTAGAGTGTAGCATTCTGGTAATAAATAAAACTAGTATAAAAACAGTTTTGATATATTTTTCTTGGATAAACGATTTTACGATTTTACTTGACAATTGGCACGTTTCCTAAAATTCTTTCTAAAATATCTATCGGTATCGTTAAGTTCCATTTAAAGCATCTCGTGTGGCAGGTAATTTGCCAATGCGGGAAAAGTCATGTCAATATATACTGTAGAACCGGGCTCGAACTCGGAACCTTGCGACTACAAACATTTTTAAACAAAGCATAATAATTTTTATGCAATAAATGATATACCAGTGGTTAGACTTTTGAGCCGTTAGAAATGTCTGCTTGAATAGCACTGGGAAAACACTTTTTGCCAACGTTGGCAAAGGGGTGTCAGAAAATTGTTTGTCAATGTGTTTTTTTGCAAACCACTGAAATGATTTTAAAACACATACTGGCAAAACGCTTTTTAGAAACGCTGGTAAAGCGCCTCAAACAAGTGTTCTGCCAGTAATTTACAATTCGTCGGTTAGCCAGTGATGTGCCAGTGCTTGATTGTTTTGTACCACTAGCAGTTTCTGACTGGGTATATAACCCTATATTGTGTATATAGGAATATATAATTGGGTATATTAAGTTTAATTATATATAAGACAATATAAAGTAACATATTGCTATATAAATATGTTTGAAACAACACAACGCTATATACAATTAGATACAAATATTTATGCTTTAGCACATATGTTTCTATGACTATATAAATTTATGTATTGAAATGTTTAATTGTATAAAATTATATCTGAATATATATACACTTTTATAAAAAAGCATGGTGGATTCAATCTATTTTGGCATGATTTGGCTCCTGCTTTCTATGCTGCAACAACCTTGAATCTTCTCAGATCTTGTAATATTGAATTTGTTGTTAAAGACATGAACCCACTAGATGTGCCAAAATGTTGACATGTTGGAAAGTATTGGGCCCTAATAAAAGTGAATTTAAAGAAAGACCTAACAGGCTGCTAGTGTCAGTAAAGATTTTGAAAAGTAGTGACAGTAAAGATTTTTAAAATGGTCCAGCTAATGCAATAACAAATAGCACTGTCAAAAACTTAACGGAAGGCATTTGGGAAAAGCTAAGATTAGATACATGACCACAAAATGTAATGGATATTTTTCCCATTTAACTATACAGTCAAGGAATAAAGTCTACATACGCACTACGGATTTGAAGTTATAGTGAATTACTAGCTATAATTGAAAAACATTTTATATCAATGTTTAAGGCATTTAAAATAAAGATTATTTGAAGAAAAAAAAATATGAAAAAAATAAAACATAGAAGTTCTTACGGAAAAACATAATTATTAGCGGGAAAAAAGTCTACATAAAGGAAAATCTCCGAAAGGAAAATAAATCTTATGGAGAAATTGCTAAAACAGTTAAATTAAGTCGTGCTACTGTACAGACGATCATTAGAAATTATAATAATGCCAATAGTACCGAAAGTAAGACACGATCTAGCAGGCCTAATAAGCTTTCGAGACGCAATGTTAGCAGTATTATTAAAGTAGTCAACCAGGATCCGAAAATAAGTGCCCCAAAATTGGCGGAACACATCGAAAAATGTTCCAATATAATTGTTACTCCACGAACAATAATTAATGTTTTAAATGACAATGGATTTAATAGCAGAGTGGCACGCAAAAAATCACTAAGAAGAATCGTAAACTTCGCCCTGAGTTTGCTAAAGCACATCTAGATAAGGATATGGATTTTTGGAAGCATGTTATATTTACCGACGAAAGTAAGTATAACATTTTTGGAAGTGATGGTCGATCCAAAGTTTGGCGAAAACCAAACACAGCACTTGATCCAAAGAATATAATACCTACTGTCAAACATGGTGGTGGTAACTTTATGGTTTGGGGCGCTATTGCGTCATCTGGAGTTGGTCGTTTGGTTTTTGTCGAGGGTAATAAGGACCGCTATCAATATAAGAACATATTGGACCATAATCTGCAGTCATCTGTTGATAGCTTGGGCCTGTCAAATCAATGGATTTTCCAACAAGATAACGAGCCTAAGCATACTGCACACGTTGTTCGAGACTGGCTTCTATACTATGCCCCAAGACAGCTCAATTCACCACCCCAGTTTCCAGACTTAAACTCTAAAGAACACATATGGGACGTTTTGGAAAAATCGGTACGAAAATATAACAATAGTAGCCGTGAAACATTGAAAACCGCCCTTATTCGTGCATGGGCCGAAATAACACCCGATATTACGGAAATTTTGGTGAGATCAATGCCCCGTCGTCTTCAAGCAGTTATTGATGCTCAAGGTGGACCGACCAAATACTAAAAGTTAAAATTTTTTATTTTTTTTTATATAACATTTTGAAATAATGTTTAATTTTTGTAGCTGTATGTAGATTTTTTCCCAATGGATTTTTAATGTTTTTGTTATTATTGTTTTTATTATGTAAAAGAATTACTTTTTCATTTTATAAATAAACTTATTTATTAAAGCCATAAATATTGACACAAATATATTTCTTAATTTTCTTCACAAACTCTATAAAACTCCTAAATCAAAGGGTGTATGTATACTTTTTTCCTTGACTGTACTTTTAAGCATCTTATTTATAAAACAAAAGAAAAAAATCAGAAATATCTATTTACTTGTTTTTTTTTTAGTACAAAAACTCCAAAATTGAAATGTTACACTCCTTAACTAAGACCTTTCAACCTTAACTAAGATAATTCAACCTTAAACTAATTAAACATCTTTACTACAAGCGTAAATAAAAACTTGTGGAAAGTTGTTCATATTATGATAATTCATACAAATTTCCGGAACCATAATATGATAATATTATCATATAATGATACAGAAGCCAGGGACCATAAATAATGATTATTGTTAATTTTTTTAAATAAAAAAATCAATCACTTAGAACAGACATAAAAAAAAAAATTATTGCACCATTATTATTATTTTTTGACACTCTTTGCATATCCGTCATGATTTTTCAAATTTTTATTTATAAAGTTTTCTTTAATGGTAATGATTATTTTTGAGTAATAATAAAAAAAATCAGCCATAATCATTATTTTTGAGCAAAAAAAAATAAAACTCAAAAATAATCATTATTTATGATTTTTATTTATTTCGCTCAAAGTAAAACTCCCTTTCATTGCCCAAATCGTGGTACTATGCCAAAAATTTGGTTATAGCCCTAATATGCATGTACACTGGGGATGAAGAATAGTAAAACTGTTATGTAAATCTATGCCCAATTTAAAAAAAAAAAAAAAAAAAATCAATCTCACGAAGACTGCAAGCTGTTAAAATTCAAATTGAAAGCAAACTAATACTAAATTTTTTCCATATCATTTTTAATTTTACGAATATTTAGTCTTTTTATAGATTGTTGTTTAAATTGGGTACGAGTAAAATACTATTACTAACTCGGTCAGGAATATTCCAAAGTGAGCACAATATTAAAATTATTAAAATTAATAATAATAATAAATATTAAAAATAAATTACCGCAACCAGTGCTTGATGTTGCAACTCGTTGGAATTCAACATATCTTATGTTGAACACACTCCAAAAGTTCGAGGATTTTTGTGAAAGCCACCTTAAAAATTCTATGAAAGTGAGTTTTATTTTGAGCGAAATAAATAAAAATCATAAATAATGATTATTTTTGAATTGTATTTTTTTGCTCAAAAATAATGATTATGGCTGATTTTTATTAATATTACTCAAAAATAATCATCACCATTGAAGAAAATCCTTAAAACTCATAATATAATCATTATTGTGTAATTTTAATTTAAAACTCATAATGATTACGGTCCCTGACAGAAGCAGATAAGAGTATAGTTGCCACAACCATAGTAACATGGTTGTCGCAATCATAAATCCAAAAATGTATGATGCTCTTCGAGCATGATTTCCTCAAGCACGTTTTTTCTTTGCATGAACGATTAAATTTTGTTGGTTACAATGGAATCCCAACCAATTTATTCACTGTGTGTATGTATAATGATAATTATTTCATTATCTATCATAATTTTGAAATTGTTTAAATTATTCCAAACAAATTAACCAATGGGGGTTTCTTTTATTCAATTACTTACAAATCGGTTTAAATACAAAAATCTATTTTTCTTAATTTACAATTTTGGAATAATTATCTATTTATTTGTCAACTCGTGTTTGGACGTTGGTTGTATGGAACACCTATTGAGCCAGTAGAAACTGTGAAAGTTTGTAAAGTGAAACGACAACAACAAAAGATAAGAGGTTATTTTTACAAAATAAACATTTTCATTCAGCGCAAGCATACCAACACAATGGGGTGTTGACATAGAAAAGAAAAGAAAAATGGAAAAAGTTCACAGGGTACACAACAATATGGTTGGAATACAAAAAAAGGGACAACTAAAGCCTTTATGTCAATACTTACTCAGCGAACATTTGTGAAAAACAACGCCTGTATCTAAACAACAACAAGTACAATATAATACAACACGAACAACAACAATAACAACACCAACTTAATAAGGGAGTCAAACAACACAGGCTAGTAGTAGTCGTCAGTCAATTTATTCCTTCATTGACTCACCCATTCACTCTGTTAGATAGATAGACGACAGTCACTAAACTCATCCTCTTTATGTGAGTTTGTGTATGAATGTGTTAGTATAAATGTGTGTGTGTGTGTGTGTGTTGTATACATTTTATGTACTGTTGATTTAGTAATTGTACACCAATTTGGTTTATGAATATAAATTAACTGGAAACACTAGAGTTCAAAAGATGATAATCATTATTACGTTATTATAACCGCATGTCCCCGTTGCTAAGTTTCCGTATAAACTTCCTCCTGCCCCTATAAATGAGAAACCAAAAAAGCTGGAAAAAATTATTCGTATTTAGTTATACTTTGCATAACGTTCAACTACCAAACAACCCCCACCCCAGCTCTTCCTCATTCACTTAAAAAACAAAAAAAAAATTGTGTTGTGAATTTGATGCTGTCTAAAAACATTAAAAAAAAATTAAAGAAGTCCTCGTAGTAGTGGAGAAAAATTAAATAAAATAACATCACAACACTTAAAAAAAGATGTACAAAAAGGAATAATAACACCAACAATGGCGCTACAAAGCTGACATTATAAAGAGCCACTATGTCGCGATAATTTTTCTACAAAAAAAAAAAACAATGAAACCTTAGAATATCTTTATTAATAATGAATAGATTTTTGTGAATTAGAGCAAAGAAAAAGATTTTCAAATTCAAAATACAGTGGACTCGCAGTAACGTTAACATCCATTAACACTTTTTTTTACATTGACTACTCCAAAACGTAAACAAAGTTCAATAGCTCTAAAACGTGAACACATTTTTTTTTTTATAAGAAATGTTTCTTTTTCTTCAATATTTTAGTAATTTCGGAAATCCCCGAATAATAATTTCAGCACGCTCTTACAGTAAACACCTTTTCTAACGTGAACAGAAAATTTTTTTAACTCATTTCCTGTATCTCCGACTTTAAGAATTTTTTATATCAAAATTGTTTTAAAATGTTCTTTCTCCTTCCATATTTCCGTTCTTTCTCCTTCCCTATTTCTCATTTTTCTAACTGACCTTCTTGTTCAAATTTTCAACCCTATTTACTCTTTTGCAGATGACAGCAACATTTGTCATTCATTTTCCTTTGATCGTAGGCCAAGCCTTGAGGAGATTGGGGGCAAAAGGCAGAATATGAATGATACACTCAATTATGATCTTTCTACAATCTCTGAGTGGGGTCGTGCGAATTTGGTAGAATTTAATGCGCACAAGACCCAATGTTGTATGTTAACCCATAGGTCCGTGGATTTAACGCTGTCACCTTTTAAATTGGGTGGTATTAATATTGAAAAATCGGATACTCTTGATGTTCTGGGCATGAGGATTCAGTCTGATGTCCGTTGGAATAAGCACGTTCTCCAGGTGTCGAAAGAAGCCTTCAAGGGTCTCAGTTTCCTGCGACGGTGTAAGAAGTACTTCACTCCTTCCGATTTACTTAATATTTATACCACCTATATCCGACCGAAAATGGAATACAACTCCCATATATGGGCAGGGGCTTCAAAGTCTATTTTGGAGCTTCTGGACAGTGTCCAAAGGAGGGCGTCGGCGCTCATCAATGACGAGAGGGTATCAAGCTCTATTGACTCATTGGAGCATCGTCGGAATGTGGGTTGTGTAACATTGTTCTATCGATATTACCATGGAAATTGTTCTGCTGAGATAAGTGAACTTATCCCCAGGGCCCGTATTTTCATTCGAAGCACTCGCTTATCTAGCAGAGCTCATCCGTTTGTAGTCGATTGTCCAGTGAACCGCACAACGCATTACAGGGAAAATTCGTTCATCAGCCGTACTAGCCGTATGTGGAATAAACTCCCCGCGGAGGTCTTCCCTGTCACTTACAATGTAGCGAAATTCAAATCAAATATTCACAAACACTACTCCCTCTTTCCTCCTCCCCATAACCTAATTTCGTGATATCAACACAATGCATTGCATTATAGGGGGCATCCACTGAGTGTTGGTCTAACGACAAAAAAAAAAAAATGTATTAGAAATTAAGAATTGTTAAATATCAAAAACGTATTAAAATCGATAATTCGGTTATGCAAAATTGTCTTAGATTCTGAATTTGGTATATTTAAAAAAGTCCCACAATCAGAAAGTTTTCTAATAGGAAAAATTTCTTAAAATTTTATTATTTTTCTATAGGCAACTGTCTGAATATTTAAAAATTTTGTCTAAGAATTTTTGTTTGAATTGAAGAATTTTTCAGTAGAAACATATTCAAAATCTTTTCATATTTTATTTTTTTGTTAAAATATCATTATATTGATTACACACTGCTTAAAAAAAAAACTTTTTGTCAGAACTTGAAAACCGACCTAGTGGGGGGTTGTAGGCCCAGGTGAGGACATACAAAAACCGTTTTCAAAAATTTTTAAACACCCTCCAAATTTTGAGTTATTTACAAAAAACTGTTTTAGGGTAGGTCGTAGCACTTTAGTACCTCTAACCAACACATTTTTAACCGATTTCAAAATTTTAAACAGTTTTGGATAGGCAAAGAATTAAGCTTTCATGAAATGTATTCATAAAATATATATTCCAAGAAATTAGGTAAGTGTTTATCAAAAGTTTCTATTTTTTTTTTTATTTTTTTTACTAATTTTTCAAATTCAACAAGAGTTATTTTAATTTTTTTCTATGCACTGTATTTTAAAGAAAATTTTATATAGAAAAAACCGAGATATTATTTGTTAAAATCGGTTTATATTTGCAAAAGTTACTAAACTTTTTCTAAAGTAAAAATTTTGGGATTGCAGACTTTTCTTTTGGTAAACCACTTGACTAACAAAAGTAAATTAAAAACTGTACAAATAAAGGGTCCGCCATCTAACGTTTTTTTTTCAACTAGTGCTTATTTCGTGAATGGTAACACTTAGCTCATGTCTGATTTGACAGATAATTAGTTTTATTCTTCCGCTGAACGAATATTGTTGTGTATACGCTTGAACAACGCTGGGAAATATTGCGACATTACTTTGAAAATCATGGTAATGTTGCAGAATGTGTGCCGATACATCCAAAACGAGTCACTATTTGTTGCGGATTTTGGTCCAGAGGCATAATTGGGCCATTTTTCTTCGAAAATGAGCAAGGAGTGGCCGTTACAGGTAATGGCGATCGTTATCGGGCCATGTTGAACGAATTTTTGTTCACATAAATTGAAGAGGAGGAAATACAGCTGCACACAATCGATAATGTGCTTAAAAATTGGACCGATCGTGTAGGCTACTGCATGGCCAGCCGAGGCAGCCATTTGAATGAAATTATTCTCCATTATTAACCGGAAGGATTGTACTTTCAAATAAAAAAGAAATTTGAGAAAATCTTCAGTAGTTTTTTTTTATAGCATTTTCAAAAAAAAAAAGAAGTTATTTGGCGGACCCTTTAGCTTAACATGTATAGTTAAAAACAGGTGTTAATGAAAAGTTAAATAACTTTTACAATTTTCATCGGATTTGAAAAACGAAAGCCATGTTTTGATAAGAACTAAATTTTCTTTATACGTTGGTATAAATTTTTATAAGATTTCGTATTAAAAAAAGCAATGAAAAGCTACTAAAATCAAAAACGTTTATAATTTTCGTTTTTTTTTTTTGTAGATATTCTCAACAAAAACAATACTTATAGCTTAAAATGTATCATTTTAAAGTGTAATCAGTTTTCTTTCCAAACCCGTTAGAAAAATTTAAATCGGACAAAAACTGACTGAGTTACAGGTCGATAAGTTGACGAACATCACTGAAAACGGTTTTTTTTAGAATAACTTCTGAATTTGAGGGTGTTTCTGAAATTTTTTGACACAATTTTTAATGTACTCAGCAAGACGTATAACCCACGCTAGGTCGGTTTCCAAGTTTTTTTTCACTGTAGCACCGTGTTATTATACTGATTGGTTCTGAAGTACTTGGAATATAATGTATTCTAAGTGGATCAATTCTGTAGTAAAATAGTTAAAAAAAAAACCCAATCACAAACGTGAACAAAATCAGAAACGCGAACACCCCTTGCAAAAATTAGTTCGCGTTTTTGAGAGTTCACGTATATTTAATATTACTAACAATCAACACGAAAAAAAATTTAGTATAAAAATTAGTTAAACAATTATTTTTTAGTAAAATTGATTGCTATTCTTATTTTACAAATTACAAAATTTTTTACTAATTTTGGTTGTTAATTTAACTAATTTAGTTTTACTAGCTTTTGAACCCCGATTTGCTAAAATTAAAATTTCATAGGTAAGACAAAGAGCTTATAAAAATTGAAGACAAATGTTCCATAGGAACAGTAAAGTCAGCAACATTTTTGCTGGGAGGACCCTTGCAGAAAAATGGCTAATATTACCAAAAAACAAATTTTAAATTTGCTGCTTTTAGCAATTGTTCTGCAAGGCTCCTCCCAGCGAAAAAGGTTGCTGACTTTATTGACTTTTTTTAGTGTATTACAGAAAAAAGTTTCATAAACAAACAAGAAAATAATTTTATTCAAGGTAAATAAGATAATAAGAGATTAGACAAATAAACAAAAATCTAAAAATAGAATATTTGTGTTTGTTAGTGTTTGTCATTTCTGAGTATAACATAAATGGTGTGTTTTATACGGGTATAAAACTTTAAGTTGGCAACACTTTTTAACTGGCGGCCATTTTGTCAGCTGTCAAGTGATTTATATTTAGTTTGGTATATTTCAACATGAATAGACTGACACCTGAACAACGCTTCTAAATTGTACAAATCATGGTTCTGTTCGAAATACGTATCGCGCGCTTCGTCCATTTTACGGTCAACATAATCGTCCATCAGAGCAATTAATTTAATTAACTATAGAACGTTTTCGCACCAAGTTTACTCTAAATGATATGCATCCACATAGACGTCGTACAGTGCGTACAGTAGAGCGTATCGTGGAGGAAGCCCGTCCAGAATGCTACAGTCAATGGTGACCGCTATAGAGCCATGATAACTGACATTTTCGTTCATCAATTAAACAACCATGATGTGCAGGAGCTGTAGTTTTAATAAGACGGCGCAACATGTCAAATTAAAAAAAAAAATCATCTCTGATTAATTTAATTTCAAAGTTCTATACCTCTATAAAAAACACCATTTACAATAACAGAAAAGATAATAGGAAAGAAAACTGCAATTTAGCTGCATTACATTCGAGGCCATCTATACTTGGTTGTGATCGCTAAACGGTCATGTCTTGGTATAGTTACGTTTTTAATGTAAGAAGATGCGCAGGTTTGATTCTTACAGTCGGCAGGTTTTTGAAAAATGTATCATATAGAGACAATCTGACATTTATAAGATACAAATAATAATACAATTTAAATGGAAAATCACTGATGACGACTGTCTATTGAAAAGGCAAAAACTACCCAGCTAAAAAAACCTTGGCTTTGGTAGGCAGCAACTACGTTTGTACGTTTCCAAATTAGCGCTTCACCGCCATGCATACAATAGAGCAATTAGGGAAGGTATTCTGTTGTGCTTCCCTAAATGCCTTCCTTGAAGCAGTGAATAATGCTTACAATAAAGCAGTAAAGAATACATACGAGTACCATGAAGTTCTAATGTTGCCAGCGCACACAAAAAAAGCGCTATTTATTGCCTACGAAGTCATGAATTTATTGCTTCTTAGAGCACATGAAAGAAGTGCTTTTTACCTGGTTTTAGCCATATCTGGCCCTCTGGGCTCGGTTATTTAAAAGAATAATAAAAAAAAAAAAAAGAGACATACCAAGTGGGACATCGCGAATAAAATCATGCCTTCTGGAATTGTTTCGGAAGCGCTCGGTAATTAAATAATGTCTTCCAGAACTGCTTCTGAGTAATTAATAGTGTTTACAATTTTTAGAGAAAAACGTTTATTCTTCTTCCTAACCTCAACCTTTCTAAATTAAATGTTTCAAATGCATTTTAATTACGTTATGCATATTAATTGCATATTAGTTACGTGTCATATGACGTTAAAATAACATTGTACTACAAATCAAAAATCTTTATTTGAACCAAAAAGTAAATGATAATATAAATAAAAGAAAAACTGTTGTTTTTGATAAATTTGAGAGTTAAGTTTTGATATTTAGATAAATACATTTTATTCAAAACTCAGTTTCAGCCTTAAAACTGTATTCATAAACAAATGCATTTTTCAAACCTTGTCTAAAAGTTAATATTCATTTATGAATACAATTTTAAGACTAAAATTTGTGTTTTAACTAAAATATATTTGAAATTCTGTTTAATAGTTTTATGAATACGGGGGATAATGTTTGAAACATAATATTTCTTAGTGGCATTTAAAAGCTTATAAAACCTTCTCGAAACGGTTTTGATGAAATATAAATCTTTTTTAAAAAATGACTTAAAAAAGGACTTTGTTATTAGAATTTCTAGAGATATTTGTGATGTTAAATCACAAACTCAATGAGAATTTCTTGTTCTCGTCTAGGAGCGAGATTCAAAATTTAAAATATCAAAGAAAAAACAAAAATAACAACAAAATATTGTCACAATTGGCTTTGTCATCTTCCAAATACTACTCTGTTTTTTGACAGACCTACCAATGTAGTGACGTTTATTCAAGTAAATCAACAATAGAAAATCATATGTTTTCTATTAGTGTCAGTTACATTTAAATTTGCACAAGCACCTGCATATTTGTTATTAAGTTAACTGATTACTTTAAACAAAAAAAAACTACAATCATTTACTGTTAAAATATTGTGAGTGTATTTATCAGTTTGTCATTCCGTTTGTAATATGTCGAAATATCAGACTTAGACCCCATAAATTATATATATTCTTGGTGCTTATGAAATTCTAAGCCGATTTAGCGATGCCCGTCTGTTTGCCCGCCTGTTTGTTGAAATGGTGATCACTGCTCTAAACCGCGGAAAGTTTTGAATGCAAGTACTACATGTGTATGCTTCCAAAATAGCGCTTCACCGCCTTGTATACAATAAAGCAATTAGGGAAGGCATTCTGTTGTGCTTCCCAGAATGCCTTCTTTGAAGCAGTGAATAATGCTTACAATGAAGCAATAAAGTATGCATACCATGAAGCACTAATCTTGTCAACATTCAATACCGCTTCTTAGTGCCTAAGAAGGCATGAATTTATTGCTTCCAAGAGCACATGAAATGGGACATCGCGAAAAAAATCATGCCTTTGTTTATTTGATTTGGAAGCGCTTCGTTATAAAATAATGCCTTCCGGAAGCGCTTCTAGGTAAGCACTATTTTTTGCTGGGATTGATCAAAAAATCAAATACACCATTCAGGCGCGGATCCAGGAAAAGGTTGTGTGGAGAGAAGTTAGAGTATTTTTGACAAATTTTCAAATCTTTTTGATTTTTTTGTATTAAAATTTTATTTTGGAGCAGGAAATGTTCCATTTTCCCTCCCCCCTGTATCCGCGCCTGACACCATTGAAATAATTGAGGGTCAGATCTTTATTAATATCTAAAAAGTAACATTTCGGGTTTCCGTGTTATTAAAGAGTCCATATCTTGGAAACAGATTAATAAACGTTTTAAAATTTTAGTTATTTTCTTCAATAGAGTTTTGATTTTTTTGTGAAAGTTACAATGTGTGGGATGGACATATCTCAGGAAATAGGATGAGCTTATCCAAGATTATGGTATCAATCTCTTCTTTAGAAGATTCTCTAGCAGATTAATGTATCAATCATATATGTGGGTGGGGTTTAAGGGGTTAATTTTTAATTTCAAAATTGGGCTTTTTTGCCGTAAAGTCAAAATCTGGAAGCTCGATTTTCACCGTAGACGTATGGTCTAGTGGATTTTTTTTGCTCTTTAGAATCCCAAGAATCAGAAACGCGAAGCGCCCATTAAGATTTTTTTCCTTCCATACTAATCGCCCCACCCTAGTGTCCATTTTGAATATCTTATTCGATTTTTAGTTTAAAATTAAAATGTTTTTCTAAATGCAAACAAAAACGAACGACAACAACTCGCCCCCCGACTGCAACTGGGAGTTTGTAGTTGCCTCTGTAATATTCTCGCCATATTTACATATTTGATAACACAAAGTCATTGAAGTCAGTATATTATATAAACATGTCGTTTTACTGTTGTTTAGTATTCCCGTTTATAGTCGTTTGTGTTTCATTTTTTTTTTTTTCTTTAAGTGTATAGTTAAATATGTCAACACTATCTCGTTGCACTAGTCAAACAAAATGTCCATGAAAATGTTGTTATTAGATAACAAGGCGTGGTTGCAATAGAATTTTTAATATAAATTTAAGCAATTTTTTATACGGGCTACTTCAAAAATTATCGACACCTGTTGAAACGGACTTTAGATGGATTTTATTTCTCAAGGTTTTTGAATTGAGAGAAACGATGGATAGTGTTATTAGGTCAGGCGCGGATCCAGGAAAAGGTTTTGTGGTGGGGAGGAATTAGAGTATTTTTAATTATTTTTTAATCTTTTTACATTTTTGTATTGAAAAATATCATTTGAGGAGGGGGGGACTCCCAATTCCTTTCCCACCAATTAATGGGTTGCCGATAAGAAATATATAATGCATGACTCTCTTACAAAAATAATTGATGAACAATACTAGATCATTCATCTAATTACTTCTACGTAAAATATAATGATACAACGTTTTTCTGCAAATCTATTTTTAGACTCATTATAATTCGTAATATGGTAATGTGTTAGTTTTCCTATATCTTGTAGGAATTTACATAGAAGAAACCCAGAAAAAACGTGGTTATGAAAACTTATTATTTTATACATTACTTTGTAATGCGTACTTATTACATTTTGCATTACTTTAATTAATATAATAATACGTTACCGATATGAACTGTATAATGCATACTCATACAAAAAATAATTGATGAACAATAATAATTTACTCATTTTATTACTTACAGATAAAATATAATGATACAACACTTTTCAGGAAATCTATTTTTATACTCATTATAATTCGTGTTTTTGTAAGCTATTGTGTAAGGTGTTTGCTTTTGGATATCTGGAACGAATTTACATAGAATAAAATTCATTTATGTTTTAAACTATCAAATATTATGTGACTCGGTGGCTGCGGGTATAGAGCAATCGCCTGTTAATCAGGCTACCCGGGATTGTTTCCTGGCTTGACCATGTTTTAATTTTTTTTTAATTTATTTTAAATTTTTAATTTTTTTCCAATCTATTTTTAGACCCATTATTTTTTTCTTTCTGGTAATGGCTTATTATTTATACCCTTGTATGCATATAGGTAGGCCATTATAATTTATATTTACGTTAGGCTGCCGGTAATGCATAATGCATTACTTTTAGGACATTTTACATAAAAAAGCTATAATTATAATATTAAGAGTAATGCGTCCAAAACTTGGAGTTTGGAGTCTAAACCCATTATTTGGTAAGGTGTGTTTGTGCTGGTAAATTCATTTATAATTTATACTATCAAATATTATATGCCTCGGTGGCTAGGGCATAGATCATGCAGCATTAATGGTTAGTGCGTTGGTCCCGGGTTCGATATCCGGAGACGACAACAACAATTTAGAAATAATATGTACGAGTTTTCTATCACTGATACGTATCTCAGCGTCCAACTTCGGGGACCACCGATGTAAAATACTGAATCAGGCCTATGAACCGAAAAGCTTCAATAAGTTCGCCAACTCTCCATCAGTTGGCGAGAAACAACTGTTCAAAAACTTATCATCCGCACCTTCATCTTTCCCCACCTTTCATTTCTCCTCTATCACCTTTCCAAAGATAGCTACATATTAATAAAAATAGGAAGAATTTCCTGAGTGTTGATTCTCTTTTAAAAGTCTCTATCCAAAAGAAGTGGTGGCCACTTAAAAGTCGAAAAATTTAAAAAAGGACTTGAAATTTTCAGGAGTTTTTCATTCTATTAATTTTTTCTAACTTTCAGATCCAAAAGAAAATGGAGTCACTAGGATCGGGAAATAAATTCAATGAAAAAGTAATTTCCATATCGCGGCTTTGTGAAAAGTTGTATAATGGTTTACAAGTGAAACCAAAATTTTCTGATATTTAAAAATTCGCAATTTTTTCCATAAGCTTCGCAATTTTTCTCCATAAACTTTAATTAAAACCCATCAAAAACTGTAAATTTAATATTTTTAATTTGCTTTAATCTTCAAACCGCCATAATTTCTGCGCCGTTAAAGATAAATGATTAACGCGGATGTATTTAGCATGCTATAGCATCAGCTAACACATTCACCAAAAGCTATTCAAGTCTTACAAAAAATTTTTTTCAAAAAATATTTTAAAACCAAATTATCGAAATTTTTTGAAATTCCTCAAACACAAAACATACAGCTAAAAGCGTTTTTTTTAAGGTTTTGTTTGTTAATATTAAAGTTTTCTAAATTCAACTTTCATAAAATAATTTTAATTTTTATTCCAAATTTAATATAAAGATGTCCAGGCAAAATTTGCTTTATTAATCTGTTATTAATGTTTAACATTTTTTTCAATTAGTGGTTGAACCATCTCAATTCAACTTAAAATATTGCTGTTACTGACATCACTATTTCCGAAATCGATAAATTTCGGTAAATATAAAGTATATCAGAGAACTAAGACAAATATTAAATTTGAGGACACTGACGCATCTGGATCCGTTAATATGAGGTCTTAAAAATCGGAAAAAGCTATAAAAATGCACAAAGTTGTACATACTTAATTGCAGTGTTCTTGAAAACATATATACGCAACTCAAAAAGTTCGAATCTGAAAGGTTATTATATTACCTTTGATCTGATTTACAACAGGATTTTTATTTGGAAAGGTCAAAGGTCTTTTTCTTCACCAATAACTCGAAATGCTATATATGCTATAAGATGGTTTCGTTTTCTACAGTTTTGACAAATTTCAAAGTGGGGGTATTTTTGGACCTTGATGAGTTCCGTACCTATAACAGATTTCAAGAAAATTACAATTAAGTATGAACAACTTTGTACATTTTTATAGTTTTTTCAATGTTCAAGACCTCATATTTTCGAATCCAAATGTGTCAGTGCCCCTAAACTTTGTCTTAGTTCGATGATATACTACATTCCTGCAAAAAATTATAAAATTCGGAAGAGTTATGGTACACCCTTTGGTCGATTTAACATGGAATTACTTATATGCACTTTCAACAAATCCTTGTGTACATATAACTAATATTTTTATATTAGTAGCATATAACTCATACGTCACGTGGCCAACTATTTTATATTTAAATCTACCCGGTCAGAAAAAGACAAATGGAACACCGCTGGCAAGGCACTTTAGCAAGTGGTACAAGTGCTGGCAACAAATAATTTGCCATTTTCAAAATGATGATAACATCATTTCAAAATGAACAAAAAGTGTCGGACAAGTACTGGGGAAACAATCTTTCCAACGTTAGCAAAATGTTGGTAAAACCAAGAAATAGGCGGTCTAAAAATAGATTTTAAGAAATAAAAATTAAATAAGTTAATGTATAATTTGTTGAGTTCCTCCGGGATTCCAACCCTGGCTGCGATATTTGCAGCCTACAGCTCTAACCCCTGACTTAATGAGACTTATAATAAAAACTTAAAACTTAAATTAATGATAACTGCTACTTAAATATGTCAGCGCTTGCATGAAATTTGATAGAAACAACTTGCCAACGCACAGTGGCGCCATTTGAGTTTTTACGTTGCAAAAATCATAACTTTCGAACCAAATGAGATAATCAACAAGTTTAAAAAGCATGATATAGATAATCGATCAACCTATGAAATGAGTGTTTGAAAAGTGTCCTACGCCTCTTAAGTGCCTATTTATAGGTTAGCAAAGTTGATATTTGTAAAAAAAATCATTTTCATGGGTAGTAAAAAAAATATTTTTTATTTTTTTTTTAAATTTTTTTATTTTTTTTTGTCTCTTTTAAAGGCTTTTATGATTTAAAACTGTTCCAGAAAAAATTTAATTTTTTTTTTATTTATTTTTAAATTTTGTTTTTCAATATTGCTCACAGTCCGTAAAGGAAGGTATATCTAAAAGACTTATCATTTCTGAACTATAATTATATTCTAACTCTTTTCGTGACTTTATATGCCGCAGTGATGAAATAAGTGGGGTCGGAAGATGCTGCTAACATGTTGAAAAGATCCTCATTTTGTCTTACCCTTGATGATTTGAAAGTGTTCAGCAGTCTATATTTTTTATAAAATTTGTTTAGGGACTTCTGTGCTTCTTCAAAAAGCTCTCCAATTGGCAAAGGCTGATATTCAATTATATCTTTTCCATGTGACAATATTTTATGAACTGTCGGGGTCACCTTTTTCTGTGGATATAAGTTTGCTAAAAGAGATGCAGCAACTTTTTCCTTGCAGTTACAAATATTCAAGATCGTTCCCAATCTCTTAATGATTTCATTGTCTATTCCAGTGATTCTAGGTACAGCCTCATCATTTTCAAAAAATCTTCTCGAAGTGTTTCCATCGTTTGAGTTTCCGAATCCGTGCTTGTTCTAGTCTACTTTTAGTCCAACTTGTTTGAAAAACTCATTATTATAAAACTCAATATTATGAAAGAAATATTTGATAATATAATATAAAACAAAATTAAGATAATTAACAAATTAAAAGTAGGACAATATAAAATATATTAATCAAATAAAACGGGTATAAAGTATAATTCAAAGAGGAGAAATTATTAGGGACATTCATAAAATATATAACTACGGGATTATGATATTTTTTTTTCAAATATATAGTCTAATCTACCTAATCTAGACTAATCACGGGATAATGATAGTTTTTAAATATAAAGTCTAATCTACCTTGAATTAAAAACAAAAATCTACCTAATGTACAAACATTTTCATAATCTACCTTGAATGAAAAACAAAAATCTACCTAACCTTGACTAATAACGGGATTATGGTTGTTTTAAAATATATAGTATAATCTACCTAAACTCATAAACAAAAATCATATATATTAACAATAATAATAAGAATGGGTTTTCGCGTTTTTATGTCATTAATTGCCCAAAAATGCATGCGACACCTTTTTTGAACCATGTCTTTTTTCAAAATTATACCTCTAGCAAAAAATGGGGCAAGGATTGGCAGCTGGAAATTTTTGCAATAGGTAAAGGACTAATCAAAGAACTTATTTTGAAAATATGGCAAATATAGTTTTTAATAGTTTTTTTTTTATTTTCCACCAAAGTTGAGAAATATTGAAAAAATGGATATTTTGTAAATATCAAAGTACCTGGACCAATACAAAGCAAACAGTCTATTTTTTTTTTAATCTTCTCTTAATAAATATATCTATCAATAACATTAAAAAGAATGACAATCCGTTATCTAATTTTCGAGATTCGGCATCTGAAAGCGGACAAAATTACATAAAAATGTTCTGTTTTTTTGAACACTGAAAATCGGTCAACTGTGAAGGGCTATATCTTCTGAACAATCTGATTGTAATAAGAGTGGCATATTTGAAATCGTTGGACGATTTCCTATAAAATAGGTTTATTTAATATTTTTTAGGGGCACATGAAATTTTTGATTTTTGCCACCTCACTTGTTGTACAGGCGCTACTGTGCAACGTTGCGAAAACAAAAATAGTTCGTTTTAACGAGCTTTTCGAGAAACAAAAAATTTGATTTTATATGAAAAAAAATATTAAAAAGTATAAAAAAATCACAAAAAAAAATGTTTCAGGAGACCGGACTCGGAACCTTCTGACTACAAACTTTTTTAAACAAAGCATCATTATTTATATAAAATAAATGCTTTACTAGTGGTTAGACTTTTGAGCCGTTGGTTATTTCTGACTGGATAGCACTGGGAAAACACTTTTTCCTAACGTTGTCATAGTGATCTCAGCCAATTCTTTGCCAATGATTTTTTATGTAGACCACTGAAATTATTGAAGTAAAAAGTCTTAAACAAGTGTTCTGCCATTAGTTTATTTACAATTCCTCGGTTGGCCAGTGGTTTACCAGTGCTTGATTTTTCATATCACTGGCAGTTTATGTCTGGGAATTTACCAATAAACCGGAGATAATGAGGTTTTTATGTAATTTGATTGGTGATGAATAAGAAGCTTTAATCATTTTGTTTTATGATTCATTTAAAAATTAATACCCGCTTCACCGGGAAATGAGAAAGACCGCGTGAAGAAAAATTCTAGCTCTTTGTAATGAGAACATAATTTCTAGCTCGTATATTTAATTTAACAAATTTTGTTTTAACTAACACCACGGATTGAATTGTAACAAATTATATCAAACTCAATGCAATGTATCCATTTATATACAATAGTATCGAAATATTTAATTTTGAATTGTGTCGCTCAGTGTCGTCAATTCATAATATAACGAGTGGCCAAAAATAGAAGGAGTAGTCGTACGTAAATGAAATTTGGCACACGAGTCTAAATAAGAATATACTAGAATTTTATGTGTAAAATGTTTTGTATTTCCGAGCAAGGATACGACAAGCTCCTGAATATCCTTAAAATAACAAATTATATAAAATCTATAAAATAAACATAAAAAGCACATATAAGTTATAGCTGAAATATAGAAAATGTTAATAGAAATATTGGTAACAATGGCCGACCTTATCCAATTCTAAACAGCTTAAACCAAGAGTAAACGTATTGTAATATGTTGTAACAAAAAATTTATGACTTTAAATCTAACCAAAATTAGAAAATTTTTCAAAAAATATTATATATGTAAAAATATTTCTTGGTTGTATGGACATTTTTCAAAATACGATTTGGGGGGAAGGATGGCTTGAGTTTTTTTTTTTCCTTTCTATAAAAAATAATACATATCAAATTTGTATCCAATCGAATAAAGAAAAGTCGTCCCGGAAATCGATTGAAAATTAAAACTGATAAAATACGTTTTTCAGTTTTTGTGAAAATTGTTCAGTGTTGTAATTGTTTTCATTCTAAATGATAAATTTATCTCTATATAGATAAAAATATGCTTTAAAAAATTTATAAAAATCCAAAGCTGGTTAAGAACTAAGCCTGTAATAAAAAATGCCACAGGCCACTAATGTGCCAAGTACCATTTGACCAAGAAATTCGAGCACACACCTTAAACGTTTTTTAATTTGATTACTACAGCATAAATTTTTTACTTCATAGACACACAAAATGTGAGATATGTAATATATTTTTTTAGGATGTCGTTAACATGCCCTAAATTGACGTCAAAACGGACAATATTTGTGGGCTAATTTTCAAATCTCCAATATAAAATTTTAATAAGTGTTCTTCAACAAAATAAAAAAAATGAGATTTTAACTTTATGTAAAGGGAGTTTTTTATACAGGTATAGAACTTTAAGTTGGCAACACTTTTTTAGCTGGCGGCCATTTTGCCAGCTGACAAGTGATTTATGTTTAGTTTGGTTTGGCATTTCAACATGAATAGGCTGACGCCTGAGCAACGCTTCCAAATTGTGCAAATTTATTTTGAAAATCATGGTTCTGTTCGAAATACGTATCGCGCACGAATTTTGCGAAATTTTGTTTAGCGATGAAGCTCACTTTTGGTTAAATGTACGTATCCATAATAAACAAAACTGTCGTATTTGGAGTGATGATAATCCTCAAGTGTTACATCCAGAAAAACTGACTGTTTGGTGTGCTTTATGGGCGAGTGGAACCACTGGTCCGTACTTCTTTTAAAACGGTGCTGCTCAGAACGTTACAGTCAATGGTGACCGCTATAGAGACATGTTTACTGACTTTTTCGTTCATCAATTGAATTACCATGATGTGCAGGAGCTGTGGCGCAGCATGTCACACAGCTCTTGCCACAATTGATTTGTTGAAGGAAACGTTTGGTAACCTCATAGTTTCACGTTTCGGACCCATGAATTGGACTCCAAGATCGTGCGATTTAACGCCGCTGGACTATTTTCTGTGGGGATATGTGAAGTCGCTAGTCTACGCCGTTAAGGCCGAAACGAATGACCACTTGAAGGACAACACTCACGGCGTTAGTCAAAGTCATCGAAAATTGGACCTCCAGATTAGACTACGTCCGAGCCAGCCGTGGCGGTCATATGCCAGAAGTCATATTTAATTTATATTGCCAGAAGATTATCTTTCGAATAAAGTAAACTTCATGTCAATTAAAAAAATTCATGTTTGTTTTACACCATCGCAAAGTTATATACCTCTATAAAAAAACACCCTTTCCTACGTTGCAACTTCAATTTTGATCTGCAACCTTAGAGAGTTTTTTGGCAGACCATATTTATTTTCATAATTGTATGTTTTAAGGGTTGTAGAGCTTTCGAATTCCAACTTTTTTTTGGACCATCTAAATGTAGATATTTCCCTTACTGCAGTTATCACTGTCTAAATTCGTCAATTTAAATTATTCTATCAACCCTAATGTGTCACATTTTTTTGTTACAAAAACATGCATATAACAAACTTCAAAAATTCTCGACACTTTGAGGTAAAATAAATTTTTTTTTTTAAATGTGATATGACATGTGTAACCATTTGTGTATATGGTGGCTAAATCCACTCGCGTCAATCGTTTATCTTTAGTGGGCGCTGTGGTGTAATGGTTAGCGCGTTGGACTGTTACACAGATGGTGCCGGGTTCGATTCCCGATGACGGCAACATCCATTTGGAAAAGTAATATGTATGTGTTGTCTATCCCTCATATGTATCGAAGAGCCCGCCTTCGGTGTTCCCATAGCACTTAACCCCACCAAAGTAAAATAATGAATCAGGGCTATGAACCAAAAAGCTTCAATAAGTTCGTCAACTCTCCATCAGGTGGCGAGCAGCAACTGTTCTAAGACTTATCATCTCGCGCAATTACAGTGTTGCCATGTTTAAAGCCCTTCAAAAACCCTATGGGACAACTGCTAAATTAAAAAATTCGGAACATATTGTTTTCACTTGCAAACCACAAACAAACTTTTCGCCAAGCAGCGATATGGAAAATAAATTTATAGTGAAATAAATAAATAAATTTTCTAGTTACTGCATTTTGTATTGGTGTGGATCTGAGATGTAAATGTACGAAAAAACTCTTGTAAGTTTCAATTAATTTTTTTAATTGTTCGACTTTTAAATGGCCATAAATTCTTTAGGTGGAAGACTTTTCAAAGTGAAACTTTTCATGTCATATCTTTTAAGTATTGTCTTCCAAACCCTGTTCAGTATGTCTCTCAATTCAAAAAAACCTTGAGAAATAAGAAACATATAAAGTCGGTTTCAACAGGTATCGAGCATTTTTGAAGTAGGCCATATACACACAAAAAAAAATGTAACCAATCCATGTTGATTGTTTAACTTAATTACTCATCTCCTAACAACAGTTTGGTTGGTTGGACAATATTAAATTTTATAGATGGATGACTATACGGTCGGTATATTATTTGTAATTATGTCGGCTGCTGTTGCTAGACATATGTCTGTGTTGTTATGTTTAGTAGTAGCTATGACACACATACATACACTCGCATTGATATCCTGCTGTTATGGCAGCATGTATGTAGATGTATTGGCGCCTAACAGAACGGCGTCATATGTATAATGTAAAATGTCACCTATACATAGGCAGACACATTCTAGCACACACATTTCCATATATGGGCAATTCCCAAAAATATTTAAAATTAGGGTTAAAATTATTTTTTTTTTAACTTTATGGTATCCCGACGAAAAAAGTTTATATATAGTCATATATAGCTTCATATAATTATATATATAGTTATATATGTGGCCATATTTAACGATATATATTTACATCGCATACTTATTTTACAAAAATTTAGCAGTTTATATCAGCATATACAATTATATCTTATTTTACGTTGCTATTTTGTATCTCTTCATATATACTTGATATAGCTTGATATAAGATCATATATACTTTAATGCATAGAAATATATATGTATATATGATACAGCAAAATCAAACAAATTCTATCACTTTAATATATAATTATATATAAACATATATGTTACAAATTAACAACAAAAAAAAAAAAAAAATCTATTACTTTTAAATATAATTATCAGAAAATACGAAAAAAGGAAAATTCAATGTATTGAAAGCAAAAAAATATTGTAAAAACCAAAAGTAAAAACTTAGAAAAGTTGCACTTACAACAAAGTTCAAAGAAAATAGATTAAATAATATTTATGAATAAAATTTTTTTAAAATCATAAAATCGTAAAAAATAAATTATAAAAAAATCCGATTTAAAAAAAACATGTAATTGGATGTAATTGAGTAATTGCCCTGTAATTAAATACTCAGATGTTGTTCTAATCCCCATGTTTGGTATTAAACATTTTACAAATTTTCTAAGGAAGCGTTTAAGCCTATAAGTGTGAGCGTAGATCTGAAATTGTGTATGATATTGAAAAAGATCACAATTGAATGAGTGTGAAATGTAATTGACGTCGCCCATGTCTGTATCAAATTGCATCTAATTATAACATATTAGATTAATTTAGATATTATTTGAAGTGATTTGATACAGCTTTGTCCGAATTTTATCCTACTCCAATTTTATCAAAATATGCGTTATACTATGCCATTTTATATAATTCAATATAATAGTTAGGATATAATATAGTCTATATATTTGAATATTCGATATTTCAGAGGCGTCTCTAATTAGTCTTCCTATTTTAAACACGTCAATTGTAAAAAATGCTATTATGAAACTTAAATACTCGAATTCTGTTGGTCCTGATGGTGTTCCGAGTTGTGTCTTAAAAAATTATATTGACTCTTTTTGCATGCCATTAACGCTTTTATTTAATTTATCACTTTCCAATGGATACTTTCCCTCACATTGGAAACAATCATTTATTATCCCACTGTTTAAATCCGGCATTAAATCAAACATATCCAATTACAGAGGTATTGCTATACTAAGTGTTATTCCCAAACTATTCGAGAAGGTTATTACTGATTTTGTGTCTCATCAAGTAACTTCTATACTGTCTTCTTCTCAACATGGTTTCGTAAAGGTCGTTCAGTAATTGCCAATTTGCTAGAACTATCATCATCAATAAATAATTCATTTGTAAATGGAATGCAGACTGATACCATATATACTGATTTCAGTAAAGCATTTGATAAGGTAAATCATGACATACTCCTCTTCAAATTAAATAAAATGGGATTTTCTCCGTATTTTCTTAACTGGATTGAAACGTATTTAAAAAACAGATCTCAGTGCACTCTTTTTAAAAATCTAAAATCTAAATTTTTTCCTGTTCTGTCTGGTGTTCCTCAAGGTAGTCATCTTGGGCCTGTGCTATTCCTGCTATTTATTAATGATCTTCCTAAATGCATCAATCACTCCAAAATTTTAATGTATGCAGATGACGTAAAATTGTTTATTAGCTATAATAAACACTACACAAGTTCTCAAATTCATCATAGCCAGTATCTCCAAATGGACTTGGACAATTTCTTTCACTGGTGCAATTTAAAACAACATTTAGCTGAATTTAAACAAATGCAAACATATTATTTTTAGTAGAACTGTTCCGATTATAAGAAAATATATTATTAACGGATATGAACTAGAACAAGTATACACATTCCTTGATCTTGGAGTATTATTGGATAAGTCGTTAAATTTCAATGCACATATAAGTCAAACAATTAACAAGGCAAAAGGCGTTCTTGGTTTTGTAAAAAGATGGGGTAAGGAATTTGAAGATCCATACGTCGCTAAGCAACTATACGCATCCTTAGTTAGGCCGATTCTTGAATATGCGTCTGTAGTTTGGGATCCCTACTATGAATCGCACATTACAGAAATTGAGTCTGTGCAAAAACAATTTTTACTTTTTTGTCTTCGGAAATACGCTTGGACTAGAGATAATTTGCCGTCGTATGAAAAACACCTTGCACTTATAAAACTACTAACTCTAAAAAGTAGGAGATTGGTATTAAACATATCCTTTCTACACAATCTGTTAAATGGTTCTGTGAATTCTGACTTTCTTCTTTCAAAAGCAAATTTCAACGTTCCAATAAGACCAACAAGGAATTATCTTCCAATAAAACTGAGTTTTTGTCAATCAAATTATGAATATTTTGAACCTTTTCGCAGAATTTGTAACGAATTTAATATCATGTTTTCTTATATAGACTTATCTATAAATGTCAATATTATTAAAAGAAATCTTATTCTTATCTTAAATCAATTAAATTCTCTTTAAAATTTTTTTTATTATTTTTTGTATTACACTTTTTTTTGTAAATAATTTTTATGTACATTGTTATATATACTAGTCTGTAAGGATATTTCCATAGACTTAATAAATAAATAAATAAATATCGTATGGTTTTTTTGAATTTTAAAAACACTAATATTAGGCCTTCTCATAAAATCTCGCAAGTAACTTGTAAAATTAAGTATACATTTAGAAAAGTACACTCAAAAAAAAAAGTTTGTAAAGTCAGCAAAAAATTTTGCTGAGTCAGCAAAACTTTAGTCAGGAGGATGCTTGCAAAAAAGTTGCTAATGTCAGCAAAATCTTTTGCTGAAAATCAGCGAGCTGATTATTAGCAACAAAATTTGTAGATTCAGCAAAAGTTTTGCTAACACTTAGTAGATTAGAAATAAAAAAGCGTTTGTAAAAATTAATAAATTTTTTGCTGAATTTTAGTAGACTGAAAAAAACGCAAAAAATTTGTAGAAAAATTGTAATTTAGTTAATTTATTTGCTGAAAATCATAAAACATATTTTTGTGATTCTTTTAAAAATAATTTACTATAATAACAAAATATAACAATTTTCATTTTCCCACATTGACGACATGAATTTATTTAATATCTGAAAATATATAGAAATAAATATATATAACATAACAAAAATTTTCTTTCAATTACTTACATCAATGGTTGTCTAAATGATGCTATCGTTTAAATGACGCTTCTGCCGAAGATAACTATAGAAACGAAACGAAAAAATAAACAAAAACAAACCAAACGAAAAAAACAACCATTTTTGCAATAAGAAAAAGGAACCATAAAAATCTACCTAAGTCTTTTCTCTGTCTACCTTTGTCTTTCGCTTTACTCTGTCTACATTTCTGTATATGGTTGTTTGCAATTTGACCACACTATTATTAATCTATAAGTTATATATAATAAAAGTTTAAATAAATAAATATTTTATTTTGTCTTTTATTTAATAAATAGACAATTATTTTCACAAGCCGGTGACAATGCAAAATTTAAGTTGTTTTAATTCTCAATTTGTTTTATGTATGAAAAAGAGATACAAAAACTTCCATTGTTGATTTTTTTTATATGTCTTATTAGAGTTGTACTTTTTAGTATCATTTTCCTCTTCTCTACTACATCTTGACATGCAGCGACATCTGCTTCATTCTGCGTATATCTTTCAATCTGGTTGCCGTCCACACTATTAATGTGCTTATCAGCACAATTTTTTTTTAGCAAAATTAATTAGTAAAACATTAGTATATTAGTAAAGCATTAGTATAAAACAGTTAAGTGCTGAATAAGTATAACAAAAATTTTAGCTGAAAACACGATTTTAGCAAAAAATTATGCTAAAAAATAGTATGCCTGATTTACAAGACGTTTTACTAACTTTTCTACTAACTTATTTTTTTGAGTGTATGTATGTAGAATCCACCGTAAATGCCGGTTAAAATAACAACATTTATCATCGAAAAGGTTTACACTACATTTGAATTTAAATCAACTGCAATGTGTAGTTATTTTCAACTGCAAAAAGTAACGGTCGACTACAAATGAAGTTAGAACAAATTTACCAGCATTTAAAAAAAAAAAATAATGAAAAAAACAAGAACAAAAACACCGTGTATTGAATAAAACTAGTTTTAATCACAACAAAACTCGACCTGACGATAGCTCACTGACGAAGGTTCAATACCAGAAACTGCGCAGTCTGATTCAGAAAAAATTGAAAATTTGCAATGTAGTTATGATTTTTAGAAGATACACTCATTCTTCTCTACCACGCCTTTCACAATTAAATTAAATAAAATTGCATATTAATTATAGTATTAATTGCAATTGGCTGAAAAAGACGTTAAAATTCAAACTCAAACGAAAAAAACTTTTGTTTAAATATTCTTTATCTGATTTTATTATTTAATGAACACACTATTATTATATTGTCCAACATCATTAATATGTTTTAAGCTTATAAGATATAATTATATATTGTAATATATAATACTATACATATGTATATATGCGCAGATGTCTGAATTATTTTTCTTTTTCAGTAAATTTAATTTAATCTCAAAATATTTTATTGGATCCACTAAAAATTACTTACTTATATTTTTGGATCTAAGATCGAAGTAGATCCAAATTAATCCCAACGTAGATTTTGGGATCCATCAGGATTTTAAATCAGATATTTTCGAATACCCCAATTCTGAGATCAATTTTGATCTTATTTAATCCAGTAATACTTATGAATGATCTAATCGGATATTACTGTAAACCCACGTTTTGAAACGAACTTGGATAAGAATGAATATCCATCTATATGAAATGAGATCTGATTTTGTATTTGAGATGTAACTTTTTCTGGATCGGGACCATATAATTGAATCTAAAATACATTAAAATTGTATCCAATTCTATGCAATTGTATCGAATTAGATATAAATAGATGCAATTAAATACAATTTTGTACAATGTAATGTATATTAGATTTCATCCGAATTTTGTCTCCATAAAAATGTGTGTGTATTATACATAATTGTATCGAATTAGATATAATTCGATATTTGGTCATAGGGTAGTAGGGTAAAATTTCTAACTTCTGACCCAGTGGTCGGATGTTTTTGTTTTTGGGCTTGTTGGAAAGGTCTTTGGGAGACCTCTCAGAATCAATAAAAAAATACCGTTCCAAAGTTATGATCATTTGAATGAAATGCAAACATTTTACAAAAACAAATGAATGTGTGCTGTTATTTCGCTTCCAAAAACAAAACAAAAAATGCTTGCATTTCAGTCAAATGGTCATAACTTTGGAATGGTAAGACCTCTGGGCTTCGTTTTGGAAAGGTAAGAGGTATGGATATCTTTTAAGAGAAAAAAAAAACATAAGCTACCTGCCATCTGGCTGAGCAAATTAAGGTTATGTGCACGTTCTTCTGTCTTTTTTTTTCAATTATTTTTTTATTGATTCTGAAAGGTCTCCCAAAGACAACGCGCCATACCTCTAACGGTGCAGAATAACAACATTAACGAGCCTTTATCTTAATATGAAGGGGTGTCGGTGCCCGGTACAAAAAACTCCAAAATTTAATAAGGGAGACAAAACAATTGGTTCAGTTTTAACTACCATGTATGCATTTGTTAGGTGATGGCACACCAATTGGGTACATGTTGAATTTATCTCTCAAGTGTTGGGAGATTTTTGTATTACCAAATGGAATCCATAAGTTAAAAGCCCCGAACAAAAAAAAAAAAAAAAAAAAAAAAAAATAAAGAACCAAAAAAGTAAGCTTCTCTCTAAATATTTTTTTTTAATTTATCAATTTTGCGTAACGATTACAATTCGAAATATAGAATGAGTTAAAATGTTGCTAATAAAAATGTATAACCCGCTGCTTTTCTAAAGTATAAAGTATAATTATTGCAAAATATTATCAGTTTCAAAGGATTTAAAATTTTTTGACATAATACCAAATACATACGCATACTCTTAAAAAAAAAAAAAAAAAAAACTAAACAAAACAAAACAAAAACAGCTTTTAACATATGGCATCTCTATTGTTATTTATTTTATCTTTAATTTGTTATTTTTCTATTATTTTTCTAAGAATAAATTGACTTTTATTACATTGTTTTTAAATATTCTACTTGTCATTTGTGGTTTTATGTCAAAAATTTTTTTTTGCTGGTTTTGTATGTTTAACCCCTTGTGTAAATATTTATGATTATTATTTTTAAAAATCATTTATGATCGAAGATAATTTAACTCATTTTTATGTTAATCTTTTGAATTTGTTTTTCGTTAATAAACTACCACCACCACCACCACACCCCAACCAACAATAGCATCATTAACTTTAGCTTTACTTCTTCAATCACTTTTACTAGCACACAGAAAGAATTTTGTTGGACGAGTTTTAATGCAATTTAATCACTAAACTAATGAAGTTTTGTTCACAAGGTGAATGATAAATTTCTTAAACTTTTTGAAAAAGCTTCATAGTTTTTATGTAACTATTTTTAATGAAATTTTTAAAAAAAAAAAATTAGAGTATTCGTGTTTTATGAAGTCTAAACTCTTATATGACCCTGCAAAACTTTGGTAATGGTTGCGATAAAGTAATGCATTACATTGTAATATATACTTCTTACCTATATCATTATTTATCAACAAAAATGAATGGGTTACCGATAATGGGTTACATTATGCATTACTTTGTAATGTATGCTCCTTACCTTCAACATTATTTTGAAACTTAAAGTAATGAGTTACTAATAATTGGACACTGATGGGTTACCTTGTAATCATACATTATTTCAAAACATAAAATAATGACTTACAGATAATCAATTACATAATGCATGAAATATGAGCGTAAAGTAATGTTTAAAATATTATTTTAAAAATCTATACTTAGACACATTACTTTTAATTTTTTGTAAGCACGAGGGTAAGTTATATATTTTTAACATCACAAACGAAAACTCGAAGCACAACAATTTATTTACATTTTAGGCAACCCATTAGTATATGCGACGATAGCTCAGCTACTAGAGTTATCGCCTAACAACCAGAGACCCCAGGTTAAAATCTCAGCGCGAACACGTTACTTATTTATTTAATTAAAAAAAATTATTTGTAATATATTTTTTTTATAATTAGTTTTTATGAAAATCTATTTATAGACTCATTACTTTTCCGAACCAGGCAACAATAAAAGTACCCCATACTAGGTAATGAGTCCACCCATTACTTTGAGGCCATCTCCTTTAAATTTCATCGGTGAAGTAAGGTGTATTGTAATGCATGGAGCCCTATGCCGATACATTACTTTACCCATTATTTGGTATTGTGTGATTTTGCTTTAAAATCTAATATGATATTGTCATGTTAGATATTTTTTGCTGATTTGTAAAAAAGTTTGATCAGGCAATACAATTGTTTCATAGGCAACACCCTCATCCTTAGTTGTACGCAATAAGAGTGTCCCGATGGGTTCTCACCGATCTTAATGAAATTTGGATATTTATGTGATAAAGAAACAAACAAATAAAGGACGCGTAATTTTTTATCGGCCCAATCGCATGTTTAGCGGTTAAAAAAATGGGGTAAAAGATTACCCTATTTTAATTTTTCGGCTTATTTCGAATTGTTTTAAAGAAATTTTAGACAAATGTGCTACCAAATGAAAAATGTTTTGGAGATGCATTAAGTGGTATACGAAGCATGTCTGAAAATATAAAGTATTTTTGTTATTCAAAGAAATGTGTTTTATGATGTATGAGGCTGAAACTGGTGCTTTGTTAAAGCATTATAGTTGGATTAAGCTAAAAAATATGTATATTAATGAATATTAAATTTAATCGAAGAGATGTGTAGGGCTCCTTCCCTACATCATACGAACTTCTCACTTTATGCTTGAACTAAATAGTTTTAGTTACCTTTATTCATATGTCTAAATAGTTTTGGAAACTTTTACTCAACTTGCCATTAAAATTTTGGTAGTTTCTTAATAAATAAAGCACATTTATATTTTTATAAATTAAATATATTTTCATAAATTATTTTTGGGATCCAAATTGGATACCTCTTAGCTATTTCCGACATTCGTAATTGGTTGGCATATATGAGACATTTTCCAAATTGAGTTTTAACCTACATTGTAAAGATTTTAAATAAATGGCAACCCTAACGCTATACATATGCCATATGGTAATTAACATTTTTATTTTCTCGAGTATATCAAAACTGTGTTCAAAAAAAAATCTGAACTAAGTTTTAGGCATGTATCCATACAAAAATGTATTTACTTTGGCCCCAACTTTTAATCCCTTATTTTTTATTTTCTTTATCACATATCCAAATTTCATTAAGATCGGTGAGAACCCATCGGAGACCTTCCTTGTTAGTGTATAAACTGGCTGATGTTGTAAACCGAATCATGGAATGAACAACTTTTTTAAGAAGCAACAATTGTAGTGCAACAAATATACGTATATATAATGATATGCAAAGTATATTGATATGTAGAAATTGTTGCTATTTAAAAAACTTTTGATTTTATTATTCGGTTTACCAAATCAACCATTTTATACAAACAAATTCTCATATAGATTATTTCGTCGGCTGTATGTTAGGTATCAGTTTGAGTTAAGCCAATCAAAGTTTTCTTATTGCTTACAACTGATGATTAGGGTGATGCCTATGAAACAATTGTATTGTCCATTATGAGAATTATCAAACTTTTTAAAAATAAACAAATAAAATTAAATACGACAATATCATATAAGATTTTGGACTTGAGATTTTGGAACAATAGTCTAACTACACAAATTAAAATAATATTAAACAATATTGCTTAAGTATGACATCAGTGCGCCCCGGTAGGCTAGTTGGTAGCGTGCTGGCTTATCAGTGCGGGGTCGTTGGTTCGATTCCTACCAGAGGCACTGGTCTGTTTTCGCATACAACGCGCCGAAGGCCATAGTAGCTAGTGCTCGGTTAGGGTAATAGTATATAATTTGTAATTATATGATTATTAATTAATAAAATAAAAAAATAAAAAGTATGACATCATGTGTAGTAATGGTGCGGATCCAGGAAATGGTTTGGTGGGGAACTTTGAGTGGGTTTCCCATTACCCCACCCCCACCCCTTGAAACCGCGCCTGTGTAGTAAGATGTAATTTTTCGTGCCACTGAAATTTTTCGTAAAACGGTATATTTAATCGTATCTTACATTATGGTATACCATACGTTATTAGACGGGTAATATATAATTGAATTGGTAGAATTAAATTAAAATATGAGATTAAACAAGACAATGTATTGCCCCACGTTCAAAAATATAAATTTTTTTAAGTTGTAAGAAAGTGTCGTTTTTGTTTTGAGATCCATAACATCCTACTAAGAATATTAAGATTAACTAAATAAACATCACAATATAAAATATTAAACTCCATAAATATTAGTTTGACATAAAACTTTTTGATTGTTAAGCATATAAAATTTAAATTTAACTGAACGTTATTTTAAATTTACCTCTTAATAATCGGACCATAACATCGGACCATAATTTAAATTTATCTGTACGTTAAATTTAAATTGGGCTCTTAATAATCGGACCATAATATTTAACAAATTTATTTTCACTGGATTGAACCGTATAAAATTATATCAAACTCAATGTAATAAAGGGTCCGCCATCTTACGTTTTTTTTCCAACTAGTGCTTATTTCGTGAATGATAACACTTAGCTCATGTCTGATTTGACAGATAATTAGTTTTGTCCTTCCGCTGAACGAATATGGTTGTGTATACGCTTAAACAACGCTAGGGAAATATTGCGACATTACTTTGAAAATCATTGGTAATGTTGCAGAATGTGTGCGAAAATTGAGTACGGATTTTGGAAGAAGAGAAGCGGGTATGTAACCAAGCAAAATTGTCGCATTTGGGGCACAGAAAACCCGCACGCATACATTGAAAAGCCTGATACACCCAAAACGAGTCACTGTTTGGTGCGGATTTTGGTACAGAGGCATAATTGGGCCATTTTTCTTCAAAAATGAGCAAAGGAGTGGCCGTTACAGTCAATGGCGATCGTTATCGGGCCATGTTGAACGAATTTTTGTTCACAAAAATTGAAGAGGAGGATATTGGCAACATTTGGTTTCAACAGGACGGCGCTACGTGCCACACAGCCGAAGCTACACTCGATGTTTTGCGCCCTGTTTTTGAAGATCGCATTATCAGCCGCAGAGCTGATGTCGTTTGGCCACCTCGGAGCTGCGATTTGACACCGTTGGACTATTATTTGTGGGGGTGCCGTCAAAGATAAGTGTTACGCCAACAAGCCAGAGACAATTGAGGCTTAAAGACAATAATCGTGAAGCCATTGGTGAAATACAGCTGCACACAATCGATAATGTGCTTAAAAATTGGACCGATCGTGTAGGCTACTGCATGGCCAGCCGAGGCAGCCATTTGAATGAAATTATTTTCCATTATTAACCGGAAGGATTGTACTTTCAAATAAAAAAAGAAATTTGAGAAAATATTCATTAGTTTTTTTTTATAGCATTTTTAAAAAAAAAAGTTATTTGGCGGACCCTTTGTAATACATTTATATACAATACGATCCAATATTTTACGGATCAAATTGTATTTAAAGTAAATAAAAGCGTATTTAAAAGCTGATACTTTTTTTTTGTTGCATCATATTAATTATTCTAATCGGGTAATTATATGAAAATATAGAAAGTCTGAACAAACAATTTTTGTATTTTTAATACAAGAATTAAAACATTTTGAGTTTTTCATCAAATTTTCTGCGAAACTGCATTAATTTAATTAAAAGTTTTAATGGACGAGATCAAGTCACACTTCATTCAGCTAATGCAAAAATTCATTGATATTATGCAGCGATTTCTCTCAATGTACTACAAATTGTTGTTTTGCTAAGTTGTTGCTGTCGTGGATGATGTTGTTGTTGTTCTGTCGTGTGCTTTCATCTTTGATGAAAATCTGTTAAGTCAGCCACAAATTTGGCGCCAGTATATTTCTTACCAGCTGTGTGTTATTTTAATAGCAACAACAACAACAGCTGCTACTTCTTCTCACTAATCTTCTCCCACTGTTGTTGGCTGATGTTGTTAATAAACTAAAGTTTTCTTCTTACTCTTAATAAACCAACTTCACAACAGCCTTTAAATACTAATACCAAAACAAATGTGTTTATTACTGTTCGTCACGAAAATTTGATTTTGGGATATCATCATTTTGTTTTTTACAGTTTTTGCATCATTAAAAAGGTTCCTTTACCTACAGAGCAAAAAGACCTGCACGAAATGTGAATTCACCATTCGATTCTGCAATGGAGTGATCAAAATACTCTAAATTTTCAAAAACTCATAAAAATAATTTGTTTAATTCAGACATGGGCGATGTCAATTACATTTCACAATCATTCACTTGTGAAAAAATTTTATATTTATAATAATTGCTGGCCTACCCTCGCACTCGTGAGCTTAAACGCTTCGTGGGAAAATTTTAAATTTTTTCAGTACCATACATGGGACATAATAGCAATATTTGTGTATTTAATTACATGCCAATTACTTTTTTACATCTAATTACATGTAATTGGGAGTAATTGTGTAATTGCCCTGTAATTAAATAACCAGATGTTGTTACTAATCCCCATGTTTGGTATTTAAAATTTTACAAATTTTCGAAGGAAGCTTTTAAGACCTTCTTCTTCACAAGTAAATAATTGTGAAATGTAATTGGCGTCGCTTATGTCTGGTTTAATTACACCCAATAAAATGTATTCACAACTGAGAAAAATGATACAAAAAATTACGTTATATCGCGACCCGCTAAAAAGTTATTAGGTTACATTAGATTACATGCAACAAATTTCAACTTTTTTCCAACACATGGAATAATCGATATGTACGAGAAACTGGAGACCACATATAATAGTCTAACTACGTTTTCAGTTCTTCGCAATCACGCGAAAAAAAATTTTAAAAGGACAAAAAATTTTAATATTTAAAAAAAAAAATATTAAAATTCTTGTACTTGTTTTAGGATCTCAATGTGGGTGTCAAATGAAAGGTGGGAATCTTAGCTGTTTTTAGAAAATTATTGTTTATAAGCTTTCGAGAATAAAAATTTCACAAATGTCATTTTAAAAGTTTAGTCCTTCAATGTTGTTGATGATTCTGAATTTTGAACAAACTCTCAAGAGCCGTTATTAATTTTTACCTCGATTAATAGACATCTTTCCAACATTTTGTTGGTGAAATTAAAATATATGTTGCTAAATTTAATTAAAAAAACTTAAAGTGATGAAATTTAGGTATATTTTTAGTACACTCAGGGTACTTCTGCTTTAAAAATATGCAGTTGTTTCGGTTGTAATACAGTTTCTTTATTTTTAATGTAAATGTCAGTTAATTGCAGAAAGAATTAAATTGTTTACTAACTTTGTAGTTCATTTAAAAAAAAACAAACCACATCAAATGACTGTTTTATGATTTTACATTAATTTTTTACAGTAGTTTTTTGTTATTTAAAAATATAAAAAAGTAAATGTTTGTTTATTTTTTACTAACATGTCGTTCATTTTTACACAATTGTGGTTATTTTTTTTTTAACATTTAAAAACAACTGACAGTGTTAGCTGAATTTACTGAAATATAAGTCGTTCTTTATTTAAGTGAAATTTAATTTGTTTTTAACTACACTTGCAGTTTTCTTTACCTACATAGTATTTTAAGTGTATATTCAAGCCTATAGAAATTAAATTTTTCAATACAAAAATGTGTAAAATGTTAAAAAAAAGTTAATCAAAAATACTTTAACTTCCCTCCCCAAAACATTTTCCTGTATCCGTGCCTGCCTACATAGTACACTCAAAAAACGGGAAAATGTTTTTGTGGAAAAGTTCTTGTGAGTGTACAATTATTTAGATAAAACACAAAATATTTTTTTATATTATCTTATATTTTACAATTTTTTTTTTCGTATTATTTACGAAAACTTTTTGGTGTTTTTTTAGATTTTGTAATATTACAATTTTGTTTCCATTTCGTGTTAAAAATAATTTAAAAATTATATATTTGTAGTATGATACACTTATAACAATCCATGCTAAAAATACGAAAGAAAAGTGTCAAAACAACGAAATCTTTTGTAAAATGAACAAATTTTCATTTATTTTACAAAATTTTTGGTTATTTTGACATTTTTTTGTATTTTTACGCATGGACTATTATCAGTGTAGGGAGTTCAGACTTCGAAATTAATCTACTTGATTAACGTTAATCCACCTTTTTAATCTTCCACGTTTATATGGTTTATATGCATTTTTTGGTTAACTTGACAGCTAAAAGAATAACTTTGTCAGTTTAAAACACCAAGGTGGCGCCGATAGTGATCCGGCATAAGAGAAACAATTAAAATGGCGGCGTTAGCATAAATGTTTGTCGGCGTTCATTTTTACCTGACTTTGTATGTATGTTTTGTTAGCGTTGCCAACCGAACTTATATAAAAGCACAAAGTTGCACACAATTAGTAGTATAATACAGAGTCGTTTGGAAATAGTAGTCAGATAAAAAGCTTAACTGTTATTTGAAAAGATGAAAAAATGATTCAATCGCCTGGATTAGTGCTTGATTAAGCAATTAATCCCATTTTGTAGAGATTATTTTGTCTATATAAATTCTCTATTAGCCTTCCATTGGTCGTCACACTTAACATATAAACGAAAAGAACGTGATTGGCAGCACTTTTTATATATTTGCACTCATAATACAACATGCATAAAAATACGAAATTATTGTCAAAACTACAAAAACATTCGTAGTTTTGACATTTTTTCGTATTCTTACGCATGGATTATTATCATTGTGTAATAGACCGGGTAGATTTGTATGGAGGCAAAAAAATCGCTCAACGTTCAAGGAAAATCGTATTCTAGGGATCAAAATAAGAAACTTTGCCGAAGGAACCATACCTCTAAAATGAATTATGATGTCCCGACTTCTGACCGGTAGGGTTCAATTTTGAAAAATCCCACTTTGACCCATTTAGAGTGCCCCAATCGAATCCCACCCAATCGAATATAATTTATACATTCTTCTGCTAGAGCGTCTTCTGGAGAAGAAATAGAGACCCTAATCTTGGAAAGACTTCTCCTACTTTCTGAAATATCTCTATCCCGAGATTTTTACATTTTGCTATAAAAACACGGCTAAAAAGGCCCCTTTCAGTTTTAATTTTAACCCCTTAACGGTCACCTAGAATGATGATTTATGCATTAATCTGCTAGCGCGTCTCCCGGAGAAGAAGTAGCTCCCATAATCTTGGAGAAATACCTCATACTTTCTGAAATATCAAAGTGGGCTTTTTCAAAATTTTACCCTATGGGTCAAAAGTCGGGACATCCCTTAGCACGCATAATGTCAAATTTTGTATGTGATTTCGTAACATGTACAGCAAAAAAACAAGCCAATTATCTAAATTTATGAAATTTGTTATTTACGAAATTTTTGTAAAATAATAGTTACAAAATGTTTGTTCAAAAAAATTTAAGAAAAATAATTTTCTATGTTTAAGCATGAGGTACTATGGGTGGGAGAGCAGTTGAAATTAAAAGAAAAATAATTACTATATTTTTTTTTATTGTTACAAAAACTGTGATGATATCCCAAAATCAATTTTTCTTGACGAACTCTAATGTTTATACATGTTGTTCTATGTGTAGGTAAGAATGTGTGTATGTGTATATTTTGTTGTGTGAGTGTGTTTAATATACAGATGTAAAAATAGATGTACAAAACACTTTGGTTTTAATATTTCACAGCAAAAACTGAATGAAAAAAAAAAATAGAAAAATAAGAAAAGGCTTCTTTCCTCCTCCTGCAAGTGACGAGTTGTAAGAATGTTGCGATTAATAATAAACAAACGTGAGAACAGTGATTAAAAATAGAAAAAAAAATTTTAAATTTTCTTGAATACACAGAAAAAATTATCAACCTAAAATATCTAATTAAAGATTTAATTTGAATTAAATCGTTTCTAAACAAATATTTAATTGGATCAATTACTATTTTAATTGACTTTTAAATATATAAATACATATTTTATTTCAGACGTAATTCTCAATTTGTTTTTTCATACACTGTAAGCTTAAAAAGAAAATTTTCAGTATAAAATACCAAATACATTTGAAGTTTTCAAACAAAACAAGCATACACACAAACAGATGCAGCATTAACAAAAATACACACACCAACGTATTGTGCACACACTTTTTTTGTGAATATCAAATTTTTTTTGTAGAAGCTATTTATAACTTTTTTCCTTTTTTAATTTTCAATAAAATTTTTATTGATACTATCATTGCCTTGATAGATGCATAATCAATTAAAATATTAATTGATTCAATAAATTTTTTAATTGAAGCCTGTTTTTAGTTTTTTTCTGTGTACTTTTCTTTCAAACTGAGAAGAAGACTTCATTAGTGGATACCCTCAGATATCAATGAAATTGTGATATGCGATGGAGTTGACAAAATATTTAAGCCTGGGTACCATCTTAGCAGCCCAATCATAAGTTCAACTCATTAAGTACACTTCAAAGGACCGCTGGAAATTTTTCAACTAAATTTTGCAGATATATAAAACAATGTTTAGTTAAGAAATTTTTGTAATTTCTTTTGCTTATTTGACTGTTTTACTTACGAGTTTTGTTTAAGATTATACTGTATGATGTTTATGAGAATATGTTTTTCTATATCACTAGGGCTACCAAAAACAGCTCTAAAAACAATCAAACAAGTCGTTTAAATATAAAAATAGGCCGTTTACTTAAAAAATGAACTGTTAAGTTTCATAAATTTTTATTCAAATTTTTACTACAAATAAAATTTGAGTGCCTTATTTTTTGCTTTTGAATGCAATCACAAAAAATGAGTACAGTGTTGTCAACTCACATCATTTCAATAAAGCAACAATCGACGAATTGAGAAAAGTGAGTGTAACGAAAACCATGCATTGCATTGCTTGTCTAGTGTTAACCTCACTTAACACTCACAAAACAATGAATACACAACGATTGGTATGAATGGTCTCAATGTTAAATGAATAAAACGTTAACAAATTTTTTGTGAAACATATTACTTTATTAAGAAAATTAAAAAATGTTATACATATTTCATGTTTAATAAAATTAAACAAAAATTTATACATATTTCATGTTTAATAAAACTAAAAAAAAATTATTATTATTGCTACAGGTCAACGAATACTACGCGAATGTTGTGATTGATTTCATGTTATTCATGTGTCATCATTTCATTGCTTGACATGTAACGGCATTTTAAAAATGAATGTTAAAAAGCTATTCAACAAAAACAATAAATGGAATAAACAGCAACAGCATAAGCTGTTGTTTTTGAATAAAAGCAATGAATGTATGAATGGACAACAACAGTAGTGCCCAAAAGTTCCTTATGGAAGAGCAAACACCAATACATTTAAAGAAAAAATAATTTTTATTCAACATTTTTTGTTGTAAAAACCAATACATACAAAGAAAAAAGAAAAAAATTGTTTACCAGCAAAGCATACGAAAGTGTTGTTGCTTTGCGCTAGCGTGTATAAAACGAAGAACGACAAAAAAACTAATAAGACAAAGTTGTTTGTGTATTTCGTATTGCTAGTGCTGAGCGATCTATATGTGTATTAAAACACACAGCCTATAGCTAAGTGTTTTTACAAAAACAAATGAGTACCAAGCGCATAGGCCGTGGGCACCCCTGGACAACAAAAACGAATCCTCTTATTCTGTTCTCTTATTCATACACTGCTGCGTATGAGTAATAAATCTTAACATCATTATACGAGTAAAATATAACTCATACGCTTAGTGGCAATGAAATTTCATTGTACATTTGCCTTTCTCAAAACACTGTTATATCTACTTATTCTAAACGCGTTTATTGCATTACTTTGATGCTATTTTTTTTCAGCTTCACCACGTTTTTCCCCACTTGTTGTTACCATACCTGTGTGCTGTTAATTTTTCTTTTAACTGTTTTATATGCTTAACTTTTAATTTTATTTATTTTTTTTTTTTGTGTTGTTACCTTGGGTTTAATATTATTTTTCTTATTTGCAAATTTGTTTATACAAGCAAAGTTGTGGCTCAATTTCTTCGTACTACCTTCATCATGCTACTTTCTTTTACTCACATTTTCTGTTTATTTTTTCAACCCAATACGCACATCGTACATTAATGTAATAGTAGGTACATCTAAACGCCTCAAAGGCATACTTGTCTAGCACGTTGTAAAGTATAGTAAGTGTAGTAGTAGTACATAGTGGTAAGTAAGTAAATAAGTAAGTGGTATTGAAATGTAATATTGAAAATGGTAGTAGAAAACAAAAACAATCCACACATCTAAAATATTAAAAAGAGTAAGAGTTCACTTTCATCTGTGCATGTAAGCACATACACAGAGAAAAAAGAAATCATAGTTAAATTAATTATTATTTCATATTTAAGTTTATATCTTTCTGTTTAGGAACATTTTTAAATTAAATATGAATCTTATTAAAGTAAATATGATTCTAGTTAAAATAAACTTTTTCGTATTTAAATTAATATTTCAACATTATAGCTGTCATTTCCGCTTTTGAAAAATAAGTAGAAACATATTTAAACTAAATAGAAAACAAATTTTTTTTGATTTCAATGCTGTTTGTATTTAGTTTAATATTGTATCTAATGTTTTTTTTTCTGTGTGCATATATGAATAAGAATATAAGAGTAGTAGTATTAGGATGTCCCTTAAAACACAATTTGTCGATTTTCTCTCATTAAACCCCCAAGTTTTACTGAGAATTGTTCCAAATGAAGAAAAAAATTTTGGACAAAAATGGCCTATTTTTGAAAACAAATGTATTTTTTGAAAAAATTTTAAATTTTATTTCATTATTCATTAAATATACTCAAAGTTATTCCGATTAACCATTTATTTTGAAAATGGTATGGGTCTACTTGTTTTTAAATTGAAATATAAAAGATTTTGCATTTTAATGTGTTTAAAAATCTGATTGCAATTGTTAAAGAATTATTACAAGAATTTGTTATCTCTAGGGCAACCAAAAATCAGCTCTTAAAACAATGTTTCCAGCGCTTAAAAGAGCTCGAAAAACAGTAAAATAAGCTGTATAAATTAAAAAAACGACAAAATTTAAAAAAATTTCCAAAATTAAAAAAAAAATCAGTAAAATTTGCCGAAATTGAAAAATCACCAAACCTAAAAAAATTGCCAAAAAAAAATATCCCAAAAATGAGAAAAATTGCTAAAAGTGAAAACATCGCCAAAATGAAAAAAAAAATCAAAATTTAAAAACGACAAAAGTAAAAAATCGCAAAAATTTAAAAAAAAATCACCATAATTGATTTTGAAACATAGGCGATGTTTCAAAATAAATACTCTTTTTTATCTGCGATGCTTACTTATCGAGAATCAAATCGAAATTTAAGTTTTGAACAATGCTCCAGCTCCATTAGTTTTCGAAATATGTACCTTTAAAAAGTGACTAAATAAAAACCGTCCATAACTCAAAAAGAGCTACTGGAAAATTTTTTGCGCCGGTGTTCAAGACTCAACCCCAATACCGGTTCTAAATTTCTTAGATCGAGTTTTTCTCAAAAACAAAGCATCGCAAAGCAAAAAGAGAATTTATTTGGAACATCGCCTGTGTTTCGAAAAGATACATTTACAACAATTTTAAGTTTCTCGGCCATATTTTTCGTTTTTTTTTTTCAATTTAAGCTTTCTTTCCAATTTAAACATTTTTTTCATTTTTAGCGATTTTGTTCTTCTGCAATTTTTATTTTAAATTTGAAAATTTTTTCATTTTTAGCTGCTTTTTTCTAATTTTTGGCGATTTTTTTTAATTTTAACAATTTTTTTTTTTAAATTTTTGCAGATTTTCTTTTAATTTTAGGGGATTTTTCTAAATTTTTGCGATTTTTCTAAATATTAGCGATTTTTTTTAATTTTTGGCGATTTTCTTTAAATGTTAGTGTTTTTTTTTTAAATTTGGAGATTTTTTTAATATTAGCAATTTTTGGCGATTTTTTCAATTTTGGCAATGTTTTTCAATATTGGCGATATTTTTCAATTGATTGAGTAAAAACCGACTGAATAAATCGAATGAAGAATTTTATTCTTTAAAGCTCTGTACATATATTATATTTTGAAAATATTTTTCCACAATTAGGCTGCAAACACTTGGAAATAAACTAAACACTATCACAAATACTACAGTTATACATTTTTTTTTTTTTTTCATTCTCAATAAATACAATTTTTTAGATTTTTTTAATTTGTTTAATTTTTTTCAATTTAAAAATGTCAAAATATTTATTTATTATAAGTTAGTATATTAACAACTTTGAGCGTAAAAATTTTAATTAACAAATTAATACTACTTTTAATTGTAAACACATAATTGGTAAAAATACTGTAAGTGGGTATTTTTGTATACAAAAGTGTGCGCAAAATAGTTTTACGCATTTTTATGTATAAATTTACCGAATTTGCGTAATAACACATGAAACTTTACTCGTTTTATAGTAGTATATTTACAATAAGTAATTAAATACGTGGCTAGGGTCTTTTCCTAACAAGCATCATAAAACGTTACTAAACTTTGAAGACCAAAAATATTCTATTTTTATAAAAAAAAATTTGTTTTCACTACGGCTCAAGTAATATTTTTACAGATTTATTAGTTGTTTGTTTTTATATAAATCGAGATTATTTTTATGTTATTTTTAATTTATAACTAAATTTCAACATTTGCATATTTACAAAAAAAGCAAATCAAACATATTAGCTAGGTTGGTACCAGTACTTGATCTGGCTAAAGATGCCATCAGAACCCGAAGTTTAGAAAATCTAGAGAATCCAGAAGAGACAAAGCTTTTAACAAAAATCTTCTTATTCATCAATTTCGCTCAATTCTTGTCCTCTTAATAATCAAACACGTTTCTTTATAACGTTATTAAACTTTATTAACATTATAACGTTATTAAACTTTATTCAAAGCGTTACTACAATTTCAATTTGTTCTTAGGAACTTCGTTAGTCAAACAAAGATGCAAGATAGAAATTGTTTTCTTAAGCTTCAAAGCTCAAATTGGTTTAATGAAATGTTTTTTATAAACCAACAACATGTAATATTAAATTTTAAACTTTCAACTAATAAAAAAAATATTTAAAACAACGATTACTAAAAAATGGCAGAAAAAGACCTGCTTTAAAAGAAAAAAGCTAAGTTAAGTTTAATTTTTAACGAAAAAAGTCATAAAGTTGCTAATATTACCAAAATATGCTAAAATCAGCAAATATCAAAAAATAACATAAAAAAAGTTCTAACAAATATATGTAGCTTAAAACTTACATCATTTCATGATCAGAACTTGTATTTAGTTTAAATAGTTCTTTACTTTTAAATAAAAAACAAGTTCTAGCTTATTTTTGGTTGCCCTAGTTATCACATATAAGTAGGTAAGTTTTCATATCACAAATAACTTTTAATAGATGCTGCGAAATTACATGTTAACTTTAAGTGGAGTCATGCCACTTTCAAACTTAACATTTTTATCATTTGTTATTTTCAGTTAAACTTAACTTATCTTTTTTTGTTTGATATATTTTATTAGCTGAAGTATTAAAGTTCTCTGATGTAATTAAAATTTATGCAAGTAGCAACAAAGTTTTGTGATGTAATTTGGATCAACTATGTCCTAGGTACATTAAATGTCTGAAAATCCAAAAATTCGTAATAAAGATTCTTATTCTTGACTGATAAAAAAATAAATTCGCCCCAGCTAAAAATCTTTACAAAGTTTACCGAAAAAAAGTTTTTGACCAAAAAATGTTAAAAATGTTAAAAATATAACAACAGATAAGAAAATTTTCTTTAAAATTAAATTTTAAATTTTTTTGTGAAAGGCGTGGTAGAGAAGAATGAGTGTGTTTTCTAAAAATCATAAATACATTTGTAAATTTTCAATTTTTCTGAATCTGACTGCGCAGTTTCTGGTATTGAACCTTCGTCAGTGACCCTGTTTTTTTGAATAAAGTAATATTTGTTATGTTTTTATTTGTTCCATTGCGGCTATATGAAATTTTCTGTGCAATCAGTGACCATGGTATAGATAAACTGATTTCTAATGCCACATGTTAGACAGAGCGCTTTAGCCCAGGGATCTATCGTCAGGTCAAGTTTTGTTGTGATTAAAACTATATTATTCAATACACGGTGTTTTTGTTCTTGCATACATAATATCAGAAGTACAACTACAACAACACAACAGTTCTATTTTTAGAAACTTACCTCACTCTAATGTCCACTGTTTTCCCATATGTTGTAAGTGATGCCACATCTATGATTTATTCTTTGTATATTCGATAGTTAGGGAAGAATTGCCAGAGAGCAAAGTTTGATTTTTGTTTGAGATTGAATTTTAACGTCTTTTCAGACAATTGCAATTAATACTGTAATTAATATGCAATTTTATTTAATTTTAATTGTGAAAGGCGTGGTAGAGAAGAATGAGTGTATTTTCTAAAAATCATAACCACATTGTAAATTTTAAATTTTTTCTGAATCAGATTGCGCAGTTTCTGATATGGAACCTTTGTCAGTGACCCTTATTTTTTTTTGAATAATCTAATATTTGTTATGTTTTTATTTGTTCGATTACGTCTATATGAAATTTTCTGTGCAATCACTGACCGTGGTATATATAAACTGATTTCTAATGCCACATGCACTCGCACTACACGTTAGACAGAGCGCTTTAGCCCTCTGAGCTATCGTCAGGACGGGTTTTGTTGTGATTAAAACTAGTTTTATTTAATTTATACAAAACTAATTTCAATATTCTACTTTGCTTAAATTTTTTTCTATTAACAAAAAAAAAAAAAAAGAAGGAATCATACCACTTTCAAAATAAACATTTTTTGTCAATATTTCTATATTTGTTCAAATGATTTAATTTTTGTTTTATATAAAAATAATGTTTGTGTTAAATATTAAACTCGTTTTTTTAAAAGGGCTTATACTGATTTGGGAAAAAAAAATTTGCATTAAATCGGTCCTTATTAAATAATCATAATTATTTCATAAAATATTTACACATTAGCTGTTTTAAAATTTTGCATAAAAAACTTATGATTTGTCTTTGCTAAATTTTGACAAATTTCAATTTGTAACGCGGATAATGGTCATAAAATGTTTTCTAACATAATTTTATTACTTTCCCATATAAAAATTATTCTAACTTTCTGGTTTATTTAAGTTTTTTCTATTTACAAAAAAAGGAGGTCTCATACCACTTTCAAAATAATATTTTTTGTCAAATCGTTATCTTTTTAATATTCTCTCTTAATATTTGTATGGATTTTGAAATTATTTCATTTTTGTTTTATTTAAAAACTCCTTAACTCGTTTTTTTTTAAAAAGGCTTATACCGATTTGGAAAAAAAATGCGAAAAATCTATCATTGCTAACAAAATTTAGTTCATGAAATATTTAAACATTAGTCGTTTCGCAGTCATTTCGACTTTGTATAATCGTTAATACAATTTGCCACAAAACAAAACTTAAGAAATGTGTTTTAAAATTTTTCGAGAATTTCAACATTCAACACACAAATATCGTTAATAAAATTTTTCAAACATTATTTTACTACTTTTCCATGCAAAAATTAAATTTAAATATTTTGTTTATTTTAGTTTTTTTTCTATTAAGGAAAAAAAGAAGTAATCGACGTTTACTTACAATAAACATTTTTGTTAAAACGATAACTATCAAAAATGCAATCATCAACATCTCAGTTTTTTTTTAAATTTTTAAATTTTTTATTTTAGATATAAAAAGATCCCTTATATTGCACCTAATTCCACTAACTAATTTTTTTTTTTTTTTTAATTGGACTGATACCACTTTCAAAATAAATGGTTAAGATAATGAATTCTGACTTCATCGGATATCATTAAACACCTTTATCTTGAAATTTTTGGAATATTAAATAAAATACACTTTTTATAACAAAACGGAAAATTTTCGAAAGAAATTCGACACGGGTTAACGCCCCCCCCCCCCCCCCCCCCTACCCTATTAAAAAAAATCGATTTTTCCATTTGGAAATACTTGCAATAAAACTGGAGCAGTGTAATGACAAATATATTTTCAAGGGACACCCTAATATGTATGTTTATATTAAATTATTATTTTACTTTAGGAGGCCTTAAGGGGTTACCGGTTGCTGATTTTTCGTTTTTAAATGAGGTCATAGTATTCCTTAAGGAAATACACTTTCCTTATTTATTTACTTGAATTTCTTTTTAACTTCATCTAGTTTACTTTTTGGTGTAGAAAAGTTTAAAGATAAAAGTAATAGAAATTGTGACTACATATTGCTAAGTATGAATTTAAATTACAAACTATTGACTTGATTTGTATATGCAAATCATTTTTTTTTTAATAATAATTTATATCACGATATTTTGTTCTAAAATATTAATTATTCAAATCATGAATTAAATTATATTGCATAACTCTTAATTCTACAACTTTGTGATTTAAAATATTTTATTTTAGTTGTATTTTCTAAGATAAGTGATTACATTCTACGAGCTTGAAAGCCCGACACTTCTTTACCGGTATTAGGATGGAAAATTAATTAATTTTTAAGGATTTTTTTTTTAATAAATTAGTGTATTCTTTTTAAGTGTATGTATTTGTGATTTCAAATTTTAGATTTCTACCTCCATGGAATTCCACAGGTCTTTATAGGTAGAATTTTTTTCTTTTAAAACCCATTTATACCAAGATTTTATAAAAACCCAACAGATATATGCAATAAATTAACCCCTACCTCAAAAAAAAAAACAATATTGGAAATTTACGACTTTTTACCTAAACCGTTTGTGCGGGACGTTAAGGGGAAGGAAGACCTCCACTTTTTTTCCTCCCTGTAAACATTTTTTAATACGCAGTTTTAGCGGATGCCTGCCCCAAATTAAAAGCTCCTACATTGATGCTGTGTGCATTGGCAGACCAAATGTTAGGATCAATACTTCAGCGGCTTTTAGGAGCAGACATTTCCCAGATAAACACACATTTAATGTCGTTCTTTTAAGAAGTTCTAACATATAATTTAGCAGTGAACAAATATTTCAAATTTAGGTGTCTTCCTGAAAGGGTATAGGCATGCCGTTAGTGGGGATACTTTTCACCCCTCCTAGCAGGCATTTCCAAAAATCCCGTCTACGAGAATGGAAGAACAAAATCGACATTATTAAAAGCATTGGGATTCATTCAAAAGCAAGGAAATTGGGTTCCATATGAATTGAAGCCGAGAGATGTTGAAAGGCGATTTTGCATGTCGGAAATGCTGCTTGAACACTACAAAAATAAGTAATTTTTGCATCGTATTGTCACTGGTGATGAAAAATGGATACTTTACGATAACTCCAAGCGCAAAAAGTCATATGTAAAGTCCGGCCAACCAGCCAAATCAACGCAGAAGCCGAATATCCATGGCGCCAAGGTAATGCTCTGTATTTGGTGGGATCAAAAGCGTGTTTTGTATTATGAGCTGTTGAAATCGGGTCAGACGATCACGCGGCACCTGTACCGAACACAATTGATTCGTTTGAAGAGAGCAATCAACGAAAAACGACCAGAATATTTGACAAGACATGAGTCCATAATCTTCTATCTAGACAACGCTCGGCCACATGTTGCAAGATGGGTCAAAAAGTATTGGGAAAACAGTGGATGGGAAGTTTTGGCTCACCCGCCTTATATCCCAGACATTGCCCCTTCTGACTACCATTTGTTTCGATCGATGCAGAATGCCCTTACTGTAATACGCTTAACTTCAGAACATGGTATCAGAAATTGGCTTGATTCATTCTTTACCTCAAAACCGGAGCAGTTCTTTTGGCGCGGAATCCATATGCAACCAGAAAGATGGGGAAAAGTAGTGGCTAACGATGGACAATACTTTGAATAATGTATCAATTCATTTTATTAATATAATAAATGCATTTTTCTAGCAAAAAAATCAAGTTAATATTGTATACCCATTACTTTCCTCGTGAAAATTTTAAAAGGACCTTAACAGTAATTAAGAACAAATTCCAAGGAGCATATGCTTTTAATTTAAAACGTTTAGCCATTAAAGACCTACCTACCAAATTTCATGTACGTCACTTTAACGGTTTTGCCAGGCTCTCCTAGTAAAAATTTTAAATATACGCCTATACACAAGTCTACTCGAGTGAAAAAATCACAATTTTCCAAATTCCGCTCTACACAGATGTCTACTTCTAATTAAGCAAAAAGGTGAGACTTTCCACTTTTTGCCCCTCTTAGTTGAGATTTCCAAAAACGCCATCAATACAGGTGTCGGTCTATGCAGATGTCTACTCCTGATAAGGAACTCATATACCAAATTTAAAGATTCTAGCTTCCGTGGTTTGGCAAGGCCGCCAAGGGAAAGACTATGTCAAGCTTTTAACTATTACTCGTGATAACGAACCCGCATATTAAATTCTAAGTTCATTGCTTTGGTGCTTTGGCCTGGCCACCAGGGGGGAGAGTTTTCCCTACGTTAACGTACAAAAAATATCACATAAGTGAGAAGAAACATATATTACAAATTTCTGACCAAAGGGATTTGGCAGGCCAATAAGGGTAGAATTTAATATTTTTTGCCACTCGCAGTTGAAATTTCCAAATGTCTACTTCTGATTTGAAACTCACGCACCAAATTTCAAGTCCCTAGCATCAACGGTTTTGCCAGGCCACCAAGTGTAATATTTTCTCCCTTTTTGCCCCTCCCCGTGTGAATTGGCAGAAAGTCCTTCAATACAGATAAGGTACCATCTAGCGATAAAGTACCCACATACTAAATTTGAAGTTCCTCGCCGTAGAACTTTAAAAAAATTAGCTCTATTAAAAGATCTACTACTACTGTTTAGGAACCTAATATTATAGTCGTAAAGGAAGGAGCTGGAGGCTGGACTGAGACCTTTCAAATGAAAGTATTGAATTACATAATGGTGATAAATTTTTTCCATGTTTACAAAATCACTGAGATCGTTTATTTTGATGGCTCCAAAAAAAATACTAAACAACGTGGAGCCACTTTTCACCAAAGTATTATTTTTTCAAACTACTGCCGCCATCTATACGTCGAGTCGGCTAATTTTGGATTTTTTGTAAAAAAATGCGAAAAAAAATCAAATTTCGCAAAATTTTATAAAATGTTTGCATTTAAAAATTTTAAATTGCCGTTTTGAAACGGAGATGATGTTTACTAAGAAACTCCATTGACGCAATTCCAAATATGATTGTCAATGTCAGACGCAAAAAATATAAATTTTTTGGAAAATAACACCGAAATTTAAACACTGTTCTCAAAACTCAATTCCATTAAACATCTTAAAAACCTGCAGTTCACCTCTTGGCAGTTCACTAGAATATCATTAAACTTTTTTCAATTTTTATTTTACTTTATCATAGTCGACTCCTTTGTCTTTCATATAAATGAATTTCAACATAATTCTATTCACCAGACTTGGCGTTAATTGGTTAACTAAGTATTTCAATTAAAAAAACTTTACTGGTTTCCTTTTTAAATAACTATAAAAGTTTTTTGAAATAGTTATAGTTTTAATATAGTGTTTGGCGATGTTTCACCACAATAAAGCCTAGTTTTTGCCTCGATTCGTAACCATGGATTAGACATTTGTCCACCACTTCACATCTGAGACAAAGTTATTGTGCGTGTAAGTCTTTTAGTTTTTCACTAAATTAACAGAACTATTAGACGTATGAGTGATATTAATATAAAACTGCTGATACGTATCACTCATACGACTAGTATTATAAATACATGTTTGTGATTTTAAAAAGTTCACACATTTTAGCAGTCAGAAACTGAAAGTGGTACAACAAATAAAGGACTGATATACCCACTGGCTAGCCGAATAATTATTAATTAACCACTGGCTGAATACTTGTTTAAGATGCTTTACCATCGTTTCCAAAAAGCATGGAAACAGAAAAAATCATTGACAGAGAATTGGCTGAGATCACTATGATAACGTTGGGAAAAAGTGTTTTCCCAGTACTATCAGTCAGAAATTACCAATGCACTGTTCTAAATATCGTCAAAATTTGTCTGAAAAATGTTCAAAGAACCTATGTCGTGTTCTTTATGTGTTAAACTACACAGAGGGAATTCCTTGGAAGAGTGTAAATGAAGTTTGTTCACTAAAATAATGAAGTTTTCTTCACAATATGAATGAAAAATTTCTTAATCTTCATGAACAACTTTTAATGAAACTTTTTCATTAGTCGTATGAAATTTTTAATAAATAATATGAATTCTTTTTATTAAATTTAATGAAAAACTGCACTTATTTAATGAAAAGATTCAATGGACGAGTTCCGATGACAGTTCATAGATATAATGCAACAATTCAATGCTTTCATGCAGATAATTCTCTCAGTGTAGTGAAACAATTGAAAAAAAGTTTATTAAGTTTGCTCCCAATTCTATTTTCTTATATCGATACCAGCAGATTTCCTAATGTCGATACCAGCAGACCCAAATTATGTAGAAATTATCAAACTCTCCTCGAAAAAAGTCTTAAAAATATGGCACACCTAGCTCAAAAGTGACACAACTCAAAATTTTTAATTTTTCAGAAATCGAAAAAAAATATTTGCATCTTTATGCCAATTGAAAGATAAAGAAAGACAAAACTGTTTTTTTTAGCAATAGTTAACAATAGTTAAAATACACTGATATTTATTTTATAGATAAACAAGTGTATTGTGCATAGTTTAAGCATATAAACCCAAAAATTAAAATTTTGAGTTGAGTCACTTTTGAACTGGGTGTGCGATATGTTAAAAATTAAAAAAAAATATCTTTTTAAATGGCCTTAATTAATCAATAATTTAGAGTTTTAATGCCATTGTAATATGGTATCCTTTCCTGCTACACCGATAAAATTTTCCTTCATACACTGATAGATTTTTGTAAGTAGTATTAATGAATTCCTTCATTAATACAATAAATTTTTTCGCAAAAAAGTACCTAAAAGAATGTTTCATTGAATCAATGAAACATGCTTCATTAAATTAATTTTAATATAAGGCTTCATTTACCCAATGAAAATTTCATGAATATATGAATTTTTTTTTTTTATTAATTCTATCATAAACGTTATAAAAGTTTCATGTGTTTAATGAATAAAATTCATAGTTTAGATTAAATATTTGCATAGATATTTAATAGTTTTACCTTTTAGTTTTAATAAAGCTAAGTTATTCAGAAATTACAAAACAAAAAGTGATTTATTTATAACAAACTTTTTAATGAGATTAAAATACGAGTATTAACCAAAAACATATTTCTTTAATAAAATATACTCGTCAAAATAATGTTTAAAAAAATGTAATTGTTGTAGCAAGTAACAAAGCTCAACTTTGCGTTCATTACATATCTGTTGACTTTTTACAAAAACACCTATGTCGACTTAAGAAGTTTTTTATATAATTTTGTGGTCGTTTCACATTAAGACTTTATACACAAATAATCCTTTTTCCAATGTCCCTTTAGCTTCTAACTGGAACTTTTAGAAACACATTTGTTGTTGTTTTCCATATAAATTTTCAATTTAAATTTTAACTGAACATTCAGTAATCGGGCCTAAATGATATTAGACAGCCGCAAATCAATTTATTTCAAAATTTTGTTTAATTCTGTTTGACAAAAGAGTATATGCCATATGTTATATTGAGTGGTTTACTTTAACGATTATTTTTTTACAGCATTATTCATATGTTAAAACGAGTGTCTAACATCTAGTGCACAACTTTCCCTTATGTGAATTTCTGAGTAACATAAGTTGTGCACTCGATGTTAATCAATTGCTTTAGCTTATGAACAAAGCTTTCAGTCTGCATGTGCTATATAAAAAAAAAAAAACAAAAATTACAATAAACATTTTTTTTTTTTGCATATTACAAAATAAAATTTGAATTGAAAAAAAATTTGAAAAAAAAAATTTTTTTTAGGAAATTATTAAAAAATCGTAAAAAAAATTGATGCAAAAACTAAAAACCTTAATGAATTTTTATTTAGTTAATGAAAATTTTCATTGAATCCATTTTAATAAAAACGGTTAATTAATATTATGAAGGAAAATATTATCAGTGTAGTATTAATGAATCAATTTCATTAAAATTGATTCATTGATTTATTGAAAAATTTCATTAACAAATATTTCATTACAAATTTTTAATGATTTTTTCATATTTTCATAAAAAAATTCATTAAATCAATGAAAATTTTTAAACTTCTTACAATCGCAATGTTAACTTGTAGTATGCAACAAAAATAGTTTAATGCAATTTTTTATTTTTTTTTATATAGTAAATTATGGATTAAAAAAAAAAAGTAATCGCTGAAGCTAAACACCTAATATAACAAACTACATACATTTTTTGTTAAACAGAATTAACTAAAACTTTAAAAAATATTGATTTGATGCGATCTCATAAAATTAAGCTTACGCAGCGTTAAAGTGAAATAACTACAAATTTCTTAAAAACTTTTCTTAAGTCGACATAGTTGGTTTTGTAACATGTTACCAGGTTTTATTTTTTTAAATTTAAGAACAAATTATTTTTGGTTAACACCTCAACCTCTTTAAAAAAGTGTGTTATTGTGTGCTTTTGATTTTTTTGTAATCAAAAGCAATAAAAATGTTTCATTTAAACTATGAATTTTGTTCATTAAACTCATGAAGCTTTTATAATGTTTATGCTAGCATTAATGAAAAATATTGCATATAATTCATGTAATTTTCATTGGGTCAATGAAACACTTTATTGAAATTGTTTAAATGAGACATGTTTTACTGATTCAATGAAACATTTCCTTGGGTACTTTTTTATCAAAAAATTCATTGTATTAATGAAAGAATTCATTAATACTACGCATAAATTTCTATCAGTGTCCCATACATATTTTAAATCTTTTATTTTATAAAAGAAAATAATATATGTATTTTCCCGAGGATATTTAAAACAAAAATCATAACAAATGATTGTAGGAAATATTTATTTTGTATATTATTGTCTCATTGAATTTGATTTAAAGCCATTTGAAGTACCACACACAGCAGCGGTCATTAAAATAGTAGTGAGATCCACTTTATCTCCGTTTTAGATCATTTGATTTTTAGTTTGTCAAAACTAATATATTATTTATTTTGAAAAAATGTATTTTAGTAAATACAGTTTACTATGATATATATCTTCCATTCCACAATAGATCGGCCAAAAACTGCCCGTGGGTCTTTCGATTTAAATTCACAGAAACTGTGTACAGTATAGTTTCAACATTCATAGTTTATTGTATATGCATATATCGCATCATTTAAAAGGTATTGAAATGGTACATTCCTATTGTTTTATAATGTGGAAGATAAATTTGTTCAGTGTCAAAAAGAAATGCATTTTGTATGAAATTTACTTTAAAAATAGGTTTTTTTTAAAACTTGGCCACTATTGATTTAGAAAATTAAGGCATATTTGGAAAATATGTAATTTTTACCTTAAAGTAACAAATTCACTAATATTTGGGTCCAGGGGTTTAACTATTTGTAATGATTAAAAAAAAAAAAAAACCTTACGTCATGTTTGCATAACCTGATAGAAATTTGTGCTTAGTATTAATGAGTTCCTTCATTAATACAATGATATTTTTTATTAAAATGTCCCCAAAGAAATGTTTTGCTACTAGACTTTAAAAATTTTTCCGCTTTTCATAAAAATTATTTTGTAAAAAAACTTTAACAAAATTACCACAAAATTGGCGAATTTTGTGTAAGGTCAGCTTTTTTGATAATAAAAAATTTTAAAAATGAGTCAAAATTTAAGTCAGAAAAAAAAAATGTCTAAAGTCAGCACAATCTTTTGCTAAAAATCAACGAGCTGAGTTTTAGCAACAAAATTTATAGATTCAGCACAAGTTTTTCTGTTAGCACAAGTTTTACCATCACTTATTAAAAATTAAAAAACCCTTTTTTTGCAATAAGAAAAAGCAAACATAAAAAATTACCTAAGATGTGTGTCTTTGTCGCTCGCTACAGTCTGTCTACCTGCACGTATATTTGTTTGCAATTTGACCACACTACATTAATACTCACTTTAAAGATTTAGTTTATAAATACACATTTAATGGTTATTAAATTGAAATATTATATTTTCTCTTTAATTAAATTAATAGACAATTACTTTGACAAGCCGGTGACAACACACAATTAAAGTTATTTTAATTCACGTATGTATTATTATTGTTAGCGTCGTTTTGTATGAAAAACAGATACAAAAATCTTCCATGGTTGATTTTTTTATAATATGTCTTTAAATGTAAATGTACTTTATAATATCATTTTCCTTGTCTCTACACTAAACTATGTGAGCAAACACCACTGTAAATGTAGTTAAAAACAAATGAAATTTTAATTAAAAAATGACGACTTTCATTTCAGTAATTAATCACATGTTAGTAAAATATAAACAAACATTTATTATTTTTATTTTTTAAATAACAAAAAAAAATGTACAAAATTAATGTAAAATCATAAAACAGTCATTTGATGTGGTTTGTTTTTTTTTTTTTTTTGTTTTTTTTTTTTTTTTTTTTTAAAAGAGAGGCAACACTCAGGAAATACTTCCTATATATTTAGTGTGTTGCTTTCTTTGGAAAGGGATAGTATAGAGATGAAAGGTAGGGAAAGATGAAGGGCTTCAGAACATGGCAACACTGTAATTGCGCGAGATGATAAGTCTTAGAACAGTTGTTGCTCGCCACCTGATGGAGAGTTGGCGAACTTATTGAAGCTTTTGGTTCATAGCCCTGATTCATTATTTTACTTCGGTGGGGTTTAATTGCTATGGGAACACCGAAGGTGGACATTGCGATACGTATGAGGGATAGAAAAAAACTCATACATATTATTTTTGATGTTGCCGGCACCGGGGATCGAACCCGGGACCTTCTGTGTAAAAGTCCAACGCGCTAACCATTACACCACAACGCCCACTACATTAAAAATAAAGAAACTGTATTACAATCCAAACAACTACATATTTTTAAAGCAGAAGTTCGCTGAGTATACTACGTCTTTACATGCCACGACATATACTTCACTCTTTGTATATCTTTCAATCTGGTTGTTGTTCACACTAATAATGTGCTTATCAGCATAATTTTTAGCAAAATAAATTAGTAAAACATTAGTACAGTATTAGTAAAACATTAGTTCAAAACAGCTAAGCTATGAAGAAGTATAACTAAATTTTTTTTTTTTTTTAATGTAGCAATAAATTTATACAATTTTAAAAGAATATGTATGGTTCTCATATGTCTTTTATTTAGCATTAGGGTGCTTCTTGATCTGCATGAAAATGTCTTTCATTTATGTAAAAAAAGTGGCGTTTAATACACCTTTTAAATGGCGCAGCGTTAAAAAAGGCTGAAATCACTAATACATCATCGTAATTATGTCTCATTTTTTGTTAAATTCTTATTTGATTAAAGTTTATTTGACTGCGTAAACAAATAAAAAATTATAATTTATGATAAAACTTTCATTCTAAAGCACTTGTGGGCTTATTTATGGCTTATGTGTATCTGTTTTATTTCTTCAATGTAATTCCGCAAAAAAGTGATGACAGCGACCTCTTGTGAGTAAATTAAATTTGTTTTTCTTTTTATTTTGTATTTAGTAATAAAAAAAGAAAATTCTACAATTTTATTTTAGATTATTCGCCTTTATATATACTTTTCATAAAGATTAATAGAATCGCTATTATCTTTATGACAGTGGGCTGATTGAAAAATAATTTGAGGGGCAACTAACTACTCTAAATTACTCTATTCGCGGATATAACAATTATGTTGATACTGAATTCGTGTAGATTTTTCAGCTTTATAAATTCATTATGGGCACTACTATTTTAATGACCGCTTCTGTGTCTTGAAGAAAAGCCAACCGCAACAACAAGCATTTATATGTATAAAAATATCATATCAATGTCATGTTAAGCGTAAAGTAAAAACACTTTTTCTTAAGGATACAACATCAACAGTAAGAAAAATAACAAAAGGACAACCATTCTTACCATATTTGTGTGCATAACATATGGGGCATTCCATATCAACTGGGCATTCCATATCAACAAAGTTATTTTATTATTTAGATTAATATTAAATTTAAAGTATTGTTTGTGCCATAAGTTACCACCCTTGAAATAGTAAAAATCCAAATAACAGGTTGCAGAACAACTTATACTGTATTACAATAGGTTCTAATTTCTGTTCTACAACCCATTCTTTTGTATAGAGTTTGTCCTATTAACTACAGGTTGCTGTACAACCAGTTATAGAACTCGTTCTGAGATAGTAAAACCTTAGATATTGCTTCCCAGAAATATGTTCCAGAACAGGTTTATGTAACCGGTGGCAAAAGAATCCGTTCTGGAATAGATTTTGAGGTAGCCAGTTCTAAACAATTTTTGCTGGGCAATAAAGCATGCAATGCAATAGCCTTAAATTTTTTTCCATTAATTTTTTTTAAATATAATTTACACCACTGATAATAATCCATACGTAAAATACGGTGGGGGGGGGGGGGGGGGGTTTGCGACCTGTCAGTTCTAAAATACTTTGAGGCGCAGATCACGAATATGGCTTTCGACTTTTAAAGTTAGCTATAGTTAAAGAATGATTTGCAAAACACTTTTTGTATGAAATTTAATTTTTTTGATAAACTTTTTATAAAATAATAAAATATTTAAAATAATAACGGAACTTTTCTGCAACATTAAAATAGTATCGGCAATGCTCTTTATATTAGCACCCGTCGTAAAAGGTTCGATAATATTGTCTATGCATCTATTCAAAGTTAAAATTTTTAATTTTTCACGATTTCGTGAATGAAATATGTAAAACAAAAAGAAGGTCCAAGACCTTAACCTTCCTACTTTTATTGAACATTACTGGTTACTTAAATTGTAAAAAAACTCGCGAACTTTGTCGTTTAGTTTAAGAAAAAAATTGTTTAAAAAACAAAAATTGTGTGTATTTTTATGTCTTAGAAATATGCAGTCTGCGACATATCTTAATTCACTAAATTCAGATAAAAACATTCAACTATGCTTAATACTTGTTTTCGAATCAATTTACAGTTATTGAAATGCGTTTTTCTAAAAAAATAACGATTTTAAATGTTACATGTCGAAAAATGTATTTTTTTATTTTTTCATAGTAAATACATACAAAATTAATTTTAAAAAAAATTCTCAAAAATGTTTAACTTCAGATAGAATTTTCGGAAATTTTTGATATGAAAGCGATGTTTTTTTTTCTATAAAATTAATTAAGGGGGATATAAATTAACAGCATGTGATAAAAAGTTGTAAATTCTATTAAGTGATTTTGTAATATTCACTAAAAGAAAAATAATTGAAGTTTTCACTAGAATTGCAAGGATATCCTAGATCCATCACCCAATCGAAATTAATTTGTATGGCTTTAAATGCTCAAAGTCTGCACTTTAAAACCATACACAAAAAAACCTAAAAACGGGTTTAAATTCAAAAATGTATTGAATCAATTAATATATTAATTGATATTGCACCTATCACAGTAATGATAATAGCAATTAAAACTTTTATTGTAGGAGTAAAAAATAATTTGAGAACTACGTCTAAAATAAAATATAAATTTATATATTTAAAAGGTCAATTCAAATATTAATTGATTCAATTAAATATTTGTTTAGAAACAAATTTATTTCAAATCAAATCTTTAATTAGATATTTTAGGCTAATAATTTTTTCTGTGTATTAAAAGTTAATTGCAGTTTATTCAGGTATATGAATTAATAAGAAAATTTTAAAGAAAAAACTAGATTTTTCATAAAAGTTAAATTCACGAATATTTCGAAAAGTTGAGCTAATATTAAAATTTGGAGTTCACATTCGTGATCAACGTCATAAAATATATCACAATCGATAAGTCGCTTCTCCAATACATTTTTCGTGTTTAACAGTGTTATTAGTGTAGTATTTAACTTAGTTTATCTAAAAATCTTACAAATAGCTAATACTTTTTTCTATTTCTATAAAAATGTTCATGTTTTATTCAATAAAATAAGTCAGTAAAACGTCTTCTAAATCAAGTATACCATTTTAAACCAAATTTTTTTGTTAAAAACTATGTTTTCAGCTAAAATGTTAGTTATACTTATTCAGCACTTAACTAATGTTTTACTAATATTTTACTAATGTTTTGCTAATTTATTTTGCTAACAAAAATTATGCTGATAAGCACATAATAGTATGGACAACAACCAGATTAAAAGATATATGAAGAATGAAGTAGATGCCGCGGCATGTCAAGATATAGTAGAGACGAGGATAATAATACAAAAAAGTACAACTATTTTATGACATGCATATAAAAAAATCAACTGTGGAAGATTTGTGTATATGTTTTTCTTACTAAAACAAAAATTGTGGATAAAAACAACTCAAATTTTTTGTTGTCACCGGCTGGCGAAAGTAATTGTCTATTAACTTAATTAAAGACAAAATAAAATACTTACATTAATAAAGATTAAATATGTATTGGTAAACTAAATGTTTATAGTGATGGATAATGTAGTGTGGTCAAATTGCAAATAAATATACGTACAGGTAGATAGGCTAAAGCGAAAGACAAGGACACATATCCTAGATAATTCTTTGTTTCCTTTTTCTTATAGCAAAAAAAAAAAGTGTTTTATATGTCATACTTTGTTGTTATTCTTATTATTTGTTAAAATTATCTACGGCATTTGTATTGCTTTGAAAGATACCATCATTTAGACAACCATTGTTGTAAGTAGTTTTATTTTTCAATAAAAATGTTTACTTCTTCTTCTTCTTCTTCTTCCTGTAAAGAGACTAACTAAAGAAATATTCTACAGTAATTAATATAAAAATTAATTACGATTGTCATTATCTGACGGTTGCAAAACAATTTCTAATATGAAATTTGAAGAAACTTGCTTAACGGCGACTCAATCTCTAGCCTACACTTGGTATCCAACTATTGTATGTGAATAAAGCGCATCATAAACGTGATAATTACTTGTGAAAAAGAGATAGGATTAAGAAGAAACAGCATTCTAGTTGAGAAAAGAATTGTGCATTGGTATTAGTTAATTCTGTCTCTTCTGATCGAAACAATACTTGTTTGTATGTAGTGTGACCAAACTCCACTTTAGTCACAGTCATCGCTGTGTCGACCGTGGCTCAACTCGTTAAGAGGTGAGATTACGATGCATAGCTTGATGCTAAGGCAGTGAGTTCAAATCACAGTACGACACCAAAAAATAAAAATTTTTTCATATAGAGCAAATTAACAATATAAAATACTTTGTTCAATTGACACATGAATTAACCACTGACGAGTCCCAGGAGGGGAACGAAACTGCGGCAGTCTGGTGTATCCCTTGTGTCCGTAAAATTTTTCAATAAAAATGTTACTTCTTCTTCTTCCTGTAAAGAGACTAACTAAAGAAAGTTGTTTATGTTATATATAAAAATTATTTCTATATATTTTCAGATATTACATTAATTCATGTCGTCAATTTGGGAGTATGAACATTTGTATATTTTGTAACGTATTGTAAATTATTTTTAAAAGAATCACAAAAAATGTTTTGGATTTTCAGCAAATAAATTAACTTCCTAAATTTTTCTAAAAAATTCTTTAAGTTCTTCAGTTTACCAATATTCAGAAAAAAATTTGTTAACCTTTAGCAATGATTTTTTAATTTTTAATTAATTAATTTTAGCAAAACTTTTGCTGAATCTACTAATTTTGCTGACATTAGCAATTTTTGGTAAACACCCTCCTGATTCAGCAAAACTTTCTACTGAATTTACTAACTCTTTTTTGTGTGTAAAATTTAGATCAATTCAAACGGAAATTTCAACAAAGATAAGATATATTTACTTTTTAACTGCACAGTTAATATGGAAAGCCTCATATGAACATTATTATAAATATTGACGACATCAAGTTATCAAAAGAGATTCAACAGTTGACAAATAAAACGGAAGACATATTTGTATATGAGGCATTTCATATAATTTATTTAGTTTGTTTTTTAATATATCAAACTAAAGAATATCTTAAAAATGTGTTGTAATTCAAAATTATTTCATACGTATATAAAAGAAAGAAATTTTAGGTCTCCATTCGCAGCTGTGACTGGCTATGACTGTCATAATACTATTTCTAAAACTGAACATTCTATACAAAACGACAATAAAATTCAAATTTTATTTGATGCTTTCTGTACAAGGTCTTTATTTTTTTGGACTCGTAATTTTTAAAGAAAATTTATAATAAATAAAATTGTTTGTGACTCTTGCTCAAACACCAGAAACTTTTTGTGTTTTGTTTTTATCAAAGATAATTATAGTAAAAGTACAAAAAAAAAATATATATATTTTTATACAAAGAAAAGAAAATAAAAACATCTATATACTTGAAAATTTTCCTCATGTTAAAAATTATATAAACTTTTTGTTCATATTTTTTTTCTTTCAAAAATGAAAAAAATATTCGAAGAAAAAAATTTTTTAAACTTTTTTTTAAAATTTTCGTTTTTTTTTTGTTTAATAAAAAAAAAAAAACTATAGTTATATTCAAATATGGCTTTTATATGAGACGTACCAAGCGTTATTATGAGAATGTCATACATGGGAATTTAACATTAGTGGATCATATAAAGCAATTGAAAAAGAATATCATGACAATTTAATGACAATGAAATATTTTGCATTAGAAAAATCATTATTAATGATAATAAAATCACATTAATGCATAAAAAAATAATTACTTACTGATAAAAAAAACAGCATTTGTTTACAAAAAAAATCCTGATAAATGAAACCGAACAACAGGGACAGGGAAGTAAAATACATATTTTTTTTAAGATGTCGTTCTATGGATGGAATGTAATATTTTTTGAAATCGAAATGATGTGAAATATAATGGGGAATGTGTGGAATTGTAGTGCTTAATATTGGGAACAAAATTTAATATAAATTAGAATGAGTGGAATTGAAAGACTAAAAATGCAGAACGATATAAAATGAAACGGGGAACGAGTGGAACTAGAACATTTATTACATGTATCGAAATTGCATTGACCTGGGAACGAACTATACTATAATAAAAAAAAAAAAATCACTCTATGGCTGAATCCCTCTGGATCTCTCCCGGACATATTTTCATTATCAGGGTTTTTCGCCCTATCTTCTTTAGTTTCAGAGAAAATTTATTTAAGAAAATGTCATTTTATAAAATGGCTTGTATCTCGAAAACTAAGCGAGATATCTTAAAACGAGGAAAAACATTTAGAAACTCGATATTCGTAACACCTAGCAATAATACAAATATGTAAAGTGTTCTGATTCAACTCGTTCCCCTTTCATGTTCATATTGTTAAATTCTGTATTTTCATGTATAAACATAAGTACATAAAAATACAAACAAATAAAAAAAAATAAAAAATACAAAACAAATAATTAAGACACCCTGTTTCATAAAAAATTAATCCCTCGGAATCTTTCCCGGACCTAACATAATTAATACTCCTGTGGAGCAAAAACGTTTTCCGTTTTGCCCTATCCTGTTTAATTTAGTTGATACCGGCCATTTTAAATAATGGCCATTTTACAAAATGGTCAGTATATCGAAATCTAAGAGGGATAGCTCAAAATGGACCTCATTTTTGCAAAAGTTGGCCTATGAATATACGTCTGATATAGGTTTCATTTATTTTTAGAAAATGTTCACAGGATGACTTATTAATTTTTTTCATCAATTTGTGTGATAATACTATTAAGCACCGCCAAATTAAAATTTCATTCCCCGTTCTATTCCATTTCTTTGTGGTTAGTGTTTCAATTCCACTCGTTTCATTACATTTTGTCATACTTTACTTGGATACAAACCAGACTGAAAGTTAATATCTACACAATTTTAGAAATTTCGGTCTCATAAATTATGTAAAATAAGCATGAGTCCGAGCAAAGACTTTCTTTCATCACTGATTTCAGCGAATTTTCACAAATTTTTCCGTTTTTTTTTTGAAATACCATTTTTTAATGCCATTGAAAACAAAATTTAATAAAATTTTGGAAAAAAAAACTATTTTTCTTTATATAAAAACTTGGTATTTTTTAAAAAAAAACTTTTTTTTGTACAAAAACTTTTTATTTGATTTTTCTTTGAAGATACAAATAGTTTCAACTTTGGAAAAAAAAAATATAAATTCCCAGTCAAAAAAAAAAATTGGATGCTTTTTTGAGGGTTCTATTCAAGGAGTCAAAAATGAAGTAAACTGAACACATATTTTTAAATTTCAAAATTTTATTGTCAAAAATTGTTAATTTTTTGGTCGAAAATGTGAGCTTTCCATAAAGAATCACAAAAGACCTCAAAATTTGGCAGAAAATTAATTAATCCTAAAACAGAAATGCCTCAGAAATGTTATTGAATTTAAAATTTTGTGATAAATTCATAAAAGGCTCCAAAGAAAGGTTGATTTTGAAGCCAGAGAAGGAACGCTCTTTTAGATGATGAACCACTTTCATACAAAAATTTTTAATTTTAATAATATTTTTAGCCCATTTTTGATTCATTTTGTAGCTTTTTTGCTGCCAGGGTTGTAGTTTTTTTTTTCTTTTCTGTTCAAAAGAAAAATATTTTTAAAACTGTCGATAAAAATAAAACAAATAATTTAGAAAATTATTTTATTTTTAACAGAATACTTTTTTTCCTATAAAAATTTAAAAATTAAGTTTTTTGTTTGTCCCGATTTAACGAATTCAGTTTATAAACTTGGGTGTTCGTTATATCGGAGTTTGTTAAATCGATTATTCGTTAAACCAGAATTGTTAATTTAAACGTTGTAAATTTGTAGAAAACAGAACTGGTAAGCAACGTTTTGAGTGGTATTGGCATATTGAGAAAAACAGTGTTTTCCCAGTACTTTATTATATCTAACGTGAGCAATTTCTACCTGGGATGTTTTACTTTTATCAATACACGCAATATTAAAGTCACAGGAGGTATAACAACACGCTGATAGTACATTTGTACTACCATTGTGTGCGTGACAGATCAATACAAATTTCTACACTCATAGAAAAAATGTAAAAATAGCTGAAAAAGCTACTACAAATTAGTTAAAAATGATCTTACCGAAAATAAAAATAAAAATTATCTTGCAGAAAATAGTTATATTCGATGTAATTTTTTTTTTTTTTTATTAATTAATAATCATATAATTACAAATTATATACTATTACCCTAACCGAGCACTAGCTACTATGGCCTTCGGCACGTTGTAGCGAAAACAGACCAGTGCCTCTGGTGGGAATCGAACCCAATGTACTGATAAGCCAGCGCGCTACCAACTAGTCTACCGGGGAACCCCGATGTAAATTTTATTTAACTGACTCTGTAAAATTAGCAAAAACATTTGCTAAATATTTCTACACTCAAAATAGCAAACAAAAACTGTAATATTAACAAAAATTTGCTATATTTACCTCGAATTTAGTAGAATGCAAACAACAGCTTATTTTGATAAAAAAAATCTTTTGCTAATGTCAGCAAAATCAAAATTAGTAGATTCAGCAAAAGTTTTGCTAACACTTAGTGGATTAGAAATTAAAAAACCCTTGCTAAAAATTAATACAATTTTTGCTGAATATTAGTAAACTGAAAAAAACTCAAAAAAATTGCAGAAAAATTATACTTTAGTTATTTGCTGAAAATCATAAAACATATTTTTGGTACTTTTAAAAATAATCTACAATACGTAACAAAATATAAAAATGTTCATAAATAGACGACATGAATTAATGTAAGATCTAAAAAATAGAAATAATTATATATTACATAAGCAAAATTATCTTTCAACTACATTCAAAAATGGTAGTCTAAATGATGGCATTTTTTAAATAAGACAAATGCCATAGATAATTCTGGAAACGAACAAAAAAATAATAAAATATGACGAACCCTTTTTTGCATTAAGAAAAATTAAACATAAACATCCACTTAAGATGTGTGTCTGTCGCTTTTGCCTGTCTACCTGCTGTATATTTGCTTGCAATTTGACCACACTAGATTATTAATCTCGTTAAACATTTAGTTTGCAAATACACAATTAATCTTTATTAAACTTGAATTTTTTATTTTGTTTTTTAATTAATATACAATTACTTTCATAAGCCGGTGACAACGCAAACTTTAAGTTGTTTCAGTCCACAATTTTGTTTTATGTATAAAAAACAGATGCAAAAATCTTCCATGGTTGATTTTTTATATGTCTTACTAGAGTTGTACTTCTTAGTATCATTTTCCTCATCCCTACTGCATCTTAATATGTCGCGACATCTAATTCATTCTGCGTTATCTTTCAATCTGGTCGCCGTCCACACTTTTAATGTGCTAATCAGCACAATTTTTTTAGCAAAATAATTTAGGAAAACATTAGTAAAATATTAGTTAAATAGTAAACAATTAAGTGCTAAATAAGTATAAATAAAATTTTGGCTGAAAACATAATTTTCACAAAAAATTTGCTGAACTACTTACTTATTTTTTGAGTGTAGTTTTTAGTAGCTTTTTTGCTATTTTTATAGGTTTATTTCTTTGAGTGTGGATAAGCCGATACATTAGACCACATTAAATTAAAACGTTGCCTCTAATGGAAAGTCTTTGTATAACAACCACAACAATAAAATCCTTTATGATAATAGTCAGATTTTATATGCTACTGGTGTGGCAATGAGTAATGCGGTTCAAACCGGAGACCGGCCACAAAAGGTAATTTTTTGGCCTCGGGGTCTTTTTGATTTCCATTAAATTTTGCAATCGGAAGCTCTGTGATTGGCGTTTTAAGTTTTAAAATTTCAAAATTTCCACGGTTTTATGCGCGAATTAGTTTTTTTAAAAACTGAGAAATATGCACAAAATTTGCATGTGTCTTGTCTTTTTTTTTTATCTAAAGATTTAAAAAAGATTAAATTTAAAAATAATGTGTTAAAGTGCCGCTTAAATTTCTCTCTTTTAAAAACTATAAAATTTTTTTTAACTTTTTCTGTACACTCAAAAAAAAAATATTTGTAAAGTCAGCAGAAATGTTTGCTGAGTTAACAAAATTTGAGTCATTAGGGCGCTTGCAAAAAATTGCTAATGTCAGGAAAATCTTTTGCTGAAAATTAGCGTGCTGACTTTTAGCAACAAAATAAGTAGATTCAGCAAACGTTTTGCTAACACTTCAAATTTAAAAAGTCCTTGCTAAAAGTTGAATATTACTAGACTGAAAAAAAACTCGAAAAATGTATAGAAAAATTATACTTTAATTTATTTGCTGGAAATATTAAAAACAAAATTTGGTATTCTTTTAAAAGTAATTTAAAATACATTACAAAATATAAAAATGTTCATAATCCCACATTAACGATACGAATTAACTTAATATCTGCAAATATATAAAAATAAATTTTTATAACGTAAACAAATTATTTTTGAACTACTTACATCATTTGTTGTCTAAGTGATGGCATCTTTCTAGAAATCCTTTTCTTCCAATAAGAAAAAGTCAACATACAAAATTACGTAAGATGTGTGTCTTTGTCTTTCGCTTTAGTCTGTCTACCTGTACGTATATTTGTTTGCAATTTGACCACACTCCATTAATAGTCACTAAAATTATTTAGTTTACAAATACACATTTAATCTTTATTAAATTTAAATACTTTATTTTGTCTTTAATTTAAATAATAGACAATTACTTTGACAAGCCGGGAAGAACAACAAATTCAATATTTTTCCATCCGCAATTTATATCTATACGATACACATTGCTGGCGTTTTTTTTGTTTTATTATGTATGAAAAACAGATGCAAAAATCTTACATGGTTAATTTTTTTTATATGTCTTACAAAAATTGTACTTTTAAGTATAATTTGATTGTATCTACTACATCTTGGCATTCCGCGGCATCTACTTCATTCTGCGTATATCTTTCAATCTGGTTGTCGTACACACTTTTAATGTGTGCTTATCAGCACATTTTTTTTTTTTAGCAAAATAAATTAGTAAAACATTAGTAAAATATTAGTACAACATGAGTTCAAAACTATTAAGTGCTGAATAAGTATAACTAAAATGTTAGCTGAAAACATAATTTCAGCAAAAAAATGTACTGAAAAATAGAATACTTGATTTACAATAAGTTTTACTAATTTTTCTACTAACTTATTTATTTATTTTTTTTTAGTTTTTAGAGTGTACTTGAAAGATAATCGAATATAATTAAGTCTTACACTCAGGGAACTTCTGCTTTAAAAATATGTAGTTGTTTGGGTTGTAATACAGTTTCTTTATTTTAATGTAAATGTTAGTCATTTGTAGAACAAATTAAATTTTTTACTAATTTTTTAGTTCATTTAAAAAAACAAACCACATCAAATGACTGTTTTATGATTTTGCTTTCATTTTTTACACTAGTTTTTTCTTATTTAAAAAATAAAAATAAATAAATGTTTGTTTATTTTTTACTAAAATTGTGGTTAATTTTTTGAATATTAAAAAACAAATGAATATGTTGGTTAAATTTAATGAAATGTAAGTCGTTCTTTCTTTAAGTGAAATTTCATTTGTTTTTAATTACATTTGCAGTGGGCTTTACTTTCATAGTTTTCTAAGTGTAAATTTTTAAAACAGCGTATTTTAGTAGATGTTTTTATCTTTCACGTACAGACAAAATCTCAAAATAAATGTATATTTTTAAAGTGGAGACGTTTAAAGGGCCTATTAACACTACATTTTAAAATTTAATCTTAATAAATATGATAAAAAAAAATAATGAATTATTGTTTTTACTGTGTAAAATGCTACAAGCTTTTTTTTTTAAATCATTAAAAATAGTGCATAGTAAGGTTTACCATGGACCCAAAAAGGTGAAAGTGTAACTTTATGGTGAAAATTACAAATTTTGCGAATATGTCTTCTTTTTTTAAATCGAGAGTGTCCAAATTTTAGAAAAATATTCATTTTAAAAATAAATTGCATAGACATTGAAGAAAATTTATTTCACAATACAAAAGTAGAGGAGTGTACAATACCAATGTAGTTTAATGACAATGATCCATTATTACAAAAAAAAACTACGAATATTGAAAGTTACGCACTTTTTGCATATTTTTTATTTTTTTAAAAGCAAAAAATGGCTAATAAAACCATGTTTTTTAGAATGTCGAGAAAATAAAAACGCCAATCTTTAAGTGGATCCGTAAAGAATCAGCGTGCAAAATATAATTTAAATTATAAGACCCAAGGACAGATTTTAGTCAAACTTGCATGGAATGGCCGATATGTATTAATATGATTATTATTACATCTTATCAACATCATAATAAAGTACTTCAACCACACTAACAACAAGAAAAATATACAAATGAAAAAATATTAAGAAAAAATAACAAAATTGACAAGGCATCAAGCCAAATTACATACATATATTTTATACTTTATATATCAACATATGAGTCTTTCCAAGCCAACTACCCACATTGTGATACATCACAAAACTTTTGGAAACAATTTAACAACATCTTAGCCAGACGCGGATATAGGAAAAGATTTTGGGAAGGGAAATGTAAGTAATTTTTTATTAAATTAGTTAATTTCTTTTACACTTTTCATTTTAAAACTTAATTTTGGGGGGATGAAATGTTTAATTTTTCATCTCCCTGGTTCCGCGCTTGTCTTTCCTATTGGTCCGATTGCAAATAAGTTTGTAGAACAAAAACTTGGGAAATTCCTATAGGAAGGTAAACATTGTGGAAAGTTTAGAATAGGTTGAAGGGAAAAGTATACTCAAATAAAAAAATCTGTAAGAATTTCAGAAAAATATGTAATTGTTTTGCTAATATTAGGACAATAGATCCTTTTGCTAATTTTAGCAAATCGTGACTAAAGTCAAAACCGATTTGCTAAAATTAGCAAAAAAAAAATTCATAATAATATATTTTTTAAAGCTGAAAATTATTTGATACATACACAAGGTATAAATATTAAATCCACTCATGGAAAATAGTGTCATCATATTGATGGAAATGTTTCATAAATCGTTTATCATCAATTTTTCATCATACTCTGCGGGAAATGGACCATCATACCCTGCGGGAAGTGGACCAGAACTTTGTGTGTATGAACCTGTCCTAGTTTCGGTTCTGTTATTTGAAAGTGACCGGTACTTTTAACATGGGCGTATCATAGGAGGTGGCAATTGCTATCTGTGAGGCACTGTGTGACGTCGCGAATAGCTTGACCAAGGCAACCAATCACAGCACCGACTAAAATGAATATGCTACAGGACCAGTTAGAAGTAGGTAGTGTCAAAGTAGGACCATTTTAGCATTTATGTGATATGCAACAGAACCAGTGGGAAATATATTATCACTTGACTGGTGTAGGTACGTATCGTAGAATTGAAGGAAAACTAGTCACATATTAAGAGCAATGTGTTCTGTTATAGGGGTAGTTTGAATGGAATAGTTTTGCGAGGTACATGTCGCCGGACATGCCAAAAGTAATTAGCAAGTAACCTTATTCAGAGTGTTGTGTACGGGTTGCTAAATAGCCCGTCCGGAACCAGTCACTGCACTTATCTAAAACAGCGTGTCATACAACCATTTGAAAAAAATTCTAAAAGGCACGACAAAAATTTATTTTAAAATTAGTTTATTTTGTCTATTCAAAACAGAAAACTATAACATTAAATTCATTATAACAATTTAAATTTGGAAAAGTACATAAACTAGATAAAAAGTCCGGATGTTCAAAACATGGATTTTTTGCAAGTGTTTTCTTTGTTTTCTAACATTGGTATTATCAAACAATTTCTACTAATTTTTATGTTCCAACACTTCTAAAAAGCACTTGGTGAACATTTTAATTTTGTATGCTGCAATTTAATTCTAGTTCACAATAATATCTTTATGAAAAGAAGGAGATGCAACAATTCAGCACAAATTTAATGTATAACTTATAAACAGGCTCGTTTCCAGGAAAAGGTTTGGGCAGGGGAAAACTAAGAGCATTTTTATTCTTTTTTACATTTTTGTATTGAAAAATATCATTTTTGGGGGGAAATTTTTACTACTTGCATATATATATTTTTTTGGTTTTAGTGCATATTTCGATTTTAGTGGATAACTTAAGAGCATATTTCCGGGTTTTTAGTGTATGAAAGTCGTTACCCTGGTAATATATATTTTGACATTTATAAATTCATGTAACTTTAATTGAATTTAAGCTAAAAAAGTAGCTTAAATATTTTTAATTTGATGTAAACTTTAAACCGCCATAATTTTTGAACCGTCAAAGATAATGATTAAAGCTTACGGATTTAGCCTGCTTAAACATCGGATAAAATATACACTAAAGGCTATTCATGTCATAAAAAAAAATGTTTTTCCTAAAAGTGTCGAAAATTTTTGGAATTTTTCATATTCAGTTTTAATATAAAGTTAATGAAAAAAATCAAGCAGTAGACAAAAATGGTGTAATTTTATATAATATTCTTGAAATGATGCTAATTAAGAATTTTTTTTGTTTCATAAATAAGTCACGCCTTTTTCGCCCACTTTAAGATTATACAGAAAAGTAATTCAAAAAGAACTGATTACTAGTAGTTGTCATGGCATTACCTATATTTCAATATATTTCAGCGTATGTGTTTGGGTGTATGTCAGTCAGTAAGTATGTATGTGTTAATGTGGTTTATATGATGTGTCATATAAATTCAATGGTTTATTATTACTATATATCAGGGCTGGCAAAACTATGAGACGAGTGTCAGTAGTGGCATACGAACGGATTTTCGCGGGCACGCGAAAAACTACTAAATAGCGCACTCAAAAATAATAACGTCTAAACTACTACATAGTTCGATTTTAATAAAATTTGTTGGAGGATCACGGTTTCCACAAAAATGTCCTCATGGCCATGGTAGAGAAACAGGATACACCAGAGAGCGCCAAAGTACACCCTTCTTCGATAATGGATTTAAATTTTGTTTTCCCATTTGCAATCTTGAATAATTTATAAAGAAATAGCATATCAACATGAGTTACTCATAATAATCCATGCTAAAAATACGAAAAGAATGTCAAAACAACGAATTCTCTTGTAAAATGAACAAATTTTCGTTTATTTTTCAAAATTTTTGGTTATTTTGACATTTATTTGTATTTTTACGCATGGATTATTATCAGTGCAAAGATAAATTACCTTTACTATAAAACTGGTTTCTCAGAAGTCGTTGTCAAATAAAAGTGTTGATTTTTTGTTATATCTTATATAAGAGGCCTCTTAAGTGCATTTTATAACTTTTCGACCTACACCGACAGAATTCTCTGCATGATATCAATGAATTTTTGCATTAGATCTATTAAATGTCGCTGTAACTGGTAAATTTAAACTTTGTTTGAGCATTTTGCATGTATTGTTTATCTTTTAAAATTGCATTAAATTCAATTATTGCAATTTTTTATAAAATTTAAAGAAAAATTTCATATTATTTATTAAAAATTTCATACTTCTAATGAAAAAGTTTCATTAAAACTATGACGATTTTTTATTAAGTTTAAGTAATTCTTAATTCACAGTGCGAAGTAAACTTCATCAGGTCAGTGAAAAAATGTCCAAACTCGTCCAAACTCGTCCAAAAAAATCAGTGGCTTCATATTGCATGCATCTGAAACTGCATTTATACCGTTAACACGCAAAAAAAAAATATTGATGCGGCACACGATTTTATTGAATTTTGATGCAATTTTCAAAATGTGAACAAAAATTTTAAGAATTGTATTTGTCTGAGGCTTAATTTTGTAAGTAAATAGAACATTTTTAGTCTTTAAAGTTAAGTAACGTCATGATGCTTGTTAGGAAAAGACCCTAACCACGTGCTTGATTACTAAGAAGACAAGAATGCAGCATTGACTAATAGGTTTTTTGTTAAAGTTCTGACTATTATGGAGGCTCTAGCTTTTCTAAAACTTCGGGTTCTGATTAGATCTTTAGCCAGATCGAAATACTGGTATCAACCTAGCTAATATGTTTGATTTGCTTTATTTTTGTAAGTATACGGTGGTTGAAGCTCGTTATTAATTGAAAAAACTACATTTATTTTAGTAAGACACCAAAAAAAAATTTCCGAAATTGGCCTACGGAATGCGATTTTATTGCATTTTTAATGAAAATATCGTTTTTATGGTGTAATTTTTAACAGTTTTTTTTTGTGAGATTTTATTCGTTCGGTTTGAGATCATGACAAATTTGTCTCTAAATTAACAGAAAAATTATAATTTTTATATGATAATTTACTTTGACTATTAGAAAAAAAAACACAGAAAAAGTTATTAGACACTAGCATGAATGGAATGCATTTTCTGACCCACTACGGTCTTCATTAACATTCTTCGTGCGATTTAGTGTTAATCGTAAATATCTTATATATAACTCACATGTTAAAGAAATTGGGTAACTTTAATTTCCCACATTACTCTGTGTGTTGAGTTAGAATGAAATTTACCACAAACGATTTCTATTTATAGTGTGTTTGTTTTTCTCTAGTCATTATCATAATTGCCAGTTTAACTTTCGGTTAAAACTTTTTTAAATGGCAATTCTTTTCTCTAATGTCATCATATACTATGCTTCTACATAAGCAAAGCATATCAACAAACATTAAAGATTTTTTGTTAACCCTTTCGCGGACACGTCGGCATAAGCCGACACTACGAATGGATTAAATTGGACACGTCTGTATATGCCGACATAGAAAAAAAATCGTATATAAACTCGTCAGACATAGGCGACGCCAACTGCATTGGTTTTATATTTAGTAGCATATTGTGTGCCACTGCAGATGCAATTAGATTAAGTTAGTGCCCCAATTCGATTTTTTTTGTTTAACTATAACGGAAATTTTCGTGATTGAAAATCCGAACTCAATTATTTGTTTTATAAGCCAATTAAATGCATGTGTCATTCTGCTAACATTTTCTAATTTTCGCGTGTCCGCGAAAGGGTTAATACATATGTCGAGCATATACATTAAACGATTTCTACACTGTACCTGGTGAGTGGTTTAATAGTGAATTTTATCGTTGATCTATAAGTTTATGTGTGAGATTTTATTCATTCGGTTTGAGATCATGACAAATTTTTCTCTAAATTAACAAAAAAATTATAATTTTTATTTGATAATTTACTTTGACTATTGTCAAATAAACCATAAAAAAAACTATGCAGAAATCAGTTTACTTTTTCGCGTGCGTCAAAAAAGTGCACCCTCCAATAGCGATGAAAGCTTCCCGCCAACCGAGAATTTTTTCTTTTTAATTTCAATAAAAAAAAATTCAAAAATGCTAATTTTTTCTAAATTTGATTTAACTAAATTTGAGTCCTAAATATTTCGGCATATGCGAAAATTTTATTTTATTCAGAATAGGCAGAACTTTAACAAAAAAGCCTATTAATCATCAATATTGCTCCATTCTTGTGTTCTTAGCAATCAAATACATGGCTAGGGCCTTTTCTTAACAAGCATTAAGACGTTTCTAAAACTTGAAGACCAAAAATATTCTATTTATATAAAAAACAATTTAGTTTCTACTCTGGCTCAGTTTTTTTTTTTTTTTGCTTTTATATACATCGATATTATTTTGTATTGATTTTTGTTTGTATTGATTTAGAAAATGAATTTGGTGGGTGAAGTTTTTTGCAAAATGCCCCAAAACAAATTTTTTCATTAACAACATTGTTTTGACTCATTTCACTTTTATTATTTTAAATATGACCAGTGTGGCTATAACCAAAATTTTAGGATAATACCACGAGGTGGACAATGTTGCATTATAAAACAACGTTGTCCACCTCGTGGTATTATCCCAAAATTTTGGTTATAGCCATAATGGTCATACTTAAAGTAATAAAAATTAATAACTGTTTTTAAAATAATATGAAAAAAAACGTTTCCACAAGAAAATTAGGGTTATCATTTATTCGTTTTTTTTTTTTTTAATTTTTTTTTCGAAGAAAACGATGAAACTATTTTTAATCACACGGTCAAACTATTAATTTTTAAAAATTTGTCTATTAATCGAACGAATAACTAATAAATAAAATAATAAAGATGCCACACGATAATAAAGATGGAACGCGATATTTTTTACAACAACATATGTTTGTTTTTTGGCACGCTATGAAAAATGCATGCCTCCCCTGCTATATAATTTGTATCGTTATTGTTGCCGTTGTGGATATGTCAAAATCAATGTAATATAATAACTATAAAATCTTTTCATAATTTTGTTGTACTCTCTCTCTGTCGTGTTTTTGTTTTGTTCCTCTTAAATGGTAGTGGTGGCAACAGCAACAGCACCAGCACCAGCAACAGCAACAGTTTTTTTTTGCTCTAACTACTAGTACACAACTACTGTTTGAGTTTTTTTATATATGTATATTTGTGTACAATACATTTATGTATTTGTATTTATTTATATAATTTGCAATTTCCTTTTGTGCGGAAATAACAAAAGGATACCAATTTATTGTGTGATATAATTAAGTTCTAATAATGTTTTAGTTAGAAAAAAAAAAAATAAAGTGAAAATAATAATATACAAATACAATATTATTATTACACACTACAACTTAATATATAACCTATGCCAATTTAGTAAATGGACAATTTTAAAACGCTTTTAACTAAAAACTATTTTTTCTTCAACAGTATTTTTATTTATAACACGGTATAGAGTATATAGTTATTAATTTACTTTTTGAACGGATTGGGATCTTCTATTTGGTGTATTTTATGCTTTGGGCGACATTCATGTAAATTTTTTCAACACCTGCTTTTTTTTGTTCAATTCTTTCAGTGCATTTTGCTTAACAACCATTTTCATACATTTTTTGATATAAATATCCACAATGTCCTCAGTTGGACTTGCTTTTGGGACGTTTTATAGGAATTGCGTATTTCGGTACAAAAGGTACGTTTTTGCATTAAACCTTAAATGCATAATGTACCATATATGGTACATGCATTTAATCTTACCACAATCCCTGTAATGAGCTAAATAGTGACAACATTACCTTTAAGCTGTTCAAAACAATATTACTCTTAATAAATATACCGCTTCAGATCACTTACAATTTGTTTTAATTGTCAGTAAGCTGCCATAGTGGGAGTAGGCACTTTTTGCACAAAATTCCAAAAGTGAATTTCAAAAGTGAAAAAAAAGGTTATAAAATATATATTCGTGTGGAAACAAGTATCTTGGACTTAGTTTCAGCTAATTATAATGAATTTGGATCAAATGTGATATATTGTATTAGTTATATGTATAGAATGCATAGTGCCATACCATGTACCATATATGGTACACACAAAAAATCTTTGTTTTTCCTCTTTTCCGGGAAAACGCTTCATTTTCCCAGGAAAATTAATGCCCAATTCGAGTTCAGCGAGCGACTTTACATAAGGGTAGCTTGGGTCTCCATACCGGGTGCTGACATTTAATGGAAGAGCCATTTCAACGTCTTTTGGCATAATGACAGCTTGCTAAATCTGACCAAAATAGTACGTCTTGTTTATAGTGTCTATCTCGTATAAATTTGTCCAATTTTACTTAATATTTACTAACGCAAACATCTGCATTTACAGCCATAGATTTTGAATCTTGCACTTTCGCATCAAAAAAAGTTTTGCAATAAACACATTAAACAAAACCTAGCTATTATCTACATAGGGTGAGTCACAAACAATTAAATGCTAAGTCAATTAAAAAGCGCATCAAACGCTGCATTCTCGTTACTCCTCTTTATAATTATGTATTTTCCAAAATTACATTAGTCCACAGTTTTAAAAGTTACAAGATCTGAAAAATTTAGTCAACATTATCATTTTTTAACTCACCTTGTAGAAAACAGGGTGATCATGAAATTCTCGATGCAAAAACTTCTCGCATAAGATACAGACACGAGGTACTGGATGTTAAGTTGTGATATACCTTTTGCCGAAATGACTGCCCACTAGTGTGTCGCAAAATCGTATGGGAATCCCAAAACAGTTCGTACAAGCTAAGGTACCTAAAAATAATGAAAGAATGTGTCGGTCATAATTTATTGGCAAAATTTTCAACTCCTACTACTACTGGAAGGCAGTGCAACCGCTATAATTTGTGTTGGCGCTATAATTGTTTTTCAGAAATTGTTAATTGTATTTCATAAATTATCAATTGTATTTCAGAAATTATCAATTGTATTTCAGAAGTTATAAATTGAATTTCAGAAATTATTGTGTACTTTGAAATAATATTTCTATTAATTTAAAGCCAAAGTAAAAAGCATATTTTAAAAGCCAAAGTATTTTAAAGATGAATTTGAGCTCTAACTAAACTAAAAATTACATTGTTGTATTAGGGGTATTCATTTATTTCATATCGATAGAAAAGTGTCTGGCAAGCTTAGTAAATGTGGGCAAATTAAATAAAGAATTTTAAACTCTACTACTTTGTTCAAAATTTTTTCTGATTGGGGATTTTTAGGGGATATTTTTTGATTTGTTTGGGGATAATGAAAACACTATCTGACAAGTCATGTACAAACTAAAGACGTGCATTAGCCCACCTAGCATTTTGGAAGATTAATTTATAGAAAAAATCACCTAGAAGAGTCTTTTTTAACCCATCCTAATGATCAAAAACTTAGCTATCTCCTTCGCGATTAAAATAGACTCGAACATGAGTCCTCAGTATGCTTAAAAAGAGATTTATTAAAAATAAAAAAATAAAATTTCCAAAAAATATATTAATCTTTTGCGCGATTAAAAAAAGACTCGAAAACGAGTCTTCATTGTACTTAAAAAAGTGATTTATAATTTTTGCAACACCTAGAAGAGTCTTTTTTAACCCATCTTAACGATCAAAAACTTAGCGATCTCTTGCGGGACTAAAAAAAGACTCGAAAATAAGTCTTCATTGTACTGAAAAAGTGATTGATTATTTTTAAAGCACCCTGAAGAGTCTTTTTTAACCCATCTTAAACGATCAAAAACTTAGCAATCTCTTGCGGGACTAAAAAATGACTCGAAAATGAGTCTTCATTGTGCTTAAAAAATGATTTGTTTTACTTTTTTTTGCAGCACGTGTGCCGTAATGTAACGGGATAATTCTTGTTAATTTTGAGCTCGCTTGTTGTTTTAAGTAATTTTTTGTATTGATGTTTAGTGTTGACCGTGAAAGCGTGGTGCTTAGAACATTTAAAAAACGAAGATTTAATTAAGGAGTGAAATAAAAGTGAAAAAAGTGAATATTATTAATAATTTGAAAAAAATCTAAAGGTAAATATTTTATTGACATAAAATTGCAATGTCAGCCAAGCAAATAAAACGATTGGCCAAAAAAGAAGCGGAAAAACTAATATCACCTAAAAATTTGAAAACAAGTTGTCAGGGAAATGTGGAGGAGACAATGAAATCAAGCCCAGATATTAACCACAGTGCATTGAGTAATCGGTCCCAAGGAGGATTTTTATTTTAGATTGAACTTTTTGTATTTTATTTAATATTTTATAATTTAAATTTAATTTTTAATTAAGAAATGGATTTTTGAATATTTATTTTATTTATTTTTTACAATTTAAATTTTAAACTGTAAAAGTGAATTTTTTTAATTAAACTTTATGTTATTTTATTTTAATTTCGTATTTTATTTAATAAACTGAATTAAATTATTATTTACATCAAATAAATATTTAATTTTTTGTAACTAAAACGATAAGATATACCACTAAAAAACTACTCGAAAAGGACTTAAAAACGGTAAAAAATATTAATGAAAATGACTCGCAAATGATAAGAAATACGACTAAAAAATTACTCGAAAAAGACTCGGAGATTAATAGAAATACGACTAAAAAACGACTCAAAAAAGGCTCGCAAATGATTAGAAATATGACTAAAAACTAACTCGAAAAAGACTCGCAACGATCAGAAATGTGACTAGAAAGTGACTCGAAAA